>NCVS01000013.1:0-12175 GCA_003055095.1 Goniozus legneri
GTGACAAAATTGGCTCCTATCTCAAAGCATTGAGTGTCGTACCCCTGGTGTGTACAATGAAACCTGCCGGGAGCGTGACGCTAGCCGCCACAGTACTCCCCCCTAGTCACTTTCAAATTTTGAAAGAGACGCTTTTAACAGAGTAAGTTTTTAGTGGAGTTGCCACGGTGGAATCCCACTGGTGTGGCTCCGTGTCGCGCTGAAAGTGTGTATCGAAATCTGTGTCGGTCTTCGCAATATACGCGGGTTTCAGACGCTCCACAGAAATGTTTTTCGCGGTGCCTTGGACGTCGATTTTAAATAATCTGTCCGACAAACGCTCAATAACTTTGAAAGGTCCAGAATACGGTGGTTCGAGTGGCGCTTTAACGTGGTCCGACCGAATAAAAACGTGAGTGCACGTGTTGATATCTTTCAATGTAAAAATTTTCGAACGGATGTGGTGTGCCGTGGGAGTCGGACGCACTCCACGCATTATCGTGCGAAAACGCTCAATAAAGATTTGCGGATCGGCAACGAGCTCGTTATTCACGAAGAATTCACCGGGAATTCACAGAGTAGTGCCGAAAAGCATTTCTGCCGGTGACGCGTTCAGATCCTCTTTGAAACAAGTGCGCAGTCCCAAGAGGACGGTTGGAAGTATGTCTACCCAAAGAATCGGTGAGCACATCAGAGCGGCTTTTAATGTTCTGTGCCACCTTTCTACGAGACCGTTCGACTTCGGATGATACGCCGATGTGCGCGTTTTTTTGGCGCCGATAAAACTCGCGAGTGCCGAGAATAACATCGACTCAAACTGACTGCCTTGGTCTGAGGTGATCGTGATTGGCATGCCGTAGTGCGAGATCCAGTGATCGAAGAACGCGGTTGTGACGGTATCCGCGGTGATATCCTTTAACGGTACGGCGACAGGCCACCTCGAGAACCGATCGATTATTGTAAGACAGTATCTGAATCCTCTTACCTCTGGTAAGATGATAATATCGATATTGACGTGACTGAACCTGTTGTCCGGTACGTCTATGTAGTTCGGCTTGAAACGATTGTGCCGGTGGACTTTCGCACGCTGACACGCCAAATACTCTCGTGACCAGTTGACGGCGTCCTTTTTTATGCCCGGCCAGACGAATCTCTCGCGTAGGAGTTTTGAAGTTGTCCGGATGCTCGGATGTGACAATCCGTGGACCACGTTGAAGGCTTTCACCGCAAAACCGCAAAAGGAATGAATGGACGAACGATACCAGCCGAAATATCGCAATATATTTTGATATTCGGTTCAGTGGTGAGTTTTTGTAATTTTAATGAGCTTGAATTTTCAATTAAATGTTTTAACTCGTCATCATTTTTCTGGTGTTGTTGTATAGTTTCGGAGTCAAGGACGGTCGGCATGTTTATCGTGCTAATGCGGGAAAGCGCGTCGGCGACGGAATTTTCCTCACCTCTGACGTAAACAATGTCGGTGGAATACTGGGAAATGTAGTCAAGCTGTCTGAGTTGACGTTCGGATGCTTTGGCCAGTTTTTGTTTAAACGCGAAAATTAAAGGTTTGTGGTCTGTCTTTATGATAAATTGTCTGCACTCGATCAAGTATTGGAAGTGCTTAACGGCCGCGAAAACTGCAAGGAGTTCACGGTCGTAAGTTGAGTACTTGCATTCGGTGCTGCTAAGTTTACGCGAAAAAAAAACTAATCGGTTTCCAAATTCCGTCTTCCAGTTGTTCGAGAGCGGCGCCAATAGCAGTGGTCGACGCGTCAGTGACTATAGCGAGAGAAGCGGAAGGTGAAAGGAAAGTGGTTACCGCTACGTTCGCGAGGCAAGTTTTTACTTTTTTGAAAGCTTCTTCCGCTTCCGTGTTCCACGGAATTTTAGACTTGTCATTCTTTTTCGAACAGGTGATAAAGGAATTCAGAGGAGCCATGAGGTGAGCCGCGCGAGCGAGACAAGGCCTGTAATAATTGATCATGCCGAGGAATCTACGAAGCTCCACGATTGTTTCCGGCTTCGGAAAATTTAAAATGTTTTCGACGCGTTCATCTAACGGTGAGTAACCTTCTTTTGTAATCTTGTACCCGAGATAATTTACAGTCTCGGTACAGAAATTACACTTCTTGAGGTTAATAAAAAGAGAGCTTTCGCGAAGTTTATTAAAAAGAATTCTTAAATGTTCATGGTGCTCTTGCACCGAGTTTGAGTATACGATGATATCGTCTATATATACAAATACGAAATCCAAGTCGCGAAGAACGGAATCTATGTAGCGCTGGAACGTCTGAGCGGCATTTTTTAGGCCAAAGGGCATCGTGCGATATTCGAATAAACCCCAAGGTGTTGTGATAGCTGTTTTTTTAATATCGTCATCAAACATTGGGATCTGATGGTATGCTTTTTCCAGATCGACGGTGGAAAATATTTTGCTGCCGTGCAGACGCGAGAAAAGTGACTGAATAACCGGAGGACAGTAGTTGTCGGGGGTGGTTTTGCTATTCAGTTTGCGGTAGTCACCACACATCCTCCATGAGCCGTCTTTCTTCTTAACGAAGTGTATAGGACTAGCCCAAGGACTACTCGATGGTCTAATTATACCTGCCTCTAATAATTTCTGTATTTCTTTTTTCGCAGCTGTCGCTTTTTCGCCGGCTAACTCCCTCGCGCGCTCCGCGACCGGGGGTCCGACCGTAATTATGTAGTGTGAAAAATCATCTCTAATCCTTTTTCCAAATGGGATGTCGGAAGAACGAGTGATATCCACGAAATCAGTCAGGATGTGCGCGATAGGAGATGTTGAGCTAACCGTAGAGATACTGTGGTAAGCGGTTTTTTCTAAGTTCCCTTTAGTCGTGAGCGCGGTTACGGTGTCGATCAGCTGTTTGTTCGTAAGGTCGATTAAAAGATTAAAATTCGCTAGGAAATCTGCGCCTATTATCGCCTCATGCGTATTGGCTATGATAAACCTCCAATTTAGTCTTCTCCTTAACCCGAGGTCAACGGAAAGGTCGAGGTGTCCGTATGTCTCGATTGGAGTTGTGTTCGCGTCGTACAAAATCAAATCCGCCTTAGGACGTTTGTTTTGAAATTTGCTCACCGGAATTACCGAAACGGCCGACCCTGAATCGACGAGAAACCGTTGGTTGGTTTTTCTGTCGAAAACATGTAGTCTCAACTCTATGTTTGAGGATTTCGCGACCTCATCGACCTTGCCGTCACTCACCACACTAATGAGTGACGGCTTTTCTAGTTTTCCGACAATTTTTTTGATTGAAACGAACATGGTGTTGTACACCGATTTGCAGCGTGACCGAATCTTTTATGATAAAAACAGACGCCGGGTCTCTCTGGAGTACGCGAGCGAGACCGTGACCGCCCGTTCCTGTTATCAAATCGCGCTGATTTCTTTAAACTCTCTATCTCTTTTAAACAGGTGGCTAATGCGACATGGAGATCGTCGAGCCGCTGCTCGAGACGCGAGATTTGAGAATTGCTAGGCTGTACCGAACAAACGGAAGGAGTCGCCGTAGCCATAACGAAAGGCTGAACACCGATGCACTCTATGATTCGGTCTGCCATTTCGGCCAACGCGGAAAGATTTAACGAATCTGATGAGACCAGAAGTGGTCGCAAGTTTGCCGGTAAGCGGCTGATCCAAAGATTATGTAAGAGTTCCTCGCTTACATCGTCGCCCGCGAGATTTTGCATTTCACGCAACAAACGCGACGGCTTTTTATCGCCTAAAGTCAATTCGTTAAGCAATTTACGAATTTTCTGCTGTTTCGTATCAGAGAACCGTTTAAGAATTGTTTTTTTAATACTCTGGTACTTATCTTCTGTAGGCGGTTTCGAGAGGACGTCGGAGATCTGCTGCAAGGTGTCCGCGTCCAGGGCCCGCACCACGGCGTAGAACTTCGTGTCGTCGTTTCGGATGCGTGATTGCTGAAATTCTGCCTCGAGGAGGAAGAACCAGAGGTCCGGCCGGTCCTTCAGGAAGGGTGGAAGTTGTGGCTTCACGACTGCCGTGATGAAGTTGTCGCCGGTGGATTCTGGGCGTCCGCTACCGATCGGCTGCTGCAGTGATCCTCCGTAGAGATTCCCAGCGTAGATGCGCTCCTGGAAGCCCGAGGTGTCCTGATCGCGGGTGGCCTGAAGGATGTCCTGGTCACGGGTGGCCTGAAGGATGTCCTGATCCAAAATTCTGCTCCGGTCCGTCGTCACACCGAGGTTTTCGCCCGAAGTTTCCGCCGTCGGTTGGCCCGTGGGCGAGTGTGTTAAAGGCATTTTTAATTGATAGTTTGCCTTTTACACTCGTTAATGTGCTCGCCACGTGCAAGAACTTTTCCGAAATTCGAATCGGCCCGAATCACGTCGGGGTCACCAATTTTGTAGCGCGTAGTTTTTAAATATGGATTGTATTCGGGTCGATGATTCAAATTCGAATTGTATTTGTCGGTTTAAATAAATAATTTTATTATATTTTTAAGTATAAAATTATTAACTTGGCGCGGCAGAGAAAATCCTACTCGTGTAGCGGAACTCTATATTAATGTGGTCCTTACTCTAGGATAAGTGATAACGCACTATGCTATAACAAGTGTACGGATCTCTATCGCTCCGTTTAACGGCTTTCAGGCAGCCAACCTTACATCTGTGCGAGAACGTCACGCAGGACGCCAACATAATAGAGTGGAGTGACCGCATGTACAATGACGTGACGCTAGTGTGTACAATGAAACCTGCCGGGAGCGTGACGCTAGCCGCCACAGGTATCAGTTGGCACGCGCCATCTACCGGTGGCGTGTGATGGCTGCGTGCGTTCCGTGTGCTCGGCGCGTTTATTTACAACTGATCTGTGATTTATCTGGTGAGTATATAACCTTGTGTACTACTTTCTTTTTGGTAAATATTTATTTCTGTTATAATGAATTCATTTCCGTTTCCAGGATCAGATTCGGACGCGACGGTCGTCGTTAAGCCACCTAGGAGGAGGAACCAACCTGGCAAGAGCAGAAAACAGCCATCGAAGTATGAATGGACCCTCGATCGAAGACTTCCGAGGCCGCACCTACTGAGACCTGCAGAAATCGCAGCAGAATTGCAGGAAAAATATAGCATTCACAGTAGCGGTGATTATTATTATTTTACTATACTTACCGTTTCATGTTTGATAACATTTCCTCAGTTTCGCTAATGTTTTTTTACATTTTTCGTCTTGGTATATCCTGTATCTCCTTCTGCTCCGCCAGGCGTGCTATCCGCAAAGCATTCCCCACTCCTCCGTACCGGCAGATTTCGGATAGGCGCGAATCAAAACAGAGAGCGTGTTGCCGTGAATCGTGCGTTACCATAACAAAGCGTGCATCAACACTCTGTTGATATTTCCGAAACTTGTAAATAACTGTACATATATATATATATATATATATATATAGACTTGGGACTTTTAATTTGATAAATTAAATATTAGAAGGGAAACCCAGTGTGTTTATTTACGGAGCAGACCTCCCCCGTCCGAATCCTGGACACCTAAACTATCGGGACTTTCATAAAATCTCTAACCCGGACAACGGTGTCACAAATATTTGTATTATTTTTTCAGAAATCCCATCCGAAAAAAACCGTCAGCAACTTCATCCGGTTCTGTATGTCTCTTACTCAATCTTACTTAATTTTACTTCATCTTTATTTTATTAATGGATTTTACTAATTTCTCTTTTTTTTGTTTTAGAAAGACGTCCCGAAGTCATCAGCTGATACGCGCACTTCTCGGTGCGAGGAATCCAGTGTACAAAAACGCGGCTACTTTTCTATGAGAAAAAATATTGGATGTTGTATTTATTGGAAAGTCAATAAAATCTCGTTCAATTTACTTGTTCTATCATGAATTACTACCATATCTTTCTTTACGGATACCAATCCGGTCAACGGATCCGTTCCGAAGTCAACGGTGAATACGCGTACTTCCCGGCGCGAGGAGTCGCGCGTGAAAAAACGCGGCAACTTTTCTTTATAATGAAATATTTAATGTTTCATTTTAGAAAAATCAATAAATAAAAACTTGTAAAAGAATGAAAGGAAGAGAGCAGGAGAAATAAGAGTGCTGTGGTTGATGCGGCAAACAGGAGAGCAGGTAAGGGTAATCTAGGAATTCCAGGAATTAAGAGCGCAGAATAATTGATTAATTTATAAAATTATTCAATTAGAGCGGCTTAATTAGAGAACTAATTAAACCGGAGCAGTTGTAATACAGGATACTCAAAGAAATAGAGCGGTAATTTAAGCGTAGGTATAGCAGTACGAAAACACGTCCGATACCTATGACGGTTTAAGCGAAGTGATCGTTCAGTAGCTGAGCTCCGATCGCCGGAGCTCGAAGCCGAGCGCTTCCGTGTGTTAGAGAGAGAGCGCGAACAAACATCGCGCCGGGCTAACGGGAACGAGCGAGAGCGCACTATCAACAGTGCCGCCGAGCGTTAGACTCTGACGTCACGAATAACATCGAAAAACTGTTCCGCTCGAGCGAACTCGTCAATAATCTCGCTCAATAATATTTCCCAGAAAATATATTTCGAAGTTCAGCCTTCGGTAGAAAGTAAATTATAAATTGAGAATTTAATGAATGAATTTATTATTTTGTAAATGATCCATTAATAATACTACAATGATTAAAATATTACAATTTTTCATTTACATTAAATTTGTTTATTTGAAAAAAATTTCTTAACTAGCAAATAAATTTTTACTCTTTTTCTTTTTTTTTTCAATCTTTCAGAATAAATGAAAACAACCGTGCATTTCTACATTTATAAAACCTTTTTGGTCTATTTAAAATGTTTCAAACATAAAAATAATTAAAATGTGTGTAAAAATAGACCAAAAAGGTTTTATAAATGAAGAAATGCATGGTGGTTTTTATTTATTTTAAAAGATTGAAAAAGAAAGAAAAAAAGTAAAAATTTATTTGCACATTAGGAAATTTTTTTCAAATAAACAAATTAAATGAAAATAAAAAGTTGTAATTTCTTTGGATTATTAAAGATCAATAATTATAACGATTTTTAGAAGAAAAACGGTTCCTTAATATTAATAATAAGCGACAAAAAAAGATTGTCAATTAAAAAATGATTTTCAAGCGATAAAAAAATGTTTTTAGGAAACATTTTTTTTTAAATCATAATATTTTTTTCTCCTTCGAATCCAAAAAAAATTCTTCAATACTCTCATAAACAATGCATTTGCTTATAACAGTTTCTTAAACAATAGCAGTAAAAGATCTAAAAAAATTGTTTTCAGGTGGCACTCAATGATAGCAAAACGAGATAGTGAAGATTGAAAAGAAAAAAAAATTTTACAACCGTTTTATTGTTATTTTTAATTTTTCCATGCCGTAGATTATTAATAATTAAGTGGAAAATTAAAAATTTTTCATTCTTTCAACGGGAATCTATTATTTGACCTATTAAGAACATCTTCACGAAGTTACAAAGATCTGAAGTTTTTTGTTCAATAATTATTAAGGTTTTTAGGTCAATTTTCTATTTCGAAAATTGTGTTGATTAACAAAGACATAAAAAAATGGAAAAATAGCAATAAAACATTTGGGCGCGCGGATTATTATTTATTAACCTTTTCCAAAGGTAGGTAAATTTTTTCGTTCCTTAATATTCACATTTAATATGTTTAAATAATTTTTTTGTTTGCCGCGTCTGAATAACGCGGCGCGTGGGAACGCCAGATTCCCCTTTTTAGCCATAACTTTAGGGCTCTGTTATGATTATTAATATTGGAGATACAGTTTTGGGAGTAAGGACTTATTTTGGTCAAATTTTCCCTTCTTTTCAGATCTTTTTTTTAATTTAAAAATCTTTAATAGTTTTCGAAATTTTTCAAGAAAACCAAATGACTGTTTTTTTCTTTCACTATATTGTTTATCACTATTGCAATTTTTATCAATGCCATTTCGAATTTTTCAAAATTTTCTAGAGTCCAATCCGAATCGAATGACCCAAAAATTTTAATTTTCGGTGCCCTCAATCAGATTTTCACTAAAATGGCACTTGTGAACTAGACTAATAGGGTTATTATTAGGAAGTTTATTAATTTATGATTTAGAAGGAATTTTTGGGGGATATTTTATAATATTAGCCCATGGATTATGTTCTTCTGGATTATTTTGTTTGGTTAATAATTCCTATGAACGTTCAAATACTCGAAGAATTTTAATTAATAAAGGTATAGAAATGTATATATGTAAATCAAGTTCATCTTCACCTGGGCCATTAAATTCATTAGGTGAAATTATATTAATTAATAGAATTATTGATTGAGATTCATTTATGTTTTATATATTAATTTTTTTGTTTTTTTTAGAACTTCTTATTCTTTATATTTATTTAGTTACACATAACATGGTGTAAGAGTTTTAAATTTCAATTATTTTAAATTAGGTTTAACACGAGAATATATATAAGTTTTAATACATTGAATTCCTTTAAATTTAATGATATTAATTAGAATATGTTTATGATTTAAGTAATTTAAATAGAAATTTTGGTTTGTGGTATCAAATTTATAGAATTATTTTGTCTTGAATTATATTAATAATTTATGTAATGAAATCCTGTTTCATTAATTTGAATTTGTTCATGTCGCGCGCATCTTTGCGTCCTCCAAGGCGTTTGGAGGGAAATCATCACCAACTAGTGGATGATGTACATAATATTCTGTACACTATTCTTTGTTTTGGTAGCTGATAGAACGGAAACCGACAGATAATTGAGGTACCGTTATTAGTGAACTTTAAATGTCGTTTCTTTGTGTTTTCAGGTGAGTTAAAGTGCAGTTAAATAATAGTTTTTGTTAAATTGTAAGGGACGAGTTAAATAAACGAAACTTTGTGTTTTCAGAGAAACAATTTGTCACTAATTTACGATAATCCTCAATAATAATAACATCAAACATTATAAAACGACATTTTTTCGTTGACTAAAAGATGGAGCGGTTACAGTTCGAGTTTACATTGATGGCCTCGAGTGATGGAAAATCTAATGTGTTGGCCATAACTTCAATATCATCAGAAGAGGGGTAATGTTACGTTTTACCTGATGAGCTAAGACCAGTACATTATCACGTATATATTGTTAAGACGAGCATTTTCTCGAAGGTTAAAAACAGTATTAAGAGGAGGCACCAGTGTAGGAAGGTGTGGATAAAATTGGACGAGGATCAAAGGAAAACATATATAGATGAGGAGAGCAATATGCAATTTTTGGACCAGTATTTGGAGGAAATGAGCATCAAGCAAACAGGAAGTAAGGAGGATAATTTACAACAAATTTTGGAGAAATTAGTGGAAACCTCGTCAAAGAAAGAAAATCAACTTAATTTGAAAAATGTTTCGGAGAAATTTATCATTGAAAAGTTCACCAGTAGGAACACCAATGCAATGCAGTGGGTAGAGAATTTTGAGAAGGAATGTGAACGCTTTAATATTACGAGGGATGAAACAAAAATAGAAATATTGAGGTTTTTTTTGGAAAAATCGTGTTTGGACTGGTATAGCTCGATGACCATAAAGCTGTCAGTAAATTCAGAGTGGAGTGAATGGAAAAGCAAATTTTTAGAAACTTTTAAGAACCAAGGATGGGACGTAGTCTCGTATGCTTTCGCGTTCAAGTATAGGGAAGGACAGTTGATTGATTTTGCCATAAAGAAAGAACGACTCTTACTGGAAATAAATAAATCGATAGACTCCAAAACAATGATAGATCTTATCGCGACGGGCTTACCTGGATTTATTTTGAATAAATTAAATAGAGATGAACTTAGTAACACTACTGACTTGTTCAATGAGATAAGGAAATATGAAAGTATGATGTATAGGATGAACTCAGTTTTGGTAAAGAATGCCACATTTCTTAATAAGAACAAAACTAGTGAAAAGAAGCCGTGTAAAACTTGTGAATCTCTAGACAAAGGGGTCAGATATCATCCGGAGGAGTCATGTTGGTTTAAGAGGGATAAAATTGAGTCCGAGAAGGTTTTCAAGGCCAGAAATGTAAACAATAACTCCATTACAGTCGAACTTGGATAAGTGAGAGTCGAAGGGACTGACATTTTTTTCTCACATATGAAGGTTTTTCATTAAACCAGGTTTCTCACTTATTGAGGTATTGCAGTATTATCTCTCACTTAGAGAAGTATAAGGAACTAGAAACATTTAAATCATACATCATAAAACATTTAAACAATATTAATTAGGTTTATTATTAAACCTCTTTACAAATAAACTACATATAAGCAAATACAGGAAAAAATAACGATACAATACCAAATAGAACAATAAAAACTATTTTCTTAAAGTAATCAGTTATTGTTGACATAAAAATAATCGGAAATTTTTTTTTGAATTTCCTGTTTGTCACTCTGAACATATTTTTCTATTTCATGAATCTTATCAAAAATAGACTGATCAACTTTATTTGTGGAAAATTGAAAATATTGATAAAGTGTTTCTAATGCATGCAAAGCTTCTTGTCTCTTTGGAATTTCAGTCACTGTAATTTCAGATGCATCACAATCTTCATCGTCACTAACATTCGATGTCAAATTACTGAGACAATTTGAAACTATATCTTCATCCGTGTATTCACCAGTAATTATAACATCATTATCAACTTGTACAAAGTCTTCAAAAGTTGGATGTAATGAACTGTTTTCAAGTGACATGAGCTTAGTCCATTCCTCATTAGTAGGAAAATTTTCGTACGTTTCGTCTGAATCTTCTTTTCCATCCGAACCGTTTGAAAATCCAGCTTTCTTAAAACAATTTTGAATGGTTTTATCACTAATAGTGTACCACGATTTTCGAGCGAATCTCATTGCTAATAAGACATTTATATCAGGATTACTATTTTTTTCGATGCACGTAAGAACATGGTTCACAACTTCTCGACGATAAAGTCGTTTGAATACGTATATAATTCCTTGATCTAAGGGTTGAAGTTTACTCGTCGTGTTAGCGGGTAAAAAAATCACCTTAACATTTGTAAGTGTTGGCACGTCGCCATGGGCAGAACAATTATCAATAAAAGGAATTATTTTTCTTTTTTGTTTCCGCATAACCTTATCAAGTTTTAGCAACCAATTTTTAAATATTGTTTTTGTCATCCAAGCCTTAGTGTTACTTTCATAATCGACGGGTAAATTTTTAACACCTTTAAAACATCTAGGTTTTTTAGATTTTCCGATGACAAGAAGTGGAAGTTTGTCTGTACCGGTCATGTTTGTGCACTGAAAAATAGTTAAGCGTTCTTTGCTTTTTTTCCCTCCATGACACTGTTCTCCTTTAAAAATAAAAGTTTTATCTGGGAGGCATTTATAAAATAGAGCAGTTTCGTCGGCATTGTAAGTGTCATTCGGATCATAACCATGCAGTAGATGTGGTAAATCAGTTTCCCACTGATTACACACGTGTTGATCAACTGACTTACTCTCTCCTGCTAATTTTTTAAAAGTTATATCATGCCTTTACTTGAATCCATCTAGCCAACCATTACTGGCCAAAAAATTGTTGATACCTAGCTTGGAAGCGAATTGTTTAGATTTCTCCTTTAATAACGGTCCATCTATTGGAATATTTTTATCCATTGTTTGCTTAATCCACTCCACAAGACACTTCTCCACATCAGGAAACTCAGGCAGACGACTTCTCTTGATATTGCCATGACCTTCAGCGCATTGAGACTTGATATCTTCTTTAAATTTAATTATTTTATAATACGTTGATTCTGGCACACCGAATTGAGACATAATTTCAGCTCGATTTTTGCCATCTTCGAATGCATTAATTATTTGAAGTTTTTCACTCAATGAAAACACTTTCAATTTGCGTTTCGGCATTTTAATAACACTGAGTAAATGACACCGAGCGACAACCGTTGAGCGCGACAAACGAATACAGTGCTTTACTGGAAATTAATAAACAGCATACAAATGTGTTAGAGAAATCTGAGAAATGTATTGGACAGATGAGACAAAGAAAGAAAAATATGCGTCAGAGTCTCACTTATAGAAGTTGAGGGCAAATAACAGTCTCAAATATAGAGGTCTCGATACGAAAAATGACTCTCACTTGTAGAGGTTTGCATTTCTCACGTATAGAGGTTTTTGAGGGTAAAAGCAATGG
>NCVS01000014.1:0-47285 GCA_003055095.1 Goniozus legneri
TCGGAATTTTTTTGCGCTTTGGGACGGAATTCGACTTCTCCGGGAACAACAACTTGAAGTTTCGACGGAATAACGAATTTATTTTGTTTAAGTTGATGAAAATAAATACGCAAACTGAAACTGTCTAAGAAATTTTTTTTTAATTTTTGCAAACAACAATTCGCAGAAAATAAATTCGAGAAAGAACGCTAAAAGGAAATGGTTTCAAGCAGCTTTTTAACAACTTCTAAAGAGTCATGAACGTTCAAGAACCTGTCATATAAATAGTCTCAACAAATAAGACTATGTTAAGTTATGTATACTGTTGTTTTGACATAGGTCTAATTTGTAAATTTTAACAAGAATCCAGAACGACGTTATCAATATACAATAATTAACTTTGTTTAGTCATATGCACTGCATTGATCAAGAATCTTTATCAAATGGTTAAAACAAACATTGCTGATTCCTCAAAGTTGTTTTTGCTGTACCAACAATGTTATTCACATTAACATTGTTTGTTATTATAACCCATACCACGTAAACTAAGAAGAAATGCTACCAAGTTGTTATTTTTTCAGTGAAAATTTCGTAAATCTGATTCGGTTACGGAGAGGTAAGTATAAGAGGCTGCTCGCCTAGCTGGCGTTAAATTAATTTTCAGACGTATACACTGTCTCGAGTAAAATCGGTTCGCGTGGTGCGCGCCGACGCGAAAACCGAGTTCGGACAGGCGACGTCGTCTCCGTCGCCGTCTGTCCGACCCCTTTGGGAAACTTTGCCGAGTAAATAAGCGACGCGCGAGGAGTTACTGATATCTCAGTGTACGCACAAAAGCGTTTTCTCTCCCTCTCTCTTAAGCCCCCTCGTTCCCGCTGGCGTTTTACGCCTACAGCCCGCGTGCGCTTGAACAACTGTCTTCCGAGAGTTGAGTGTGTACACACCGAATCTCCGAAAACAAAACTCAGACGAGAGGGTTGCGTAACGCGATCCTTTATCGTGTCTGCACTGCTCTCCGTTTGGACGAAAAATAAAATAACGAGAATCGATTGAATATTCATCCGCAAGCTCGGCGTTAAATACCTTTACAAATAAAGAAGTAAACATTTTAACGGTAATACGAAAAATTTGCGAAATTTACAATTGAAACGATCAAAATTTCGATGCACTTGAAAAATACGGGATAAAATATTCGATTTTCGATATCAGGCGTACGAGTATCGATTTTTATATTGAAGAGATTTCGCGAAATACGAATTCCTCGACTGGAATGGGCGACCCGGGGTGTTCGATAACGATCAAACTGTTATTAGTATTTTACGAGTCCGGCTCGAGCGAGCAGATTGGCTCGACGAAACGTACAAACGATTTGGCCCGGAATATTATACGTGAATCTTTTTTTACGAGTTTTCGGCACCGAGCTCTACCGGAATATCGCGGTTTCCCGGCGTGTAAATATATATAGGTTAACTGAGGGGGGCCAAGGGGGCCAGGGGGTTGCGGGAACGGAGGCAGGAAAAGGGCTGGAAAAGCGCTTCGAGGGAAGAATGGCCCCGGGCTCCTTTATCTCACGTAAGCCGAATTAAATCTGAGTTTCGAGACAACGTGCCGGGTTGCGCCCGCTACAAATTCCGTGGCCCGCGGCCCAGTTGGGAAATTATTGTCGTACGGTTTAGCAGTTGCGCGGGCGTGCGGCTTCCGCAAGGCTGACCTTTCCGCGTACCCGCGAGTTCCATAATAGCGATATATGTATATCTATACATATAAACGCAACACTGGCGAACCAAAGGGAAACTCCCTCTATGATTCTAAATAATTCGAAACGCGAGTCGCATAATGCGACTGCTAAATGAGGCGACCGTCCGGTTCGAAAAAATTTATATACCAATTTGCTGCGGCTCGCAATTTGATAAATTTGACTGATGATTTATATTTGATCTTGATTATTTGTTTCCTACGCGGAGAAAAAAACTTTGTTGAACCAATTGCGTATTCCTATATTACCAAAACAATATTTTGTAAGACGAAGAGAAAAATCTTTTGAGCGAAAAATATATTTTAATTTAATGATCATTTTATCGAACACACAAAATATTAGGAAATATAGGAACGTACATTTTGTTGGTTCGACAAATTTTTTTTTTTTCGATACTATTGTCAAACGAGGAATTTTATTTATCGCGCGTAAATACACGAGAATTTGCAGATTAAAAGAGAAAGACCGAGGGAGGACAGAGGTGGGAACAAAATCGTTTGGAATTTTCGGCACATTTCTAGGATGCTTTCAGCAAATTCCACGGGTTCCACGTCTCTTTATCGTCATTTGATGCGCGAATCGGTTAAAATTGCCGATAATGAGCGACCGCCCGATTCCAGGCACTCTAGCTCATTTCCCACGACGAGCATAAACACCCCAACGAATATCGAAACGATATAGTCGCGGAAATTTCAAATATTCTCCTTTATTTTTTCTCTGTATCCGCGTCGAAAATTAATATCGCGGAAACAACGACAGCATCGGACGGAAATTCCATTATAATCCAAAATACACACCTCGATTATCGAAATTCACTGAGATAATATAGAGTGAGGTACGAGAAAATGAAATTTAAAATTGACGGTGTTAAAACTTATTTCAAAGAATTATTCGTGACACTTTTCGAGTAAAAAAATGAGTTCGTATCGGGAATGAATATTGCCTTTAGTTAATACCGATTGAAATAATATTGATTGCAATGACAACTACGAATTTATGTCAACCAGAATCAGACCAAAATAAGGTAAAATAGATAACGTTTGGAAACAGGTTTTAGTCAGAACTCAAATTAGTCGGGAGCTATTCGAAATTACGATCTTTGAAACGATATAGCACTACTATTTCAAACAAAACAAATATTGTATGTATATCGTCGAATCGAAGTTTTAACCAATCGCTACAGAAAGATATTCCAGTTTAACTCTGATACATTGTTTGACTCCGTCGGCATGGTCGAATAAACTTCGACATTCCAGTCGACTGTCGCGGATATTTGTTCGCGTTAATTGCCATCAATGCTGAGTATGCCGATATCGAAAACTTTTGTTTGAACATCGATGTTTTCCGCAATACCATATAAATGCAGTCTGACACACCTCAAATACATAATAGACGTTTTTTCGACCACTCGATTTCAAAAGTTTCGAAAATCTCCAAATATCAAAAATTAGACTCCGTTTTATCGAGAATCACGCACGGTCAGGGAACTCGTGTAAAGTTCGATTTGCGGTAGGGAAAAAAAGCTGGAACCCCTCGCCGTCAGACCTTCTTTCACGTGTATTATCGAGTTTTTGCGATGGGAGAACTTAATCTCGTTTCCAACGCTGATTTTCCCCGGAATTGCAAATCCACTCTCCCCCTCGGCCGCCCCTGACGAATGGCAACCGTCGACGCGGGCGACGAGACGACGACTTTTTACCGACGTTTCTTCTCCAAGTCGATACGTCTCTCGCCGGGGTCTCGCGAAATGCGTGGAGGGTGCGACAAAGGCGGGAATCGAAGCGACAGTTCGTGCGTAGAGATAACAAACACTGATCTCGGAATCGAGAAATCTGAAAAATGATCTCTCATTACCGTCGGTACAACGATATTTTGCTCCGACAGAGAGATTGGTTGTATATTACTCGAAAAAGTAAATGGGACATTTGTCATGTTTAAATACAAAAATTTTGACTAAAACGTTCGAATCAAATTAATCAGATGATCATCTTAAAGAGGATTATGAATTCAACATCCATTCCGAATTATCCAATTTGATTATTACAGGGTAAATTTTTGTCCGGTCACAGTGAAATCAATGTTTATGTCAATAAACATGACATAAATACAATTATATAAACATATACTACACTATAAACATATGTTTATGTTTATATTCATGTTCATATCATTTTACTAATAATAAACATGAAAATTACATCCGATTAAGAATCAAAATAGAAAAAATTAGCCCAATGACGTATTCATCCCGATCATTGCTATATGTACTGATTTATAGTGTGATTACAATTCGATTAACCCAGATGGCCAGAATTCGGTTTCGGGATAAAACCCAAACGCGATAAAGCCCGATCGAGGAATAAACGATCACTTATACCTCCGACTGTGGATAATCAAGTATAAGTCAAAGTTCCACATGGTAGAGTCGACACTCGAATTCGGTGGACGAACAAAGGCTGGACGTTCACCGCTGAAAGTCGCGAAACACAGTCCTCTCTACACCCACACCCACGCATACATATACATATATACGTAGAAACCTATACTTACAATCAAGTGGCGGATAGGTGGGCGGTATCGAGGAGTGCGGGCGTCTCTGACTCCGCAGAATCGGATGGACTTGGTGATAAGCGGCCCTCGGGTCCTGATAAACGCCAGTCCGATGAGCTCGATAGCGCTGAGGGGCGTACGCCCCGGAGAAGATCCTCGTGTACCTGAGGTAGCAGCCGCTCGGTATCTGCCACTGCAAATCAAATTAGGACGACAATCGAGCGTGCCCCGAAGATCGGAGAGCGGAGAGAGAAATCTACAGAGAGAGAGAGAGAGCAATAGGGCGACAATTTATTCCGACCGCGAACGTGGAATAAAAAAAATATATATACCCGACAGCCTCCATTGGCTCGAGCGATATAACAGCGACAGAAACGACCCCCGGGGCTGTCGATTTGTAACGATCGTCGCGCTCGATAAATCTCGAATATGAAATATCCATTTTTCTCACCCCAGGAGCGCCTTTCTTGCTCTCCTTTCGCCCGCGAATTACGCGCAATTCTCCCTCCCGATTATCCCAGCTTCGGGGTTTATTCAATACGCGATTTTCGCAAGTTACTTCGGGGGGGTTTTCGTTGATTCGCGAATAACGCGTTTTAATCCGCGGATTAAGCCGGCCAGCGAAGGGTTGATCCGAAAGGGTGAGTAATATCGTTCCTTCTCTCCCTCTCGTTGCTCTCTCTCTCTCTCTCTCTCTCTCTCTCTCCCCTCTGCACATCGACAAATTTCACACGAATTTCACTGGCGTACTCACCCCGTAAGCCGATGCGGGCACTGGCTGCGGTGGTCTACCGGGACACATCAACATCCTCCTGTAGATCCTCGGCTAAACGACGAAATAAATGCGTCTAAGCTCTAAGCGTTCTCTCGAGAGGCACCCATCCGCCCGCGCCCGGCGTCTTTACGACGCGACGCGAGCAAGGAATCCCTCTCGTCTCTATCCACGAGCCTCATCAGCTCGAGTGCTTACCAACACAAGTGAACCTCCCTTTCCCTCTTTTATACCGATAAACTTTATTCTCCCTTTTCCTATTTTTCCCAAATTTTATTGTCGCGCTTTTTTTTGTTAAACTGTCCGCATTCACATCTGTTTTTTCGCTTCAACAGTATTTGTCTAAATTTTTTTTTATCGACAATCGCTAAAATTGAAATTGTGAAAAGCGAAAGTGTTGGTATTAACTGGTGAACCTTTTAATCACTTATTTTTTCACTTCACTTACAAGTTCAATGTCGAAAAGTAATAGTATTGATTGAGACCGATAAAAATTTCATGCTACTAATTCATGTTTCCTTTTCTTTTTTCTTCCTCATCTAATACGTACGTTTACTAGTTTACTTTCGTTTATTTATTTCCACGTTCTTTTAGGTAATTATTGAGGAGCAAAGCGAGAATTCCAAGAGCGAATTATCGAGGAAATTAAGACCGAAACGAGATTTGAAAAAAAAAATCGATCAAAGTCGTTAACGGAAGGACCAAACGGCTGATACGAAGATTCCCGTCTAACGGATTTCATCGGCGTTTTAACGCTAGAAAATTGGAAATCACGAGCTTCCGCGATTGGTAAATTGACGGTTCGGTGGGGCTCGATAATTAGGTTTACGGAGACTCTATACACGGTGTTCTCGAGCTAGCTGTACCTATACATGTATATATGTATGTATAGAATGATAAGAGTATCCGAATGAGAAGACAATGGAACAAAAGAGGTTGCGGAAGCGCTGGATGGTATAAAATAGTAGAGTTATATTCCGCGATGAAAGACGACCGTCGTCGAGTGAGCGGCCGCGGATTTTTATCGCCCTCTCTTTCTCTATCCCTTCTTCTGAATTCTCAGAAAGAGAAAGAGGAGCATTTTGGGATTTCGCGAAACCCCTTGGTCCGCTTCTTATATACGTATACAGGGTGTTCTCGAATAATCGCAAAAAAATAGCGAAACGGTAAACTAAATACTGTATTTCGTAAAATTTTTGTGCGATTCATAGCTCTGAATCATCCGAATTTCATTTGCAAGCAACTCTGAATTAATCGAATTCAGTTTTCGAAATTAATATAAATTTATCACGATTCGTATCAGTCCGTAATCATCTCTGATTGGCTACAAAATTTTATTGGCTCGTGAATCGTGCATGGTATGATAAAGCGATTTTTGTTCAGACTGTTATTTACTGCACGAAGGACGTGTGGCCCGGAACACCTTGTATGTAGCTACGTGTAGTATACGTATTACCCTGACGGACTTACCTCGGTATCCTGCTGACGCTCGGCCTCTGAAAAATACGATATATTTTTGGTTAATCCGTCCGAGTTCAATTCTCGGCGAACGATATCGATCGTTGACCCAGTGCTCTCGTATACATATTGGCAAAAATTTTTCGCGGTTAATCGAGTTTTCCCGCTGCCCGTTAATTTTCGTTATAACGAAAATTGACGTCGATCGATGCGTTTTCCAAATAATAACAGTCGACACGGTCAACCGGGCGTGGGACGGAATCGTTATACGGGCCGTATCGATATCATTGCGCGCGAGAACAGTCGAGCTCTGTGTTCCCGAGCAGCCCGAGCAACGTCGGGCTACGTGTGTATATAGTTGCGCACACGCGACATAAATTTACCTCGCACGTGTATCGAGAAATGGCATTCGGCTCGATTTCCGGCTGCATCGGATGCTATATAGCGCACGTTGTGAAAGCCAGGATACATCAGCTGTCCCGGTTCCTATGCGCCAAAACACACAACCAGGTATATTAGCTTTTCATTCAATACAGTTATTTCGAATGCGCCCAGCTCTCCTCAGGATCGAGGAGGGAATTTGGAAATATGTATCGAACATTCTCATCGAGAATCGATCACTTTTCTGACTCGTTTTAAACTATGTTGGGTAGACGTACTATTTATGGCCACTTTTAGTAAGTGTCTTTGATCAAGAATTTAATTTGATTGTAATATTTAACAATAGAAAATCAAGTAATCAAATTATGACATGTACGAACCTCCAGAACTTTGTTATACAAAACAGTTGAATTGTTCTATAATCTCCGTTGTACCAGTAATGGTCATAGCACTATTTTAATGTTAATTTGTCTAAATAACATATGAATATTTGAAAATATTATGATTTTTACACACATTATTTTCAATAAATATTAATGACTTATCCGCCAGAGTCTTTTTTAAGATTCTTACTAACAACAACAAGAACAAAATTGCTTAGGTACGAACAATCAATGCAGAGTACGATGAAATATATTTAATGACGTCAAACTATCTAAAAATCGTACACTGAAAATAAAAATTTATTGAATTCCCTTAATATTTATTTGTATACGTTCAGATATCAAGTACAATCAACAAAATATTTGTTTGAGTTAAAGATACTAATTTTATTTTAAACGATAATTCTTCATACTAAATAACAATTCATTCTATCAAACAGTATATTCATTTCTTTATATTCAAATGAATATCCAGAAGCTTGAACAAATTTTTATTTCCAGTGTAGAAATAAACTAAATCAGTTATATGTGTGTGTGTGTGTATTGTAAGAACCAAATACTCGACATAAATTGTACAGCAGCCACAAACGATACAAGAGACAAGGTACGAAACCTGTGGACGATAAATTTTTAAATATATCTTCGATCACACGCGATTTAATCCAGCGTGCGGAGGGGCTCGTCCAGCTAAAACTAATTTGCGCTGTCGAAGCGTTCGGTGCGCGACGCCTTCACCTATTAATTTCGTAATCCCGCAATTTCGCCCGGTGGCTCGACGCTCTCGTGTTCGCGTGTACAGCCTCGCGATAGGTTTTGGACGCGGCAGCTCGAGCGGAATAACCACGCACGAACACATTCCCGCACACACGGACGCCTTCAGCAGCTCGGTGGACAGGCTCGCAAGATCGAATACCACTTATTAGCGGCGTGGGTGGACGCGCGAGGTGGACCAATTACCGGCCCCCATTCGCCAATTATCGTTCTCTCCCTCGCGCCCATTCACTCGAGCCGCGCTATCGCACCTCCGCCTAATCGCTCCAGTTATTATCGTTGCGATAATGTACAAGATGACGCGTTTCTTTCTAATCAACACCATTCACACGTTATAATAGCGTTCCGGAATTACGAGAATTTTATTATATCTCTAACGCCGCTCGGGTGGAAAGAAATTTTTTGTTCCAATTTTTTAATATGAATTACGTAGGTATTCAGAGTAATATTCTGTAGAAATTTGAATCGTTTAAATTGTTTTATGAAATCTAAAATATCAAATTCCAGGATATATTAATTTTTTTCCTGATTTTTTATGGATTCTATTCCAAATCAAAAATTGGTACTGATAGGAAATTTGGAAATCTGGTGTAATATCGGGGCAATGAATCAACTACAGGTACAATTTCTTTTCGATTTGCGATCATTAGAATTTTCCAGATAGGATATTCTCTCGATTCGCAATTATCTGAATTCCGAGTCAGAGCTTTTTGTTCGCGTTGAAAATGAGCAGATTGATCGTAATAGGACATCTTGTACTTTTTCTTTCCCACCCTCTTCGTCGCACTTTTTTCCTACTTTTGCACCTCTGCGAGCGTCAGACGAGACGGATAATTAATGACACGATAGAACGGGAAGGGGGTGACGGCGGCGAGGATAATTGCGGGATTGGCGCGTTTTCGATAACGCGAAACTTTTAATAAACCGCGAAAAGAGACGTTCGCGCTGGCTTTAAAGCTCTCAATGGTTCGTTCATTTTTTTTTAAACGTCGTTGGGTTTAATAAAGTGGTGTGTAGCGTTGAAAGACCCTCCAGACCATTCCCGTAATGACGCGAGTTAAAGGGAAAAAGGGGAAGTGTGCGAGGTTCACGGCGTACGGAAAAATCAAGTAATATTTCGCTCGAAGAGAGAAAAATTCCTAATAAAAAGCCCGCGGTAATAAAAACCAAATTTCGTTCGTCCGTCTCTGTTTATTTCACGCAGCCGGGCCGAAATCGCATCCTCGCTTACCCGTGTCTTGTAAATTCTCTCGACGCCGACGTTGTCCGTAAAAGTCGGCTCCTGCCAGAATATCATGCGGTTCAGCTCGCCGGGATTCAGTCGTACCTCGAACGACGTCGGACAGGTTGACACCTTCGGATTTTCCGCGTCTGTAAGAATGAGAGGAAATTTTAGGAAAATAGGTCGAGCGAATTATTCATCTTGAATACGGGGTGTTCGAAACGAGCGTGAGTGTACTCGAATTAACGGGTATAACGCAAAATCTTCGAACAGGATCTCCTCTTATTTTCATCTTCGATTTGTAATTATTTTGATTTTGTATTAATCAATTATAACGTCAAAGTTGTTAAGAATTATAAATATGTATAACTCTTTTACATAGAATCCATACATTATTATTGTTCGTTATTATTACATAGAATGTTATAAATAAGATTTATCGATTTATAATAGGAAAATTATCAGAGTGGACCACGCCCGTAGGGTGAGAAATTGTCTATAATTGGCCGAAGAACGTTCAAGGCTGCAACTCCGGGAGATCCTGTATACATTCTCTTCGGTATTCCGCTAATCGAGGATCGACTAGGGAGATGATTCATTTCCTCCATCGGGGTGTCGGAAAACTTTCGGAAAATTATCGGACCGATCGTAACTTTATCGGCTGTCCTCGGTTGACTGAGTCCTCCTCGCTCGCGGCGAAATAATAATAAATCGTTACACGAGGGGGATGAGTAATAACTCATCGACTTGGTATGACGTAATTAAACGAGATTTAATACCTCCCCCCCCCCTCCCCTCCCACTCTTCTATCTCTTCTTCCCAGGAGGATTGGCTGCTCGCGCTCAACGCACAGAGTTCATCGGTTGAATAATCGCGTCTCGCGTAACAGAGAGATACGAAAGGGGGTGTTGGGTGATGAGCGGGGAGGGGAGGGGAGGGAAGGGGGTTATATCGCGAATACGAGAGACGTCGGAAGTTGCGCATCTCGCTTGGAAATCGCCTAATGTCCCGGATCGTTAACGTCCACGGTACTCGACGTCTAACGTAATTTCCATTGTCGCGAAATGACCTCACTCGCCAACTATAAAAAATCCTCTAAGTGACTATTTACCTCGCGTTTATTTTTTTTACTCCCCGCGTCGCGACCCGAGACAACCGAGTAACGCAACGCTCGTGGCTCGGATAAAAATTCCGTGATTCTCTCCGAGTCATTTCGAGACTCGAGAGTGTGTATTTTAAAACTTTTCGAGCGTGAATTAATACCGATGCTTCGTGTGTACAAATCTCCGACGAGATTAACGAAATTAGCGTTTGGTCTTGAGCTTGTCGTTTTTATTTTGGGTGCAAGCAATTTCGATCGAAAAGTTGAGATTAGGCTGCAAAAATCCGTGGGATTCTTTTTGAAATTCCATCGATTATTCCATCAATTCCACGAAGACATTATTCATTAAAACTTTGCCGATCGGTATTAAAACGCTAGACATGCATAGCCCTCCTCGTATTATAGTCGACATTAAAACGTCGACCCCGATATTGCCGATTCGGGAGAGCTCGTACATATAACATCGAACTCGTAAAACTTGGACGGAGGAAAAGCATCTCTCGCTACATATACATACAGGAAAAATCGCTTTATAATGGGAATGGGGAATTTTTGCGTTCGCCGATTCGCCCTGACGAAAAACAGCGTTCTCGAATGGCCTCTCGGTTATAAAACTCGAGGGATAGTACCCGCTGCGCTAGCTATTTCCACGCAGGGCCTCAACGAGAGTTTGTTTTGTGTAATTGCATCCAGCCCTGCAGCGGAAGGAGAAAGAGAAGGAGAGGGAGAGAGAGAGAGAGAATCTCGCTTTAGGCGAGTTCTCCAACTTTCCGAATGAGTAATTAAACGGTACGAGGATGAGAGTCGGCCTTAACGAAGAAACCGAAGTTTAGCCATACGAATGCCGTCCGATTTCCAGAGACCTCGGTACCGGCCGCTGTTCGATATTCACCTCGCTCTTCTGCTCGGGATTTTTCACTCAGCCCACGAAATTCTCAACGCGATTGGGATTTAAGCTCATTTACCCCCTGCTCGAGGTTAACCCAATCCCAACATTAACCATTAGACAGCCAGTATTTCTTCATTATAAGTCCGTCATTTCATTTTTCAAATATTTTACGCATATCTGGGTTTATAACAACATTAACATCAATAACAATTGATCATACAGCAAAATGGACAGTGAATAATATGCGGTAATGTCTTATTTTAACTAAAACTTCAGATTTAACAAAAGATGACTTCTATGGATCGGTAATTTACTAAATCAGAATTCAGGTTTCGAATATATTTGGTAAAAATCGTTCGGATCTTATCAATCTTGATTTTCGCGACTGGCCCGTAACTTTTTTATTACATGAAATTTATCAAGCCGCTCGAAGAATTAACGTTCACGAGTCTTTTTTCTTATTCAGTCGAATGAAATTTTCTGTCGCGAGGAACTCTTCGAGTTTTTCTCCCCCTCTCTCTCTCTCTCTCTCTCTCTCTCTCTCTCTCTTTCGATTTTTTTTCTATCGCACGTCCCACTTGGCTCGGGAAGAAGTCGAATCGAAATTGTTTGCTAGTTCGATACTCCCGAGACAAAGTGAATCGATAGAACATTAACTTAAACTGGCCTCCTCGCTCGAGTACTTTTTTTCGCGACGATCCTGGATATGGAACAAGTTTCTCGTTTCTCTCCATTAAAATGCTCCCGGAGAGGGGGACCGGCGGCTCTTTAAGAGATCGCCACGGTACAGTTTCTTGCGTTTTATTCTTTCGTTCCGTCTCGCTTCGTTTTCTCTCTCGAACGAGTCCAGTTGTTCGCGCAATCCGAGGGATCGGGAATAATTAAGTATCGACTCGCTCCGAGTGATTTGCCTAACGACAATTAACCCATTTTATCGGCTCTTTATGCTCGATCGACGTTCTAATTGTGCACAATTTACATATCTATACACCGAGAGAAAAATATTATAGAATTAATTACTGGTATCGGTTCAGTTTAGTTTGATTTTGGGAGTTCAGCAATCGTCGAACCAAATTGTCGATATTCGATTAGATGTTGAACAATCGAAAAACATTTTTTTAGTGTATCGGTAGCTTTTAATTTGTACACACGGGCGCTTTTAATTACGTAATTTGACGTTTTGAAAGCTTTGGTAGCAAACGACGAACAATTTGAAATTCTACCGCTCTTTCGCAGACACTTCGCAACGTACGCGCTTGTTTAGAAATTCGCGCCGATTTATGCGCGAAATCGTCTCTTGCCGGCGCATAAATATTTAATCGCGATAAATTTCTAACTGCCTCGAAATTTCATCGTTATTATACGTATCGGATTTGTAACTAAAATGCGTCACGTTGCTGCAGAATGGGATTTCAATTGGAGGCGTGTATTCTTCAATTATAATGTTGTACGTGTGAATTCGGTCACCTGAACTCGTTATTTTAAACGAATTTTTTTTTCGGATTTATTGAATTTCCCTAATGAAATTTCTAAAAATTCTTCAGCGAGAAAATATAAGCTCAGTTTCTGGTTCGATAAATTCTTCAGTATTAACGTAACAGATTTCGCTTATCTCCACCAACATCTTTTGAGAACACAATAGACTCGCGATAACTTACACACGGAAAACAACGATGAAACTCGAAACACGGATTCGGATATTTCGCGTGATTATACATGTTTCGCGCGCAAACTCTCCAATCGGTTTCGATACGCGACGCGAGTGATTACATTTAAATACAAACATCACGCTCAATCAAAACTCGATCGTGGAGAAATATTTGCTGATAATTTCTAGTATGATTTCACGATTCCATTACGTACAATGGCGATTGTTAAATAAGTTAAATTGGTTGCAGGCTGTTTGCCCTAAAAGCGTCATCGACACCCCCGGCTACAAACGAAATGCTCTCGCGACTCGACACGAAGGAGAGAAACAAAGTTGGTGGCTCTGTTGCGTCGTGAGTAGTATAAAAGTGAAAAAAAAAATGACGATAAAAAGAGGAACGCATACATTTGGCACGACTCGCGCGCCAATCGCGACTACAGCTAACGGGAAACTTTGAACAACGACACAACGCGTTCGACGCAGTTTCGCACTCGCGACGCCCGACGGAAATGCACCTCTCGGCATCGTAAATCTCGCCACGCGCGCGCTTTACACGCAAAACTCGCACGACCCTATCGGAACTCGCGTCTGTTCCCGATAACTCGCGGTATACAGGTGCGTAAAAGCCCACAAAAGCGAAACTACTTCTCGTAACGACGACAGCGCAACAGCGATAACAGGGACTCGCTCAAAAAGTAAGCGCTTTGATACCCTCGAATCACGAAATTAGTAACCTAATTGCTTATTTATAACTTTGTTACTCAAATATTCGCAATTTGAGTTTTAGTTCGTGTTCAATTTTTCATTACATGTAAGATTTTTATTTTTTAAGGTTGCAACGGGGAAGTGTATAATTACTCAATCAGTTTCAATCACTGAATTAGCAGGAAAATGGCCAATTAACGTTTTGTTATTCTTGAATCACAGAATTTCCTTAAACCAAGAATTAATTGTTTATTTAATTAAGTTTGGTATCGAAATTTGAAATTTAATTTATGTCCAATTCTTCATTATGTGTGAAAAATCTTTCTTGGATTATTTTTCTTGAGAAAGTGTAGAATCACTCGATCAATTTCAATCATCGAATTAGGAATGTATCAAATTGAAGCGAGAAATTAATAATAATTCTTGTATTAGGGCCTTATACTGAGACCGTAATAAGAAGATCAAGGACCATCTTTCTTTTCATGGTATATCAAATTTAATTTCGAACCTAATACATTCCAGTTTTTCTAATCCAGGATATATCTAATATCTCGAAAACTGCGTTCGCTGTTTCAATTTCGTAATGAAAGCTCTCGGACGCGACGAGAGCGAGAACGTATATCACGTTCGAGATTTGATTAAAAACGAGGAAAAATCTTTTTTTCCATATACAGCAACGTATCTGTACGCGCGACATCGAACCTCGCGATTTTCGTTCCCGTTCGTCCCTCCTACTTCTGACTTGGTTCGATATATCTCGCGTACGGCCATCCCGCTCTCGCAGTCTCCACCTTTCTCGCGTGACATCGGCCGTTACAGGGCGTATATTTTTCAGCTCGGTCTCCGCGATTCGATTTTGCACGCTCTTGTCTTTCTTTTCCCGCGTCCATTGCTCGGGGAAGTTGAGAACGAAAAGAGAAAAAGAGAGACGCTATACGCACGAAGAAAGGAAGAGAGAAGTGGGTGAAATTGACCCGATGAACGAGAAGAATCGAATCAAAGGTGGACTATTACGAAGTGGACAGCCACGTAGACGGCGAGAGAAAGAATGAGAGGAGAAAAGGATAACAAAACTACGGTGAAAAACGTGCTGCGTGCCAAGTAAGAATAAAGCCGTTCCACGCATCGCCGAGTGGTAAAGAATACAAAAGAAGAATGAAAGAAAATAAGGATGAGATTGGAAAAAATTTCAATTCTACCATGGAATACAGTGCTTTTTGCGATTAAAAAATAAGTCCGTATTTATACCTTTGAATTGGGAAGTACTAATACGAATTGATATTAACGTTTCTCAATCGGGATAAAATCTATATTAAAACTCGAGCTATAGGGATGCTCGATATAGTATTGATAATTGAACACTAATTTATTCTTAAGAATAATGATGTATCGATACTTGGAATATACCTGATATCTAAAAGAATTGATATTTTTAGAGTATCCAGCATCCCTAACTCGAGATAACATTACTTTCTCAAACTGGGTCGAAAATACGAGGCAATAAGGAAATGTAAGAAAAACTCGAGGATAGAAAGGAATGTACGAAAAGGTGAAAGAGTATGCTCGAGAGTTGGAAAATTTCGGTACATATCGATATCCGAGATGTCCCGTCGGGGCGACGTGTGTGCAACGACGACGGCGTTGAAAAATCGAGGAAAAAACGTAGCTCGAGTGAGGGGAATAGCCGGGATAGGAATAT
Source organism: Goniozus legneri (assembly GCA_003055095.1). Lineage (NCBI taxonomy): Eukaryota > Metazoa > Arthropoda > Insecta > Hymenoptera > Bethylidae > Goniozus > Goniozus legneri. Next base: position 15,316 of record NCVS01000014.1, read on the forward strand.
TTATGCGGCATTCGAGGCGGAAGATATCGTAGACCGCACTTTGTATACCCCCGGAGCCCCTTCTCGCAGGTGTTCCCGGCTGCCGCGTACCGAACGACGCGTTCACGTCGAATCCTTGGACAAGCCAAGAGGATTTATGGAACGCGCGCCGTACCGAGATAAGATACAAATTGGCGCTCCGAGAGGAGAAAGCGCGAACGAATATCGTGGAGCGAGTCGCTGCGCGTTTAAGGGACAGACCACGCGAGCTGGTAAATATCGACCGGCCTGGCAATGCCAGGATGACCGATTGAAACGCGTTCTCCCTCTACCCCGAACGTTTTTCGCAAATGGATAAACTCGTGTTATACCAGAGGAAAAATTTTCGAAGATATAGACAATATTTATTTGACAACCGTGGTATTGATGAATCGCACGAAACGCGATATCGAAATTTTCCGTTTGAATTTAAACGACGTATCGGGTTGTTCAACCGGTTTCGGATATTGAGACGAAAAAAGCTACTCATTTGGATATTCGCCACAATTTTCAAACCGATTTATTTAATCGTAGTCTCTTAAAAGAAGATAATTCGTGAGTTGAAACCGATGAAATTTCAAACTGAAACCGCAACGCTGCTTCGTTTCTTTCGAAAATAAAATTTCCGAAACCGCATTGAGAACAAAATTTTGTCCAACCAGTTGAATATGCATTCTTATACTACCAAGATGATGTTTTGACAGTTTGATGAAATAATGGTTTAGTACAAGAAAATTGTTAACCAAATAATTGTTTAATCAACCTACAAATTTTCCACTCAAAAGGTTTTTTCACCCAATAAAATATCATTTTGGTAGTATAGGATTGCATATTTCGGTTCGACAAAAATTTTCCTCAGTGGGAGTGAAAAATTTTGATTGAAAATTTCTATCGGAACGACAAATTCGAGTGCGTAACGATTGGGGAACGAGGTCGGAACGAATATCCGCGTTTTGGGCGCGAGAGAATCGAAATTCGGTGGCAAATAAGTTCTGCATGATGGGCTCGCGTAATGGGGAGAGAGGTGAGTGTATATCGGTATGGCGCGTTCAGGGCCGGGGGGCGCGCTATACTCGCTCATGCGCGAAATGGCACTCAATTCGCGCGCGCGCACGCGATAACACGTCATTACATTACCGTAAACGGTAATTTCAGCGGCGTGTACAGAGCGAGCGGGCCAGCCGATGGCGCGGCACCCGCGCAACGATCGTTAAGATCGGCCTGCCGTTACGTATCACGGGGCGTGTTTCTCATAGACCGATTTTCACGTCCACTTACGGAACGAACCCCTAGCGTGATACCGGGGAATTTATAACGGCGCGTTATTTTCCGTCTTAAATCCTCCGTCTTCGATCTGGTTTACGCCCACGTTAAAAGGGATTCTTATGGACTCGCGAGCTGGCGAGAGAAAATTGCCGGATTAAATGAATATTTATATTTAGACTCTGGAATGAATATCCCTAAGCAGGTTCGAACAAACGAGAATAAAATTACACGATCCGAGATACCTGAAATTGTTAACATTCTATCTAGTTTGAATATCTTTTGTCTATTAAATAAACAAAAATTGTACAGGTTTTTATTTAGGGACTTCCTATTCAGGTTTAAACAAACATGTTCAAATAAACCTACAATTATTGATATTATATCTAGCTCGAACATTTTTCGCCCATTAAATGAACAAAAATAGTAAAAGTTTTTACGGATTACATTGGAGGAACGAGCGTAGATTCTTACCTCGCACGCGAATGACGATCCTACACGAGCTGGTGTAGTTAGAAACAGGCGACCAGGCTGTGAACGTGACGACCGTCGTGCCGGTCGGTAAATCCGCTTGGAGGTATTTAGCCCATGCTGGCGATGCGTCAACGTACCTGAAAAGATAATTGCGTTCGAAAATGGAATATTTCCTGGCGTGTGCGTAATTTCTCGCTGCGTTTTTATCAATTTCCCGTCAAGAATAAATATAATCAACGTCAATCACCGATAACGCGCCAAGAATAATTACTTTCTAGGGAAAAGTTGAAAGAGTCCAAGCGAGATCCACCCGGAAATTGATGAATGAAAGAGAGAAGGAAGAAAAGCGCGAAATAATGAATTTTCATCGAACCGTTCGGGGGTATTTCGAGTTGAAAAATGAGTTTGTATTGAGCCCTGATTCGGATATCATTTTATTCATATTTCATCCCGATTTCGTTCTTAAAAACAATATTGAATTCGAAACTATTACATAGACCGATATAACATTTGTAATTTCTGGTGGTAAATTTTCTTGTTTTATTTTTCTAGAGATTTTTGTTTATCCAAACCTCAAGGAAATTAAAACGAGCCGGAGTAACTCTCCTTTTCATATCGGTTCTACACACGAGTGGCACGAAATAAACCATCGGTCGAGAACGTACGAGTATGGGTGAATTCTCTCGCGTGTAGCCATTCAATCCGAAATCCTTTGGCGCGCTCGTTTAGAATTTCCTATTGTGCTCGCCACCAGTATCGAAAATTCAGACGTGGACCCGTCTGGTTTGACTCGCGTTCTACGGAACTTCATCCTATTGTGATAACTACGCCGAGTGTAAAATACGCGTGTGACGCGTCGCAAATACAGCCTCGATCGATGTACAGTTCCTCCGGTTTCGGTAACGCAACCAACTATTCCTCGAATTTAAAATTCTTTACAACGAACTTCATCGAAACTCGCTAATATTTTCCGACCATAGATGAGAAATTTTTAATTATTCCGAATGAATGTATATGGACGTGAAGAAATATAAACATTCGTATAAAAAAATATTGAATATCTTTGAATACACAAAAAATTTCTAGTTTCTCGTCAAAAGAAACATTGAATTACGCTAAAATTTTTTAAAGAGGGTTATAAACTGTAATATTCAGATGGAAAAATGTAGAATTGAAAACGTACAAACAATGAAAACTAATGGTCGGATATGCGCAAAATAAACACGATAGTTAAATAAAGGCTAGCAAATTGAATTCGTGATCTTGAAGAACGAAATTAGAGAAAATGGAATTTTCCAACCCCTTCGGGTGGAACAACCCCTATCGATTCTCACCTCCACCAATCCATGTTGGACTTGGGCTGGGGGAATGACACGCGTACGGTGCTCTGTCTGGCGGGCAGCTCGACGTCTATATCTCGTGGACACCGCACGAAAGGCTGTGGCGCGTCTGAAAACGAGAAGCCGTTCGTTAACACATTTTCCTTCGTCCCAATTTTCTCCTCTTTCGCGTACGCGTAACAAAAATCCTGTCGAGTTTCGAGCCGCGCGTCAACCTCTCTTATTTTTTCGTCGCACGGAACCACGAACTAAAAGAGAAAACGAGAGGAACGCGTATGAGTTCGTTTAACGCGTCGGACTTTGAATTGTTTTCAGCGTTTTTTCCCACCGGCGACTCGAACAACCCATTCGATAAGCCGGACGGTGCGTTTAATGAGAAAAAGCTTTAACCGAGATTAAAGAGATCGCTGGCGATTTATGACTCCATAGACGACGATGCGGAAGACGATTTATAACGGCGGTTGTAAAAGCGCGAGCTTGCCGCGCCCGAAGGAGGGTACTGATAAAAAGAGAGAGAGAGAGAGAGAGGAAACGAATGAAATCTCATTCTCATTAGTCGAAACAATGAACGTTTCGAAGAGTCCAACGAATCGTTGGAAAGTATGGACGGGAGTTGAGAAAAAGAAGGAAAAATTGTACGGGAGGGCGAGGTTTAAAACGTAGGAAGAGATAGGGGAAGTGAAACGTAAAAAGCTAAAGCACCGGCGTGTAAGCTCGTTAAGTCTCTGGCGTTAACGTATGGTCTCGTTAGCGCGGCCCCGGACCCGCTCCACCTACGGAACTTTCCATTATTAAAAGCTGTTTAGAGCGTCCGGCCCTGACTAATTGAACGCCTACGTAGAATTCCGCGGGACGGAATAACCGCGTTTCGGCTCGAGCGACGACCGCTTTACCGATTGTCTAATACCGCCGAACACCTGCGCGCCTTCGCGTGATAGGTGAGAACAATTTGTGTAAGATATTCGCCGCGATAGAAACTCTCCACTCCCCTAATTCAAGGGTTAGAAAATAAGTATGAGTTTCGACGAATTAGCGAGTCGAGTAATGTACGAGTTGCGCGTCGGTATCTCGAGTCGAGGTGCTTAATGGGTGGTCATTTTCGAATTAGGAAATCTTGCCTCAAGGCATTAGTGAATTAAGTATTGCGTAATTAGGTAGTTACGGAGAGTACAAAAAGGCAATGGTAAGAAATATACTACTCAACGAAATTAAAGGGGCACTCATCATCTTGAAACAGATTTAACATGGCTGATTTGATCGAATTGAGCAGGTGATCATTTGGAATTTTCAAGTTTTAAAACAATCACTTTATCGATTTGATTTGATTATTCTACTCTTGAGTGTAGATGTTTTTAAGGTATCAGGGTATTGGGATTCCTGAAATAGAAAAAACAGAGAACAGGTAAGAGGAAATCGATTAAAAAAATTTCAACCAAGATTTATGTCCGAACTCCCGACGATAAATAACGAAATATCGAAGGAATTTGTCACGGTGACAAATGGCGGCTCTTTATATTTTCTCCCGGCACTTTTCACCTCGTGAAATAATCGTCGAGCAAGCTCATTCCGGCTTTGTTCTCCGTACGCGGAAGTTACGATCTCGGAACTATGGGTGTATGTTTGCGCATGCTCGCGAACCGTGCGAAATACGGTAGCGAGAGAGTAATTACTCTACCTGAGTAATGATGTCGATCCACGGTAACAAATTCCGGCACACAGCTCGGATCTTTTCCATTCCATCTACCGGCGTGAACGCAATAGCGCGTGTGAGGACCCTCCAAACGGTAGCCGCTGCGGCATCTAATGTAACACCTGGCGCCTTGCGGATAATCCACCGAGCCGGACGGATGCCCCGGGCATCTAATCTGCAAGACGGAAAACAAAACGACCCGAGGTTACCCAGACTGGAAAATTCAATTTCGCATAACAGCTGCCCCTCTCGAGATATTATACCTCGGTTGGAGCATCTCGCGAGTGGAAAAGCGAGCGTGTATTTATTCCTCAATCGGATGTGATTTCTGTATCGCGCCGGGGCTGAGCTCCATATCAATTTGTTCAATTAATTATTCGAATTTTGTGATAATGATACGTTGCATAATTGAAGAAAAGGACAAAAATTTGTTGAATTTACTAAATATTCATCTGCAGACATTCAAATAAATATTAAATAGCTTCAAAAAATCTTCATTTTTAGTGTATTCTTGAACTGAACTGTCCTTCAGAAAAAAATCGAGAAATTTTGAATATTAATATTGTTAAATATTTCTCGAGTATCGGAAATCGAGAATCGATTGAGGATTACGAGTAACGACGTATGCAGGTGCTTCGGTGCATTGCCGTGTCTACTGACCTCCGCCTGGAGTGGTAGCGTCATCGCGGGGCATCTCGACTCGCGCTTGATGCAAGTCCTGCCGTCTGGAGCGAGGACTAAATCGTCAGGACACGCGCAGTAGTAACTTCCGGGCGTGTTAACGCAGTCACCGTTGCAGCCGGCGTTCCGGTTCAGGCACTCGTCGACGTCCCGGCACTGGCTCCTGTCTCTGAAAGCCCAACCACCGGCATGCCGGATCACGGAGCAGTTCCAGTAGCCTGGTGTTCGAAACAGCGTGAACGCTGGCCCGAAAAGCGCAATCTCGGCGTTCGCTCTACGCGAGACTCTTTCGCTCCAAAGTACACAGAGTTCTACATTTTTTTTTTACCTCCCACCACCGACAAACGGATGCAAATAACCCGGTTTAACCGACGATCTCGTCCGCTACGGGTTCGCTTCCCTCTCTTTTTTTAAGCCCGAAATCCCGTTACGGATTCCCGCGGGACGCGGGCTTCTAGTCGCGTCGAGCGTAAAAAGCGAATACGCGTACGATCGGATTCAAATTTAAATAGCTCGGCAATGTCACGCAATTTTCGGATCGAATTACAGGAGTAAATTGCGTTTGCGTACGGGGAGAAAATCGAGACGGGAAATTCGAGTGGTTGATTATTTTCGCTGAAAACTTTTCCCCGAGAACGTCGTGTGCCATACGCTTACCTGTAATAGGGTACGTAACCGGTTCGACAGGTGCACGTGAAGGAGCCGACCGTGTTGACACATTCGTGGGCGCACCCCCCGTTTCTCCACTCGCATTCGTTGATATCTGTAATAACGATCTAGTGAGCTTTTTGCTAACGGAAGAAATAAAATGTTCAGAAACGAATATGTTTCTTAAGAATTGTTTTTTCATAAAGTCCATTAAAAGTCTTTTAAAGTCATATACACTCTTCAAGAAAATTGAAGGGACAGTTATCGTTTTAAACGACTGAAATTCAGCTAAAAGCGATGAAATTGATTGACAAGAAGGTCATTTTAAAATTCGAATCCTCGTCTTTAAATTGACTTCTTGATCGATTTGATTCGACCATTTTTTACTCGAATTGTATCCATTTGAAAATGACGAGTGTCTCCTTGATTTTTTGCAGAGTACAGTTAATTAAGTAACCTAATTGTGGGAAAGCCATGAGTATAACTGTTTTTAAAAATAAACTGCCGCAAGCACATCTTATAGATTCTACTTACCTATACATTGACCATCAGCCGAAGATTTAAATCCAGATGGACAATCGCATCTGTAGGAACCCGGAGTATTGACGCAGTAGCCACGACAGAAGCCCTTATCGTTGCACTCGTCGGTATCTGTCGAACAATAGCCAACGTAGTAACTAAATTTGCTGAAATTTATTTTTACCAGCCTCACATACCCACGCAAGTGTCCCCCTCTAATCGATAGCCAGGCTCGCAGTCGCAGCGATAGCTGCCTGGTGTATTGATGCACTTATTCCGGCATACTCCAGAAGCGCATTCGTCAACGTCTGCAAAGTTTCGCGTATGATCAGTCAAGAAAACTCGAGACAAAAGAGAAATTTCCCTAACTCACCGACGCACGTTGAATTTTGCATAACGAAACCGTGCCTGCAGGTGCATTCGTAGGATCCAACGGTGTTGATACAAATGTGCTCGCAATCGTGTTGACCCAGGCATTCGTCCACGTCGTTGCAGACCGATCGATTCGATTCGTCAATGCGATATCCACTCTCACAGTTACAGACAGCCGTGCCGTTTCTCGCTGTGCAAATTTGCTGGCAGCCTCCGTTGTCAGTTTCGCAGGGATCCTCCGGGACGCAACTATCGTTCTTTGAATAATGACCGGGACTGCACTCGCATTCGTAGGACCCTTTCGTATTTATACAGACTTGTTGACAGCCCCCGTTGTTGTTTGCGCACTCATCGATATCCTCGCAAGTTTTGTTGTCGGACCTAATGCGATAACCCGCGGGACACTCGCATCGATATCCCCCTTTAAAATTCACACAGAGGTCGGAACATCCGCCGTTATCGCGACTACACTCGTCAAGGTCCAGGCAAGTCCTGGAGTCCTCGTCGAGGCGTGAGCCATCCGGGCACCGACATAGATGACCACCCTCGAGATTGACGCAGAGATCCGAGCATCCTCCATTGTTAACGGCGCACTCGTCTATATCTTGGCAAATCTTGCCGTTCTCGTCTAATCTCAGGCCGACCGGGCAGCTGCATCTGGCACCCCCAGCTACGTTGAAGCACGCATGGGAGCATCCGCCATTGTCTCTCTCGCACTCGTCGACGTCTACGCAAGTTCGCGAATCGTTACCAAGAACGTGGCCGGGAGGGCACAGACACTTCCAGGAGCCTAATAGATTGATGCAATCGTGAGAACATTTGGCTTCTCCGCTCTTGCACTCGTCAACGTCTATGCAGGTTCTCTCGTCACTGGCGAGCTCGAAGCCAAGTGGGCAACCGCAAAAGTGACCGCCAATCGTGTTGGTGCATTCGTGGGAGCAGCCACCGTTGTTCCTCTGACACTCGTCGATGTCCAAACAGGTGGATTGGTCCGAATGTAGGTAGTGACCGTCGTAGCACGTGCAAACATAAGTTCCCAGTAGATTGAGGCAGTCGTGGGTGCAGTTGTGATCTCTCGTCAAACACTCGTCGACGTCTACGCAGTTCCTCTTGTCGGTTGGCAGAAGCATGTACCCAGGTGGACACTCGCAGTGATAACCGCCTTCAGAATTTATGCAGACGTGCGAGCACCCGGAGTCTACATCGTTCTCGAACTCCTCGCATTCGTTAACGTCTTCGCAGCTTCTGGCGTCTTGCCTGAGGCGGTAGCCGAGCGGACAGGAACATCGGCTAATCCCGCTTTCGCTATCGTAGTGACAGTGATGCGAGCAGTTGCCGTTGTTCATCTTGCAAGCGTCCATCAGCGTGCAAGTTGCGTTATCTGGGTTCATCTGAAATCCAGCCTGACAGCTGCAGCGATACGATCCTGGCAGGTTGTGACACGCGTGCGAGCAGCCGCCGTTCTCCTCTGCGCACTCGTCAATGTCCTCGCAGGTCCTGAGGTCTTCTTTGAGATCGAAACCGGTTGGGCAGGAGCAAGTGGGGCTTTCTTGGCCTTCTTCGTGGTAGCACAAATGAGAACAGTTGCCGTTGTCTCGTTTACAAAGATTAGACAACACGCAGGTCTTATTATCGGACAGTAATCCATATCCCAACGGACAGAAACACTCGTAAGATCCAACTAAATTCGTGCAAGAGTGCGAACAGCCTCCATTGTTCTCTTGACACTCGTTGATGTCGTCGCAGAGCGTGGAGTCGTTGGAGTTTATTACGAAACCGCTGTTACAGGAGCATTCGAAGCTACCGTTGGTATTGGTACATCGATGTGTGCAGTTGTCTTCGAGTTCGTAACATTCGTCAATATCTACACAAGTAGCGTTGTCGTCTTCTGACAATCGATAACCAGTTGGACAACTACAGACTATGGTAGCATTGACGTAATCGCATCTGTGTGTACATCCGCCATTGTCGAATAAACACTCGTCATCTTCTAGGCAGGTCAACCGATCGTCGGCCAGGATCATACCAGGCGGACAGAAACAGGTGACGGTGCCATTTCTGTACTCACAAATATTGGAACACTGTCCGTTGTCGATTAGACACTGATCGATTTCCACACACGTCTTGCCGTCGTCCTCGAAGAGCTTGTAATTATCTGGGCAAGCGCACTCGAAGCTGCCTTCGGTGTTCGCGCACAGATGAGAGCAGCCTCCGTTTTCCACGATGCACTCGTTGATATCTTCGCAAGTGTGATGGTCCTCGCTGATCCGATAGCCGTTTGGGCATTGACAAAAATAGCTACCGTTAGTATTTATACATTCGTGTGAGCACACGTTATCTATCTCGTTCCTAGTTTCTTCGCACTCGTTTATGTCGTCGCAAGTGCGATTGTCCGAAGACAACTCATACCCTGTTGGACAATGACATTCGAAACCGTTGTCGGTAGTTACGCAAATATGAGAACAGCCATGGTCTTCTGGGCACGTTTCCGAAGATTGACAAGTGGAACCGTCCGAGTTTAACTCGAAACCAAAAGGACACTCGCATTTATATCCTCCGGGAACATCGACGCAATTATGGCTGCAATTATGCGATTGATCGCAGAAACTAAATTTCTCGCAAGTCTGATTATCCAAAGCCAGTACGAAGTCTTCCGGGCACCGGCAGCTGTAGCCACCTTCGAAATTTTCGCACTGGTGGGTACAATTGTGATTCTCGTTGGCGCATTCGTCTAGATCTTGACAAGTTTGGGCGTCATCTTGCAGCTCGAATCCTTCGGGGCATCTGCATTCGAAGTTATCGGCCTCGAGTTGAACGCAACTGTGCGAACATCCTCCATTGTCCACCGAGCATCCTTCTACGCTTCTGCAGGTTCTCTGATCCGATCTTAACTCGTAACCATCGGGACATTGACAGTGGTACGTGCCAATCGCGTTCACGCAAGCATACGTGCACGCGTGTGTACCTTCTTCGCACTCGTCGACATCCTTGCAGGTTTTTTCGTCATCCTCGAGTTCGTAGCCTTCTGGACACCCGCAACGAATTTTGTCCCCATCGTGTTCGCAAGTGTGCGAGCAATCGTGATCTTCTATACACGGGTCGTTGCTAAATTCGCAATTCTTCAGGTCCTCTTTCAACCTCCAATCGATTGGACACTCGCAACTGTATCCGCCAATAGTATTTACACATATATGAGAGCAGTTATGACGGTAATCAAGATCTTCGCACTCGTTGATATCCTGACAAGACATGTCATGGACATTCAGAACATAACCATCCGCGCAGGTACAATTGTAGCCGCCTTCGAAATTCACGCATCCTTGATTGCAGTCATTTTCCTCGGCGCATTCGTCTATATCCACGCAGGTGTGATTATCGTAATCCAGTTGATACCCAAAGGGACAAGAGCACAGGTAAGAACCCTTCGTGTTCTCACAAGTATGGCTGCAGTTATTGGAATAGGTGGTTAGACACTCGTCGATGTCCTTACACGTAGCTCCATCGTTGTCTAGAGTATAGCCCTCTGGACACTTACAGACGTAACTGGCACCAGTGGGCACGCAGACGTGCGAACAGCGAGAGTTATCGCAAAAGTCGGATCTCGCGCAACTCGTATTGTCCTCTTTGAGGTACCAGCCGTCCGGACAGGAGCATCGATAGGTTCCGTGCTCGTTAATGCAAATATGGGAACACTCGTGGTCCTCCTCGAGACACTCATCAACGTCTTGACAGTGACCTTCCTCGTCCTGACGAAAACCCTCCGGACAGTTCGAATCGTCGCATGTGAGACCGTCCTTCAGTAGCTTGAATCCAGTCGGACAGGCGCATTTGTAACTGCCAGGAGTGTTGATACAATCGTGGGAGCAGTCGTGTTCGTCCTCCGAGCACTCGTCGAAATCTACGCAGGTTTTGCCATCTCTCTGCAGCAGAAAACCATCCGGACAGATGCACCTGTAGGCCCCCTCGTGCTCCTCGCAAGTGTGACTGCATCCTAGACTCTCACAAGCGTCAAGAGTGACGCAGGTGTTCCTCGTTTCGTTCAGGGTCATCCCAGAAGGACAAGTGCACTCGTAGGTCCCTAGAAGATTGACACAGGCGTGGGAGCAATTGTGAGTTCCATCGAGACACTCGTCGACGTCATCGCAGGCCCTCAAATCGCTAGCCAGATGGTAGCCAATCGGACACTCGCATCTATAGGTACCATCCACATTGACGCACTGGTGCGAGCAGTTGTGTACCTTGGAACCGCACTCGTTCACATCGAGACACGTCCTTCCGTCGTCAGAGAGAGAATATCCCACGTTGCAAGCGCATTTATAGCTTCCCAATGTGTTAATACAATCATGCGAGCAGTCATGGAGCTCCTTAATACACTCGTTTTCGTCGTCACACGTGAAACCATCTTTTTGGACCTCGAACCCTCTCGGACAGATACAAATGTAAGAACCTGGGGTGTTGACGCATTCATGGCTGCAGGAGTGCTTATTCAACGAGCACTCGTCGATATCCCCGCAAGACTTCTCGTCGTCGTTCAATGAGAATCCTGGTGGACAGGTACACTCATAGGTACCCGGACGATTGATACACTCGTGCTCGCAGCCGTGATCAGCCGCGCATTCGTTCACGTCGGAACAGTTGAATCTGTCACGAAGCTCGTAGCCATCTGGACAGATGCACTCAAAGCTACCTTCGAGGTTGATGCAGCCATGCGAACAGGCCGCTGTGGCGCATTCGTTGGCATCGCTGCAAGTTTTCTCGTCCTTCAGGAGTTCGTAACCCGGAGGACAAACGCAAACAGGACCATCGATAGTATCTCGGCACTGGTGGGAGCAAGTTATTTTCAAGGTCTCGCAGTCGCTCGCTGATGAACACGTCACGTTATCTTCGCGTAAGATCTGGCCGATGGGACACGAGCAACGAAATCCGCCTTTGGTGTTCATACAATTGTGCGAACATGGTGACTTCGCGCACTCGTCGATGTCCTCGCAGGACACGCCGTCGTCGCGAAGCTCGTATCCCGGACGACAGGAGCAATAGTAGCTTCCAGGCTCGTTGACGCATTCGTGTTCGCAGCCGTGAGGCTCGCCTTCTTCTCCTTCCACGCATTCGTCGATATCTGAAAATATTCATGGAGATTGATTATTTATTAATATTTTTTGTTCATTTGTAAAGATGAAGGAACCGATACAGATATCGTGGAAATATTCAAAGAAACGAAGAGTCACCTATGCAGTCGCCAATCTCGTTCTTCCTGAAGCCGTCCTCGCAGCCCGCCAAAATCGGATTATCGGTAACTTCATCGTCGTAGTCGTCCTCGTCCTCTTCGGCATCGTAATCCTTATCCTGCAACAACTTGGTGATACTCTTCGGCTTCTCAATGCACTCATAGGAGCCAATCGTGTTCTCGCATCTCTCGTCTTCCCCACAAACTCTGTCCGTACCCTCGCACTCGTTGACGTCTGCAAAAAATCGAAACTTCATCTCTGTCCAGCCGTTCGAAACCGGAATCGGAATTCTTCGGAGAAGAACGGCCAAAGTCACCTTTACACGTTTTCCAATTATCGGCGAGGTAAAAGCCGTCCGGGCAGAGACAAAAGACGCTGCCTGGCGTGTTGAGGCAAATGTGGGAGCAGTTGGCGTTGTTCACAGCGCACTCGTCGATGTCCACGCAGGTGTGATTGTCCGGTGACAATTTGTAACCGGGTATGTCCTCGCAACTGCACTCGTATCCACCATCGAGATTGCGGCACGAGCCTTGGCACGGTCCGTGCCCGTTATTCGGCAGACACTCGTTCACATCTGTGAGATAATGGAAACTAACGTTTTAGAGCTGTACGCGTAATGCCTTGGCGTCGAGATTTGATTTTTGGAATTTATTTTGTTGACCTCGAAAATTGAATAAGTTACCCTGTAGCCGATATAGGGTAGATGTACCATGTGGCCACTTTAAGGAATTTAATTCCATCATAATATTTAATAAGAGAAAATCAATTAATCAAATCTTCGGTGTATGAGTAATCGAAGTTTTACATGTATAAACTTTCAGAACTTTCTTTATTATAAAAATGACGTTAAATTATTCTATGATACTTATTGCTCTATTTTAATGAATTTTTAAGTTGTCTGAATAACTATGAGTTTAAAAATATTATGATGTTTACATAAGATTTTTAATAAATATCAACGACTTACATGAGTCTTTTTTAAGACTTATATTAACAATAATAAAAAATTGTCGATTTCAATTGCATTGAAATAAACTAAGTTTGTTATAGTAAGAATCAAATACTCGACACATCAATATAAATCTAAAAATGGCCATGGTTGGTACAATGACCACAAATGGTTCATCTACACTGTACATACACACAGATTTATTTTTATCTAACATGAACAAGAAATCTAAATCTCAGCTAAACGATAGCTGCTGTAAATTATCAATAAGAGTGAAAAATTAGTATCTCGAGCACGCCTTAATACGCGTACTCGAATGGAATTCCGGTAGGTATAGAGATCCTGGCTGCGTTTAATCGTCTGCTCCACGCTAAGTAATGTAAATCAAACGCGAGCGCGGGTAAATGCTAAACGCGACCGCCACGCGGCAATTTGCTAATTAATTGGTTTCCGATAACCGCGACGGATGGAAGAGCTCGCTTTCGCGCGCAAATCGGAAAGGAGAACCGCGATAACGTCGAAAAATAACGTACTCGCGGTTCGTGAACGTTGGCGAAAAAAAGCAAAAAAGACGCGAAAAAAGAAATGAAAGCGAACAACTCGAACGATTTCCAGCGGTGCGTGGATCGAATTGATGCGTTGATGGCGAACGAGTTTTTGGTAGAGTGGATTTTGTCGGAGTACCGAATCGATCTCTGTATTACGCTCAACGGATAATCGTTCTGCGAGCGTTAGAATGCCAATTGAAGAACTTGAATATCATATTTCGAATCGCTATGAAAACCGAACAATACAACGCTACACGTAAAATGGATTTTTGCCAATATCCAACCCGGATTACAGAGATTTCGCGACAGAGAATAGAAATGTAATTACGTCAACTATTGTATACAATATCTTCGATAGAATATTTTGTTCACTAAATGATAAATTGTTTTATCAATCCAAAAGAATGCTGTAGATTTTAGTAAAGTTGACAAATTTCATTCAAATTTTGTTTATCATAATGTAAATTATTTCAAACAAATAATTTTATTTGTTATTTTTTAAACAAAAATTTCAGCGAGCTTTTTATAACATCTTAAATATTTGTTTTTACTATGCCAGATCGAAAGATCGAAGAGGAAAGGAGTGACGCGAAAATGATCACGTTGCGGAAGATAGCAAGTGAGAAAGCTAGAGATCGTTATCGGCTTTAATAAAATCGACGTTAACGCGACGGGACTGTGCGTAAGCGGCAATTTGATTACGAAGCTGATTAGAAACGTGAAGAATCTCGTGATAATCCCTGATACTCACCTTGACAGGATCGGCTGTCGATGCCGAGTTGATAGCCAGGACGACACTCGCATCGGAACGAGCCTGGCTCGTTACGGCACAATTCGGCACAGCCAGACGTACCCTCGGTGCACTCGTCAATGTCTAAGAAAAGCAATTCATCAAATTTTCATTTTCGCTCTTCAGCTGTCTCGGCGAATTATACAGAAACGAATCGAGAAATTAATTAGTGAAAATCATACTTAAAGGTGCACACTTAATTATACTTTTCTCATCATCAACTATAACAGAAATAATTAAGTGGTTCGTCCAAATTTACAGCTTCGCTTCTCGGCTCTTTCAAAGAATTATATAGGGACGATCGTAATGTGGTGTTCGTTATTATAAGGAAACCTCGTTCGAATAGTTACAGAGAATGGATTACTCAAAATAATTCTCTAATTGATTTCCTCGTAAACAAATGTAACCGAGGCAACCGAACTGTCACCATTATGCGCTTCGTCCTATACCAATTGAAAATTGTATACGAGAGACAAAATAATATTGAATCCATCAATCATTCGTTCGCTGTACGAAATATTTCGTTAAATGGAACGATTTTTCGATTCGATTTAAATTATACATTCCCAACAATTTGTATACTACCCCCAATCTGAATAATCCACACGAAATGACACGAGTACTTATTTTTGTCCACGGTAACATTTTTATTTTCCATATTTTCAATCGGCATACTCCATATTGATATTCTTCGCGTTGTAACGCGAAATTTTCCCGGTACAGCGACTGCGCTCTTCCCGCGGCAACCTCACGCACGCTGTTCTCCTGCTACGGCGTTACAGCTAGCTCGCGTGTGACGCAGGCGTTTAAAGAGCCTGCGCTCTCCAGTATCGCTACACTCCATATCGGCCTCTCCTCACCCACTCTTTCGCTAATGTGCCAAATACAGGATACGAGAAGCGTACACCTATCCCGCGTATACAGGGTGTATCATTTGAATAATCTCACATGTTTATTCAAGAACTTTCTCGCACTACCCTTTTCATCAAATAAAAATTTAAACATTCCAAATTTTCAATATGTTGACTATGGACTGATGTTATTTTATACATTTCGTTTCACGAAACGTTTATTTTGAAAGTGATATAAGCCCATTTTGTTACATTTTTATACGATCAATTAACGCAATCCTTTCAATCTCCTGATTTTTTTGGGCAATGCTTAAATTATAATATTCCAAAATAAATGGCTTTTATACTTTATTGTAACAAAATTTGCCGTAGATTTTCTTTAAAAATTTTTTATATTGAATAAAATAAGCTACCGATTTATAAATAAAGAAAAAATATCTTAAAAAGGTCACGGTCGTTTATAATAGATGCAGAGTGAATCGAGATATACATACATGTATCTTAGAATAGATTATTAAATTATAAATAACGTTTCGCAAAATTACTGGCACTCTGGGCGAAGGCGTACAAATATTTAACCGATATGCGCCCGTCGAATACAATTTTAGCCGCGAGCTGTAAACGCTAACGAGAGATGCGTTCATCGATTTTCGGTCTTTATGGATAATTATTGCTCACGCGCTTACACTCTTGCTATTATACGATGAATTTAATTATCGCGTCACGCGCGGTACCAACCGCGAGCGCGAAATGGCAACAGCTATACCTACACTATATACACACACGCGCGCACCCGCTGGGAACGAGGATTACAATCCCCAGGTATTGTCCTTAAGTTAATTGGACGTTCGTTTCGAAACGAGCTTCCCACTTCTACTTTTGCGGTTCTCCTTCAACTTATATATATTTTGGCTCTCCGGTAATGAAATTGGAGAATTTAGCGTCCCGATGACTCCCGAATCCAACGGAACGACGCTGCCGGGTGGATAATCCGTTTTTAATTGGCGGAATGATGATTTGCGCGGTGTTTGTTGTGACGTCATAACCGGCGCGCGGTAGACGAAAGCGAGATTCCGCGCGCGTTTCGCTTATTGAGTCATCGTTGGGTATTTGTCCCGGTGATTCCCCGTCCCGTCGTTTGGATTTTCGCGAAAACTATTCTGCCGGTGAGCGGTACGACTAGCCTGTTAACCGCGTTGGATTTTCTGTGGTATTTCTCCCAATTGTCAACCCTTCTCGTACCAATTTTTTGCACATTCCCTCAGCTTTGAAAAAGAAAAAGAAAAAAAAAGTTCGTTCATTTAAAGTTTGAGTGTCAAAGGCTTACTGTGACATAACTTTACCGATAGATTATAGTAGATACAATTAAAGATTCGATCAAAGAACGAATCACCTCGCTAAACCCCCGAATAAAATTCGTTAATCGAGTGTTCGATTGGAGCAATTAGCGATCGACCAAAAGATAAACGGGTTTTCAAAATTGTTTTTTCAGAATAGTGTTCAGAAGAGTTGATTTTCGTCCATTTATTTATCGACAGACTGGAATATGAAACCAGACATCGCTTGATTTCTCTCTTTGACATTTCGATCGTGCCATTCGGAAACTTTGTAGAATTGCTATTATCATCGGTGTAGTTTTGCTTACCGCGATCGCAAGAGTCCGATATATGTAGTCGATTAGCGGTGCGCGCGCGCAATTTATCCCGATTACGGTGTGGACCGTGCGCTGGGTTAAATAGATCAAACGTTCCATCTTTGTGGCGCGGAGGAGAGGTCTCGCGATCCCTTTTCTCCTCCATCGAATGCTAATAATTCCACACATAGTTGCGTTAATGAAAATGGATACAACCGGTTTCCATGCAAATTGCCCTACCCCACCGCTCGCTCTCTAACGCATTTATACGCGCTTATCATTTTGCGAGTAATAAGTTATATCGCCCTGCGCGTATAGATAGATGTATGTGTGTGCGAGATAGAGGACCGAAACGCAATAAAGTCTGGCAAGTTCGTGGTGCATATATCGCCGATACCGTACCGAACACGCAGCGTCAAATTGTTCGCGAAATCAGGTTAACGTGTAGTACGCGCTTGTGCACGAATCGCTCATGTAACCGTATGTATCCCGTAATGCAATTAACTTTTCTATCGAGGCTGATGTACTCATGTTTATCGAATTGTTACCGAAAATTGTTACCGAAAATTGTCGAAATAATTTTGTCAACGTGAAATCCTGCAAAATGTCGCTATACTTTTTTTAAACTTCCTACGTTGTTGCGCAATTTCGTATTGTGGAAATTGCACTGTTGTTAGGGTGGTATAAAAAGTAAAAAGAGAATGCACAGCACATGTAATTCTTTTTAAAGCTACTGCAGTGTCGACACGACACGCGAGCAAACGTCACGATCGAGTAACGTTTCGTTCTTGAAAGCCCATGCCGCGCTGGCGCCGGGGTTGCGTCTCTCTCTCTCTCTCTCTCTCTCTCTCTCTCTCGCTCGCTCGCTCGTGCGGTTGCACTTCGCGATGCGAGACGAGCGCACTGCCGTTGGCTTTTCGCGCGAGACGTCGTCACGGATTAGCATACAATGCGCGTAAATGGGTGCGCGTGTAACCATCGCACACGGGGCTCGTTTGTCGGCCGCAACGCGACTACCCATTATTATCTCGTAAATCAGGCCTAACGGCAGTTAATCGATCGCTGCGAAACATTGTAAAATTTCGGAGAACAAATGGTTCGGTTCTATGTCGTTCCACTTTCCATCTTGATTTATTCTAATTTCGATCTAGGGATAATTGGAATCGATTCATCTATACTACTCGATAAAAATTAAAGAGACAGTTGTCATTTTTAAATAAATTCATCTCAGCTAAAAATGATTAAATTCAATCAATAGAATGATAATTTTAAAAGTTGAATCTTCCAAAATTATACCTACTCGATTGAATTCAATAATTATTTGAAATGTCCCTTCAAATTTTTTGAACAGTATATTTCAATTTTTACTCAAATAGTAGGTTTTATTGGCTCTTTCTTTTGTGTCTCCAGCCAAGTCAAACTCGGTAGAAATGAAAATCTATATGAGTGATAAGTATAAGTTTGAGCAAAAACGCCGATCGGGTTTCCCACGCCTACTCTTTGGCCACCCGTCTATCTCCATCGGATTACCTAACCAACCTGACTTTAGGACCCTCTTCATTTGGATTACGCAAACCACAACCGTATGGCTTTCGACGAAAAAGAACGTATGGCCTTGCGAGAAAGCTAGAGAAACATTAGACGAGAATATTGCCAAATTTAGAGAACGAGTCAATTTGAAAGGTGAAAAAAATATTTTCCGACATTAATGACAGTGCAGTGTGTGGCACGTAAATGAAAACCCGATGTAAAAAATACAAAAAATCCAATTTCCTTTTATCTGTTCGCTGAATTCGAATCTTTCGCGCACACCCACGAGAGGATTTCAGTTATCTCGGTAAAATAATCAAAACCAGAGTAGCGGAAACCATCCGTCATACGACAAAGTGTCACGATATCTCAACTTGTGTTTATGTTTGGCTAATCAGATTAAATGCTAGCTCGAGTGCATTAACATTCGTATTTTTATCCTCCATACATTTCCGATATTTATAACGCCATGTAGAACGTTCATGAATCATTCATAACCGCTCAGTTTGCTTCCCGAACCGCATATTCGAAATGGACTAACGATAATTATTTTCGTTGACTCAATTTCTCGCAGTACGCGAGCTAA
Organism: Goniozus legneri; assembly: GCA_003055095.1. NCBI lineage: Eukaryota > Metazoa > Arthropoda > Insecta > Hymenoptera > Bethylidae > Goniozus > Goniozus legneri. Next base: position 34,433 of record NCVS01000014.1, read on the forward strand.
TGCGTAACTCTGTTTGCTATTGTAATGTACTACATTCTCATTTACTAAGACCATTAACGGTGTAACAATTTTATTCAACGCCTGGGCGATTTCCGATAGGTTCGTTATCGGTTTTACTCGCGAAACGCAGCACGACAGGGTGCAACTAGTATTGCATCGTGTTGTTTCGTCTCGAATTGATCGCGTTCATTACCTATGCAGGATGATCCAATCGCACGAAATCCGTCGAAGCAGGAGCACTTGACGCCAATCTCGGTGTCCTCGCACACCTGTTCGCAACCGCCTCTATCTTCGCTGCATCTCTTTACCGCTGAAATACAGAGAGAAAATTATTCGAATAATTATCGACTGGTTATCATAATATGTATTGTTATACACGTTATGAACTGATTGCAATATTTATTATAATTATTGCTATTGCTATTACTCGTTTCTCGAATTACCAAATATAATTATCGCGATTTTCGACTCAATTATGGATGCCCAATGGGGACTCGAAAAATCTCAAGTCGCGCGAGGAGGGCATGATAAATCGGCTCGTTAGATCGCCACCGCGCTCATCCGATTAACGTCATCGCGGTTGCACCCATTTCCGTTTGTCGCCGAGTGGCTATTTGCGCGAACTGGTATCGCTTCTATCGCAGGATTGGCCGCGTATATTTGTCAGAGTAACATCCCGATATTCAACGATGTGTACACATCCCCTCCAGACGAAAATGAAAAGTACGAAGAATTCGAAATTCACAATGTGTTTTATTTTATTCACTCGGATCCCATAATCATTAGGGGTTATAGAGGAAATTTTTTTCTGAATTCAAACATCTTCACTATCGTGTAGTTCGTTTTCTCTCTATTGTAATACCAAAGTTATTCAGTACCTATTTGCAATTTGCTTACATACGTATTAAACTTAAATTTTCCATATGTATTTGAAAAATTCATTCATTCATTTTTTTTCTAAATCATTTTAACAAAGTTATTCGGGGTGGTTTTACATAGAATGCAGGAAAGTGGTCAAATGGGGCAAATTCTTTTCACTGAAAAATTATCGATTGATGGGGAAAGGCTTATTAGTGGATTCGACTGTATGTTTCGTTGATTTTGCGATATTTTTAGAGAAGAGCCTTGTCAGTTCTACACTCGAAGGACACGCTCCTCGTCCAGCGCGGTTCTATCGATCGTCGTGATTCGAACTTATCCGTGTACTCACGCTCCTTCTTCACGCATCGCGGCATGGTACCCAGCCAAGCGCCGTCGCGGCAATAAAGCCGGTCCACCGTGGAATTCTCAAGTACGTAACCCTCGATGCATAGGTATATGGCTGCCAAGTATCGATTGTGCGGCGCTAGCTCGTTCGTTCTCCTGGAAGAGAGGAGTAGAAGAAAAAAAATATACACACGCGCTCGTGAAAAGTTTTTCCCGGGCGAATGTAAAAACGCCGAAAGAAAAGAATAAAAAAGGGAGAAAAAATAGAAAGGAAAAGGAAATTCTTATTCACGACGAAGCTGTGAAAGTGGAAGGCCGGGGGGGGGGGATGGAAAGCGGAAAGCGGAGGAGAGCGAAACGGTTATGCGTCGTTTGAGAAAATCGTACACTGAAAAAAAAATACTTCTGCATTTTTCAGTTTTCCCTGTGTCGCACGAGTGAGAAATTGAGATCGGGCCTCTAAGTGGAAAAATTGCACAGGAGGGGGTACGTCACCTTGCGTATTTAACGGGATAAGCGAACTCGAGAGTGGGCGCCTTAACGAGGCCCTTCTTCCGAGCTTTCGTGAAACAGCTGAGATCCAGCGTAGACATCGTCGTCGCGTTGAGAACGCCCTTCCAGGCTATTTCCGTGACGAATTTCTCACGCTGGGCTTTATTCCGACGCTCCTTCGACTTCCGACGTTTCTTGAGCTCGCCGATTCGATCCCGCGCCTTCGCTCGTTTCTTCTCTTTTGATTGCTTTTCATTTTTCGTTTCCACAGGATCGTCGCCCAGCAGCAAATCCCCTCGGAATTTTCTCGATTTGTCATCTGCGAATTTACAGTTCGACGTTAATTATTAAGCGAAATACGTTATGACTACTGTTCTAAATGTTAACAGAAACGTATTAATTATAATATACAGGGTGATTTAAAATTGTATATGGATATTTCACCGGCGGGTAGCTGGCGTAATTCCGAATCGAATGGCGTAAATAAAATTAAAATCTATAATACCGTTTAGCAGATATTGAGGAAAATGTGCGGCCAATCAGAAACGGCTAGTGACAAATTATTCACTGAACAAAATATACCGCGAGTACAACAGAGTAGTCACCGATTTTTTCGGAGATTTTTTTTTTTAAGTTTAAGAGAATGAACTGAGCTTTCTTATATTATGAGCTCATCAGATTCTACCTGGGATTTTTCAGTTTTTTGCAATATCGATTTAAACATTTTAAATCGATTTTTCCACCATTTGTTAAGAGAGTGCAAAAAATTAACCTATCTCAATCGATTTCTCGTCGAAAAATCTATAAAATATGTATTTTTACTTTCATTTTTACGAAAAATAAACGAAAGCTCAGTTCATTCTCTTAAACTTTAAAAAAAAATTCGTTAAAAAATATTAATTTTTGGCCGAGATATACCAATTTTTATGTCAGCGTGCGCAGTGATTTGCACTGTGCGCCAGCCGCGCGCGCGCAATTTTCAATCGCCTCCCACGACCATAATATGGCGAATAAAAACATCTTATTATAGGTCGTTTTATTCGTCTCGCCGAGATCTACAATTCTTTGATTACGCCATGAATGTATCTTTCATGGTTTTCGAAAAAATTGCAAAAAATTTTATTTGAAAAATCGATTCAGCTCGTCGAGCTGCATCGAAAAATGTCCTTGTTTGCCATTCTCCAAAATTTTCATGTATTTCCATAGGCTGACTGGACGTGAAATGAAAAGATTCAAATAGTGGCAACCACTACTTGCGGCTATTTTTATGGAGGCAACCATGTATCATCTTATTCAGGAGAAAAAACAGTTTAATTTTCTTTTTTTACAACTTAAAAATTTTATGAGTGCAAAAATTCAACATCAATATACCTGTTTACACCTGGCAACTCGGAGGTTGCGGCTAACTGAGGGCTGGCAACCATTTTTTTCTGGTTCTATATGTCATTTTCGTTTGAATAACGTTAAATTTATATAAAAAACATACATATGACAGCAATTCAATGATAAAAGATGAGCATATTTTGTTTAATTAAAGATAATTGCGGCTAGATTTTTTCAGGCAACCAGTCAGGATTTTATTAAACAAATAAAGATCAATTATTTAAAACCATCCCGGTCAAAACAACAGATACCTGCAGATTTATGCAGCCGGATCTTAGACTAGTATAGGATACTGGGTGGCATACTTGATATTCGAAAAGATTATCACATTGTCACAAATGATATCCTATACGTATACTCTGCGTGATTTTTAAGGGTATTCTACCAGTATTCCTCAGTGGCAAACGGAATATCATAAGAATACCTCCGATTTGGAATACTGATTGAAGCTTTAAAAAATACTTGAAATTTCAACTAGATCTAGTTGAAAAATGAACCGAAGGCGCAAGATCGAGACCACCCCAGGCACTGGCATTTAAATCAAATTCTGATAGGAATATCCTCGACAGGCGCCCTCGGTGTTCGCAATTGAGACGTGAACTTATCGATCGGTATCGAATCGAAAGGGGTCGGCCGTTCGATCTCCGGCCCGCACAATATAACCCGCTATCTTGAATCACGTATTGCTCATAATCGGGCCGTGCGCACACATAGTGCATCATTGAGTGAGAGAGATAGAGATAGAGATAGAGAGAGAGAGAGGCAGAAGCGTCTAAACGGCGTCCGAGGCGTTACGCTCTCGCAAACACGGCCGGCTTGATTATACTTCCGAGCAAACTCGAACGATACTCCTCTCTTTCGTCGAGAGTTTGACTTTAATACACGAAACGGCGTTTGACGCGCCACGACAAAGGAGCGCACGAGCGGCCAAAGGGTATTTACGTTGGCGAACGCTCGCGGTTTGCCTTCGAACACACCCGGCTCGCTGTGTACGCTCGCGCAACGTGCAAACATATACGTACATACACTCCGCTTGAGCCAACAAGCAAATCCGGGCGACAATACCCGTGCATCGATATTATGTATACGTACTTGTATATGTATATGTATTATGAGAATTCACCGGAGCTGTATAAACGTCTTTAAGAGCGAATATATGCAACATTTGCTACATACAAGGTGTCCCGCAGTGATTGCAATCTCTGAGTCCTACATTATTCGTGAAATTTTCAATTAAGAAGTCTTTCTTCATTTCTTATTCATTCAGTTGTTTCCTTCTTTTCTAGATTCATTTCTTAGATCACGAAAATACATACTGAAAATAAAAATTTGTTGAATGTACTTATTTATTTGCATACGTTCAAATAAATATTTAAATTATTGATCAAAATATTTGCTTCAAGCGGAGATGCTAATTATATTCTAAATAATATTTATTTATTCTATGTATTAATTGATATCAATTGAATCGAATCACGTTTACATAGTTGAAGGTAGTTTCAAATCGTTTTCTGAAAACTATAATACTGACAAAATCAAGGGAACATTCGTCATTTTCATACGACTGTACTTTAAAAAAGTATCGAATCGAATCAAGCAAATAATCATTTTTAAAAAGAAAATTCAAGCTTTAAAATGATTATTTGATGAATTGAATTTAATGATTTTCATCTGAGGTACAGATTTTTTGGAAATAATAACTGTCCCCTTAATTTTTTCGAGAAGTGAAGAAAACAATGCACTCGATCTCGAAACAGTAATGTAGTATATTACACTAATGGTACAAAAAATTAGACATTTCTGCACTATCCGGCATATGCTCGAAATTTTCCAACCAAAGTATAATGAGAGAGACTCTTTTGCGAAATGAAGTGAACGATAGAACATTTGAAGACCGTGGCGTAATTTCAGGACACCCAGTATAGGTGTATATACAAGTGGCACGCGCCCGATCTTATCGGCGTTTAGCTATCGTCCTGAGCCGGTTTACCTCCCTGGAAGGTGGAATTTGGATACGGCACCCGATACACACCGCATAATCGAGAACTCTCGTATATATAAACACCCCCCCTCCACCTATCTCACCCTGTTTATCCGCGGTATATAAGCGCGACTCATTAGCACGACTCCCCCGTGGCTTCGATCCAAAGGGAATATTTTAATCGTTTCCGGCGCTATCTCGATCCGCCGCTCGTTCGTTATCGACCGATCGAGCGCGTGCCATTGAAATTTATGGTCCCGGTTATGCGCGGTTTAGCGTAATGAAAAAAATATGAAAACGAGAGAGAGAGAGAGACGAGTCGTTTGTTTACCGGATATTGCTTTTTTCCGAGGTTTTTGTTTACTCGCTCGACAAACGCGCGATTTTAACGCGCGATAACGAGAGCAACCGAGCGTGGAGAGATTCAGGGCTGGATCGACCGGATACAAACGCCCGGCCCTCTGTGCAATTTTTTTCAAATTCTTCTTCTTTTTTTTCGTCCTCTTTTTGAGCTTCGATATGCGCGAGTTCGTGAAAGGGACGAATTACCGAAGGTATTCTATAGAGACGGCTCGAACCGTTCCTCCTACTCGCGAAAAGGACGTTGACACTCTCGCTCGGAGTCTCTCCGTCTCTCTCGTACCCTCGTTACCCAACTACCCGGCGCTGATGGTCAAGCTCGACGAAATAAAAATCACGCCGAGTCGCGATTCCGATCAGATATATACCGAGCTAGGGAGCATTAATGGCTGTCTCTCCGTGCGGATATCGCCCGCCTATACAGGGTGTTTCATTTTCAATAATCCAATTCAAAATAAATAATCGTAAAGCTACGGATATTCGAATGAAAATAACTTATAATTCTTCGGTTTTTTAGAGAGGAGGATCCCGATTTTTTGTTATATTTGTAATATCGAGTCATCTTTTTTTGAATTCGATCATTTGTGAATATTTATAAATAAATGTTTCTGTTCGAATAGCTTCATTCTGAATTTCGTACCTGAAATATTCGAAAATTCAGATGCCGAATGATGAACTCTGATGATGAAAATGATCGATAATTTCTGACTATGTAAAAAATAAAAGTATTAATTTCGAAGGATATTCCTCGTTTGCGCGATTCATACCTGAACGAACCGATCGAAACGAAACACTCTGTATGCAGGAATGATCGACGCGAGCGAGACAACGGCGCGTCGATTATTTCAATTCACGATGGATCGCTGTTGGGATCAAACGGGCGCGATATACGACCTCGTTAAATCGCCCTGAGCTACCATATAGGAAGACACGGGTGGTCCGAGAGTTGAAACAAAAAACCAACGATAGACGTAAAAGTTCGCGCGATCCTGCAGAACGGGAATGAATACTAATCGACAGTTCTCCCCCTTGGAACTTACGATTGTTGGACATTGCATTCGAAACAAATTTTGTTTCATCTTTTAAAACGATACACTAAAAATAAGAACATGTTGGATTCACTTAATATTTATTTGAACATATGCATTCAATCAAACATTTATTTGAAGATACTAATTCTGAACAATATTTCTTCCAAGTAATAATTAATTTTATCGAACAAAATATTAATTTCTATATTTCCAGTATTAAATACCAAATATTAAATAGCAACGACAAATTTTTATTTTCAGTGTAGTCATACATTATTAACGAAATTTCTACCGTTCAAAAGTCGATGTGTCGTTAATAACCGTATACTCATTAAAATTCATCTCTCATATTATTTATTCATATATTTAGCAAGCAACGCAAATAAATTGTCTATAAAATATTCTTGCGTCATTTCCCATCAATCTGAAAAAAATTATTGTCGGTATCTCGCGACGATCGATACGTTTCTATAATCGAACGGTGAGCTCTCGTTTCGCAAAGACTCCCACCGGATAGATTTTTCGATAAATTCAAAGCGCGACAATATGGTTTCGATAACGATTTCGGGAATATATCTCGACGATAATTAATTATCCAGTGTTACTCGTTACGCGACGCGACCGCTAATGATATTCCAACGGTGGCGAGGGGAGGAGCGGGGATTAAGCGAGCATTGATTCGCTCGATATACGTATATACACCGTATGGCGAAATAATTTTGCTGATTAATGGTCGACAAAGCGAGTCGAGCGATACACCGAGGCAAAAAGAGGAGCCGGATGAGCACGCGGATGACTCTCGATGTTTTTGTGCGAGTGGAAAATGACGTACACACGATGATTAAAACGCGTCGTACGGGCTCGGAGCCGTGAGTATCGATAACGACTTTATTCGGCATAATGGCTCTCCTTGGGGGAGGGGAGGGGAGAGTAGTTGGGGTAATCGCGTGCTGGCCCGATATGGCATCGAGCTTTTGAATTCCCGATGAAGTCCAGGGATCTTTCAGTTGGCGAGTCGCGAGTCATCGGCGTGGATACGAGAGAGAATGGGACTTGATTTTTGAGACTAGAGAAAAGAACGTAGCGTGGAGAACGGTAGATAAAGCGAACGGGGCCGAGCTTCCTGCGAGGGTTGGGCGTTACCTTCTTCAATGGGCTTCCGTTTTCTCTCCGGCTAAATTCTTCAAGTCGAAATGTAGATTACGTTTTAATACTATTGTCAAGTTGGAAGTAGACTGCAAAGTTGTTATTAGTCTCCATTCTCTGGAGGGAACATTTTTCAACGCTTTGATCAATTTTTTCTTGGCTTTTCGACTCGAACGATTCCTAATTTTATTATACGACGTTAATGCACTACTAGAGTCAAATAACTGCTAATTTTTTGAAAATTTGATTCGAGATTCAAAGAGTTATAAAACACACAGATGAATTCTTTTCATTCGTTTCAAATAGTTTTAAGTTATTTACTACGAGATATGATTAAAAGTATATTACACATTAATTTGATAGGTATCATATAATAGCGGTTACACGCGTGAGCTGTCCAACTCTGAGAATCGGAAGTCGAAAATCGATTATCGATAATCAAAATCAAAACTTTGCAAATTTTCTGCTATTCTTGTCATATTTTATTCGATATTTCTTGCATTAAATTTCCCAGTATTTTCAGCATAGAATTTTGCAGTATTCTTGACAATACTTCAAACAGTATTTTTTAGTACTAGAAAAAATTTGAAAATGGTTTTCAATAGTGGGATAATAAGATATCAAAATTAATTACACAAAGAACCTGCCTGAATGATTTTTATTTTTTTTATTAAGGGGTTATATACCTTTGGGATCAAAATTTTTTTAGAATTTTTTAAAGTGTATCATTCACGTTTTTCTCTTAATCAGTTAAATAATTTTCGAAAGTACACATTTTGAAGTATTTGTGTGAATTTTTTCATTGGTAAATTCGATGAAGTGTAGCTCTCGTCCGATGACGCGTTTTTATGGCGGTAGCCATGATATTTCAGGAACGGCTCATCTAAAAATCATGGGAAAAGAAAAAATCATTAGTTTATTGTACTACCTCGTTCGTGAACGAAGGAAATTGCATTTTAAACAAAATTAATATTTTTTTTAATCAAAAAACTAAATATTTGATCAATGAAAATCCAATATTTTTGGAAAAATTGTTACCATTTTTGAAAAAAAAATTTTGAAACAATTTCCTTTGTTCACGAACGAGGTAATACAATAAACTAATGATATTTTCTTGTCCCATGCTTTTTAGATGAGCCGTTCCTGAAATATTATGGCTACCGCGAGCAACTGATAGAAAAACGCGTCACCGGGCGAGAGCTACCAAATGTACAATTTATCGTATTTATCAATAAAAAGATTTACACTAACTCATCGATATATGTACTTTCGGAAATTATTTACCTCATTGAAAAAAAACGCGAATGACATACTTTAAAAAATTCTTAAAAAATGATGATTTTTTCCGGGCCCAAAGGTATATAACCCCTTAATATGATTAATATCTTGAAAATGATCAGTAGCCGGTTCTAAATTTTTAATGCAGGATAGTTAAGTAACCGAACTTAGTAATTCATACAAATAAAAAGTGCTATCTACCATGAAGTTTCATGTACGAACGTCCTTAAATCAATCCAAAAGAATGCTTTGCCATTTATATCTACATTGGTGAATTCTATCGGAACAATAACGATATCGAAGTGCACAAACGGCAGGCTTCCTCGACAATATTTCCTCAGTGGAAATTAATCGAGAACAAGAATGTCGAAACCCTACTTGAAACACAAATGAAAAGCCACGATTGCGAGGCAGAGATCCCGATCTCGGAGGGAGTTTCGCGAGGCACGCCGAATCGAGGGAGAAGCTCGTGTGCCGAAATTCTCGCGGAACGTCGAGTACACCAAGAAGTTGGTTATACTCGCGTTCTCGAAATACGTGTGTGATGTTTGCTCAGAGGATCCGATCGGCGTGCGGCGTGCGGTCGACGAGCCGCGTCTATCTCCGATCGTGATTTTCGACGTGAGTGGTCCCGTGGCCGCGAGTGCAACTTCCGAGCGTGACGTCAAACTCGAGAGGGAGGAAATATCGTTAGAAGAAACTATCGATACGTTTGGCGGTTAGTAGCCGCGATATCGAAATTCAATCCGTACACGAGGCGAGTGTCGTTAGCCAACTCGATTTTCCTGGGAAATTTCGGCGGCGGAGAGGAAGGGGAGGAAAATTCCACTCCAATTAGCGGACGGAAAAATTTCGCGTATTACTCTCACGTTTTTCCTCTCTCCTCTCTCGCGGAGGAGTATCGCGTCGCCTGCGTAAATTTCGCTAAGACCCCGGAGAGAGTCCTGTTTTTTTCTCTCCTCCTTTTTTTTCCTTACGCGCATGTAGGGTAACCAGTTTAAAGATCCTGGAATATATATACACGTCCGTGTAATTTCACTTGTAAATGACACCGGCTTGTAACGCGAGCATGGGAAATTTATACGCAGCGAGTTAAGTGAAGTTACTCGATCTTGTCGCGACGTGGCGAGAAAAATTTCTCGAGCGCGTGGGCGCTGCGCACTGATGAATTTCCGAAAGAACCGAGTTTTATCTTTCCGAAATGGCGAACGTTATATCGATTTAATCGTCGGATTACATACAGGGTGTGTTGAAGTTATCTGATTGTTTCCATTCCAACCTAGAATTCTGTAAAATTGACACGCCGATAAAAAAAAATTTTAATTCGACATTTATTTGCAAACATTCAAATAATTATTCAACTCACTAGACGAAATAATTATTTTAGTTAAAGGTACCAATTTTATTTCAACTGATATTTAATCATCTTGAACAATAATTCATTCTATATTGAATGGAAGTATTTATTTTTCTTCAAATAAATATTGAGTAATTCATGAGCCATTTGGACTTCTTTTCTACTATAGGAATCTACTATAGACCAAAAATAGTTGCTATTTTTAACGATAAAGAAGCTTTACAGTCACCGACCCACTGCAGGTTTAGTCAAGTAACGCGAAAATTATCCTTCGTGCGAAAACTGGAGGAAAACAACTTTAGTTGAACAATTCAAAGACCTCGCGGTTGTTCCAGGACACCTTGTATACAGAAAAATAATTGCATTGAAACCGCTACGAGCATCGAAAAACAATTACAGAATCGAACCGGAATATCGCGTTCAAAACGAGTAATTAAATTTTTATCTCCGCTCCCCCGCACCGAGACAAACACGCGAGGCTCGAAATTCGCGTCAGCGTTATCGTTTGATTCCGGCGCATCGTAACGGGTGCATCCGGTACGAGCGTCATCGTGCGCAACGTAATTGCATTTGAAATAATACTTCGTGAAATTCCACTCGGACGATTCTCCCCTGATCCCCTTTTTTCCTCGTTACCGATTAAATCGCCTAAACACCTGTCGACCGGGTGATTAAAATTACGATTCTCGTTTCACTTTTTCCATCCGAGAGGAGCGAATCGACTGCCCCGGCCTCGACCATTCTCGTTTCGATTTATCGACGAGCCCGCTGGACGCATCGGTAAAATTTCATTTACGCTTGCCGATAAGCATTATATTACACTGCAAATGCGCGTCGATCGTTACAAGCTTTCGTATCGAGGACGAGTTTCATTTCGGATTTTAAGGACCTTACTTTTCGCGTACGAGGGGAGAAAAAAAAATAAACACAAGTTTTGTTTATCGATCGCTCGAAAATGGTCCCGATAAAAAATATTCAGAAAATCGGTATGAATGAGTGTAATTTTCGCATACACTCAAATTAGGAATAGAAATCGAATTGCGAGAGGTCGACGAAACAAGTTTTATCTCGAATTTACATTCTCGAGTAAAAGTAGGTATTCAAAGAGAGAAGGGTAGCAGAAATATTAGTGTGCGCGTATGGTAACATTTTCGTCAGTTTATTTTCAATCTTTCGAACTCGAGTTGATATTGTGGAGAACAGCGAGGTAGATAGATGTAGAGAGGGAGAGAGAGAGAGCAGTGGAAACTTATAGCTAGAAAGAGAAAGAGATAGAGAGACTACGGTTTCAATTAGAACCGAACGCGAAATACCGTCCGTGAAAATTGCTGGACTTCCCTACCGATTGTTCACTTCCGTGCCGAATGGAGGAGTCGGTAAAGGTGGAGAGAGGTGGAAGGGACGAGAGGGAAAGCGAACGAGCGATTGTCCCGGGGTACTGCGCGCAATCTCGCGTCCCGATTACCAACGGCACGTTGGGTTAAATACGCTTTTATCGCGTATAATATACCGAGGTAGGAAATATCCACCGGAGAGCGAAGAGGGAACGCCAGCGAAAGGGGGAGGGGGATGTGGAAAAAGGAAGAAAAATCACGCGGAAGCGTCGTAAAACTTTCACATAAATTTCGCGTATTTGCATTTTACACGAAAGCGAAACACGTTAGACGTTTCGTGTGTATGTAGTCTCCCTCTCTCTCTCTCTCTCTCTCTCTCTCTCTCTCTCTCTCACGCACACACTCTCCTTCTCTCGAGCAACTCGGAGAACAAGACAAACGCGCGGGAAAAATCGAAGGCGGATGTAGGGAAAATATTGACCGATCGCGCTTTTATTATCACGGAAAACAAGCCCGCGGCTGGTGAATTTTCCGTTCTCCTCGCATCCCCCAGCCACCGAAACCGCGAATATAATTCTTACCGCGATCGGGGAAATTTTTCCACGCTTCCGTCGGTAAACAGCGGGCCCTTTCACCGAGTCCTTGCTGCCGGAGTAGAAAATTTCCGGCAAACTTGGACAATTTTCCGCGGGGCAGGGAAATTCGAAAAATATCGGGGGAAAATAGATAACTCGCGAGCCGAAAGACCGGGGCAATAAAGCGACGAGCGCGTCGATTTACGATCGCGATAAAACGCGCACCTCCAGCCGCGTCCTCAGACGCCGAAAGACGTTTTAACGAGCGATTATTGCACGGTAATCTGTATCCCGTGAAGCTTGCGATACCCCTTTGTTCGTCTTCCCGCTGCCGCGAGTCGTCTGCCAAGTTTTCCAGCTCCGAGCGAACTCCCGATTATACACCGTGTTCCGTTTCGATAAACTTTATCTTCCGATATTTGCCATTTACGAGTGAGAATAATTTTCACTCGAGGATTTTTTCCAGCGATAAAATTTGACAGGGACTTTTAGTTTCGGGATGAAGAGGAGTGAAAATGAACTCTCTCTATATAACTGACAATAAAAACTGTTTCGAACCTACCACTTTTTTCTACTGAAAACATATTCTAGAGGGTGAAAGATAATTACCCTCTAAAATTGCACCGGCGGATAGAGGTGCAGCCTGAACAAGAATATTTTTTGTTTAGATGAATCGGTTAATCCGTTCAAAAAATATTCACGGTTGAAAT
>NCVS01000015.1:4410-26310 GCA_003055095.1 Goniozus legneri
CGAATCAACAGCGCGGTCGATGTCGCTCGCTTCGATTGGCCGTTGCACGCGGTACAGCCATCCACGGAGATATATACTACACCCAACAACCGCGTCAAACGTCGAATAGCGATTTTACGCTCTTTAATTAATTCACGTTATTTCACCAGCCATCAAAAATTCCTTTCCCTCTGAACTGGTGAACCACGAGAACGCAACTATCCTCTTTTCGTTTGCGAAACGGAGCAGAAGAGGTAAAAAAGAGATGACTAACCGGACGTTGCTGGGAAAGTTGCTCACGTGAGACATCGAGGGGCCGGTAATACACTGACGATAATTCCGAGCGTCGGATGTCGAGCAAACGAGCGTAATCGACGAAAGACGAAGTGAAAGGTGCGCCGGACCGGAGAAAGTCTCCCCGTCTTCGATTCTATCGATACATATATCCTATATATTTTATATACACGCCCATATATATATATATATATATATATATATATATATCTGTAACGTCCACCGTGCTGCTCTTTCGCGGATATCATCGAGATATCACCTAGCAACGAAAGCTGATAGCTACCGAGCGAATCGATAGGTGGCCTGTAATGTAATATACCGGATGGCACTAGGCGGCCTTCAGCCTATTCCGTCTCGTCTTCCTTCCTCCTCAACCCTCTCTTCGTATACCCACACCTATACATACATGCACGCCCGTATACCGGCAGAGTCGATTCCGACCGGCACACGTGTTTTTTACACCCGTCGTACACATGTTACATCTCCACGATATTCTCTTTTTTTTCATTCCTCCTCTCTCCGGTCCTCATATCCGTCCCACGCACGTGTTTCGCGCCGGCGTCTCGTCGTCCGCGAGCGGCATAGCGTATTCGTTTAATTAAAAAAAAGAGGGATGGAAATTCTTTTGTCCTTTTTTCGCAGGCCGTTCCCGAAGCTGGACGAGGAATTTATTTGCCCCGGGGTTCATAATGTATACGGCGGTGCATGGCGTGCTCAATCGCGTTATGCGGCTCCTGTGTGTGGGTGCCGTTTGTGTGTGTGCGCGAATGCAAATTTCGCGCGCCTAGGCGTGAATCGAACGCGTGAAATCAACCGTCGAGCTAGCTCGCTCGACTGATCGCGACCCTCCCGGTCCCTTGTGTGTATATGTAGTATACGCGCACGGCATATAGCGCACTATGTGTACGTATTCGCGTGTATAATCGCAGAAAAGATGCGCCAGGGCGCGTCGCTCGTTTCGATCGAGTCCCACGCGTTCGCGATATCGGTAAGGGGAGATTGCGCTCGTCGGGGGTGCAAAACTCGAGCTCTCGTATTCTCGCCGGCGCATCGCCGGGATTGCGTATATCCGAGTAGGAAAAGGGGGTCGAACACGGCCCGATATTTGATCACTTGCGCGCTTATCGCACTCGTCGAACCCTCGCGCGCCCAACTTTTAACGAGTTTTCGACGACTATTTGATTTGTCGATTATAGTTTCAAAAGTCGTTGAGTTTTCTTTCCTTTTTTTTCGTCGGTCCTCGTCGTTACGCGCGCCGGCCTGCCCGCGCGAGGAGACGCGGTTCCATTTACGGCGAACGAGTTATACGCCGCGTGACGCAATGCGTGTCTCGGATACTCACCCGTGAGACTTATTAGGAAATGTTTTTCTCGGGAGGAGCGTGAAGAAAAAGTCTTTCGCGGTGGTCTCACGCGCGTACAAGAGGCACAGAGTACCGAGACGGGAAAATCTCGCGAAAGTGCGACAATTCAGGACAAAGGAATTGTCGTTTGACTTTTTTATGAGATGGTTTGTAACGATTGCAAGCTACTCTTTGACAATACAATATTTCTGAAAGATTTTAATATCATAGTATTTCTCTCTGCAGTTTTGGTAAGATAGTCTGGATTTTTTAGTGTTTTGTCACAATTGTATAATATGTAATAGGATTCAGTTATGACTGAGTTAAAACAAGCTGCATGTAGTAATATAAGGTTTTTACTCCGAGTAACATTTTCAGTTTGTCCCAAAATCCAGTTGTAACCCACCGATCCCATCCTTTTTCAAAGCAGGTATTCACAATTCTATCCATACGGATTATGAGAGCACTTAGGGTTTACGAGTGCCTTAATCCCCGACTGTCTACATCCATGCACTCGAAGCACGACGCTCACGCGAAAGCGGGCAGTGGCTGGAGCTTGCGCGCTCACTCGCTCATTTCGCGCGAAAAGTAACGCGATTACGTCGGAATCCTGTAAATGCGCAACGCGGTGCCAAGGCACATCCAGCATCTCGGGAGGGAGAGAGTGAGAGAGAGAGAGAGAGAGAGAGAGAGAGAGAGAGAGAGAGAGAGACAGAGAACTTGTGCAGCAAAGGTGTTGTCGATTGAAAACGCCCCCGGGATTATCGGTAATCGGCTTAGACGATTTGCGAACTGGGTGATGCTCATTCGACACGCAGACACAAGCTATGAAAATATGCCCTTGGGAAATATATAATCGCAGGACTATAATTTTTCACCGTCTTCCCGAAGTGCGAAGAGTCGAGAGATATTTTTGTCGAGAGATATTCTCCTCTACGCTCTTTTTCTATGGTCGAAATTAATTTTTTCCTAGCGAGACATCCCACGATGATATATTTCACCGTTGGGTTTTTTCCGTCCGCGATCGAGATAGCCGCGACGACCTTCGAACCTCACCTCGCCTCCTTTTTTTCCCTTTCAGTTCCTCCCGGGAACTGGCTTTTCTGGGACGTAATAAAGATCCTGACGCGATTCTCTCGACGGTCGTTGACGCGCTCCGCCACTCACGGGTCGTTCTTTAAAAGGTACCGCGAGAGCTACTGCGAAATTTCCGCGATGAATTTCCAGCGTTTGATTTTCCTTCTCTCTCTTCCTCTCCCTCTCTCTTCGCCCTCCACCTCCAACCGGGATGAATTCGCAATTATATTCGCGGTGTAACGATTCCATTCACGGAACCGTTATTTTCATCCGCGGAATGAACTGTAAACGAAAACCGCGACAAATCAACTCTCGCGATTCGATGAATATCGAAAATTCTAAGTGGGGAAATTGCGAGTGCGACAGAGGGAGAAAGTAGAAGAGGGAAATCGAACGCAGCCGGCTGAATAGGTTGTAGGAGCGAATGGGTAAATATGGAAGCGCTTATATATACGAACGCGACACGACTTTTTTACCGAAACGGGGAATAATTTTCCGCGAGGCGGCAATCGAATCGGACGTGCACCGAATGCGCCCGCAATCGGTTATACTTTCCCAGCAGAGTCGGCCTTGGGAAATCTTCTTACGAGCTGGCTTCGTGGATATTTCGTCCCTTTTCCCGCCTCAACGTTCAACGCCGAAAGGCAAAGACGGGCTTGAAAGAATTTCTCATCCCCACCCATTGTACCGTCAAGCGCAACACACCGCACCGTTTCCACGTTTGCCGCACGTTGAAAATTTTTCGCGCGACAGTCTATTTACTCTCTCTTAAATATATACACACACGTTCTGAGAAACCTATTTACGCTGCCAATTTATTGTCCGATTTGCCTTCGACAAAACGCGTCGGGAAGTGACAGACGCGAGAGAGAGAGGGCAGCTTGCTCGAGAGACTCTGTTTTCCTTGTACTCTGTACATCGATTTTCATGCTCTTCGTGTAGAGTTTTCATACGCACCGAGGAAAGAGAGCGGTACCTGCTGAAAATTTTTTTTCATTTCGCTTTATCGGTACGTTTTATTACAGCAGAATCGATTTCACGTAGATTGATTTTTGATGAGCATATACTCCGTACTGGCTAAAATAATCTCGGCACGATTTAATGGCGCGTTTCTATTCGTTCACTGGTCATCGAATCTGTCCAGCGAATGCACCGATCCGTGATCTATTGGTGTTTATTGTGATTCTGCAACCCGGCAGAATGTCGCTAAAAAATATTCATCCCTTCGGTTGTTTTAGTGTAATGTACGAGTTGGTGCACACAGAGAATGAAATTCCGCTGCGATTCGGACGATGCGTTTTCTGTTTTTCGATTGGTACGAATAAACACGGTGAATGTGAAAAAATTGCAAAATGAAAAACAAATAACTAGCTTGGGATTCGACCGAATTTGGCGAGATTGAAATCCCCGGGAGAACACTTTGACTATAGTACCTGTGGGTAATAAGGCCTAGCGGGTAATAAGGCCTAGAAGCCAGAAATAGAATTAAAAATAATATGTAGCATACGAAAACATCAGTATACGTTCGACGGCCATAAACAATTATGTGTGTTTCGGGAGCGGTCAGGCTGCGTTCTGTGCTTCACAATGTGTATCAGTGTGTTCACGACAACTCGTGTCGGTCAAAATTATAAGTTCACGCAATAGTAAAATACAAATAACTTTAATAATTTTCATTACTAATTAAATATATTTGAATATTATTTATCTTCGATTCTTTCTCTTCACGCTAAAAAAATAAAAATAAATAAATAAAAATAAAAAAAATAAAATAAAATAAGAACAAAAAAAATTGAAACTAGACGAAGGGATAAATGCAACATGGTGCAAAGAAGATGTGAGATCGACAACATGAGATTATGTGCAAAATGTGGCAAATAGCGTCATGCAGAATGTGTTGGTTTGTCACTAGACGATTCAAGTGCATTTGAATGCCCAGATGGGTGTTAAACATGTTATATAATCTTAATAAATAATTATTATTTGTTTTTCAATTCAGATTTTCAATAATTTTTGTGTTTATATGAGATTTTAGCTATAGGCCTTATTACCCAACCGTAGTATAATAAGGCCTATGAGTAGTGTTTTATAAAACGATTTATTTATACGTTTGTATGAATAATATTAAAAAATGGATATTCTCAACTCATTCTAAGATAACTATGCAAACAATTTATATTGATAAATAGTAACTATTTATCTTATTTTTCTTCTTATCTTAAAATCCGCTTAGCTAGGCCTTATTACCCGCAGGTACTATACTAGCATCCGTCGAGTTATCATATTTCGCGAATTATATAACTTCGTCACGGTGGATCTTGATTCGCTACAAAGGGAAAGGGTTATCGGACAATTTTCCGGACCGAGGGAGGCCAATCGAGTGGTGGATCGATGCGTCTCGAGATTTCGGTGAGCACGTCGCGCTTCCGGCGTGAGTGTGTGTGCGCTTTCGTGGTTGCGTCAGGGGAAGCTGGAGGATCTTGACGTAGAAGGGCCATTTCACCCCCTCAACTCTCTCTCTCTCTCTCTCTCCCTCTCACTCCACGATTATTCGAAATCACGAGCGGTGGTTCGGTAAAAGAACCGGTCATATCGACCTTTTCCGGTGAATTTTTTCGAGTCGGGGTATAATAAAAAAGAAAAAAGAGAGAAATTTTCTTTCGGACGAGTTAATCGCGACGGGAGCAAATAGACGACGCGAGATACGAGGATCGATCGAGCGAATCGATTCGCTTTGCAGGCTTGGTTGGCTCCTTTAAGAATGATTAATTGGAGAGACCGGAGGCAGCGCGCACGGGCCTCACGGAGGCCTCTTTGTCGTCTGTCGCGCTCGATCTGTCTGGGAAATTAGACGGATCCCCGTGCCTGCATAGCAACGCCGAGGTAGACTCGCTTTGATCGAAAAGTGAAAAATATTATTTTGTAATTTGGCTCGCGGCTATACGCTCCTCATTTTTTTCTTCCCTGTGTACACTCCCTCCCTCGATTTTCGATACGCCGCGCGAGACTGGAAAAATAGAGATATTCGAAAGGGGCTTGTGCGGGAACGTTAATCTTGCGGAAAAACGAGCGAGGTAGGGGACTGTCGATGGTTTCTATGCCCTCAAGAAAACCACAAAGAGAGAGAAGGAGAAAGAGAAAGAGGAAGAACGAGAGATGGACAGAGAGAGAGAGAGAGGGAGAGAGAGAGAGAGAGAGAGAGAGAGAGAGAGAGAGAGAGAGAGGGAGAGATTGTGAAAGCCGGGAGTTCGGACGATCTTGTACGTTAATTAAGAATTTCGCGTATAGTCGACAGAGGGCACGGGGCTTAATCGAGAAGGGTCAGGTCCCTCCCGGTCTTTTATCTCTCCTTCTCTCCGATTTCGCTTTCCGTTCTCTTTACGCGTTTCACTCTGTTTCGTGTTATTTGAAATTTCGCCCGCACACGCTAGATCCGCCGTTACAAACCCACTCCCGCGGAATAGCGCTCTCTCCCGCACACAACTTCAGCCGGGTACATGTAATTAAATATCAAACGTCGACGAATAATTTTCACCCCCTCTGGATATACATATACCGAGTTCCAGCGTATTTACGGGGATGCAAAAAGAGCAGTGGAGGATTTTTAATTTCGCCCGTCGACGCAGAGTTACAGTACAGAGTGTGTTAGAGCCGGTTACAATTTCGCGGTGTCGTAAAACAGTCGAAACCCGATGAAAAAAAAAGCCCAGAGTCCTGCTGGGTGCAGGCGTCGCGCATCGATATTTAGCCGTGTTTAATAGCTTCCGGAAATTCGAGAGTGATTTTCGCGCAGGTGGCAATTGGATCGGCCGACCGACGGGAACCTTTTAACTCCGTAACCCGATTCGCTCCTGTCGAAATTAACTTTTTCCCCCCTTCCTCCATTCGCTCGCACTCTCGCTCGCTAATTTCGCGTCGCGCGCGCGTACAGTCGACGCGGTGGAGTAATAGCACGTTGGGCGAAATACAACACCGAACTATCCCTTTTGTTTTCCGCGCCTTATATTACACGTAAGCTCGCGAGCACGGCTGTTCATAATCATCGCGCATAATTCTTTAATATATCGCGGTGCGCATTTAATTACGGCACCCGTATGGTGGACGATATTCATTCGCGAGCCACTCTACCGTTTCCGTGCGGCACATTCTCGTCGTGTTTTTCATTCTCTCTCTCTCTCTCTCTCTCTCTCGTTTCGCTTTTCAGGAACAGCTTTTACTTTTGCAACTTTCCAATCCCGGGCGACTCTCACGCAGTTTGTCACTTTCTTGTCCCTTTTTTGGTACCCTTTTGCCTCCGTTTGCTTTCATGCCCTCGAGTTTCCACCATCCCTACGCTTCCGGGGAACGGCGTGTTTCTCCTATCCTCTCATACATACCTCTATTTCACATTATCAAACGAGTCGGCGAATTTCCCGGCTTAACGAGCGGCCCGAAGCGCGCGCGTCTCGGGCTGTAATTAATATAATGAACGGCGCGCTTTAACGTTAAAACAGCGCCCTCGGAATAATGGCCGCGGGATTCGTGCTCGAATACATGTATACATAAGACGTTTTCGACCCCGACGGGAAATCAATTTTCCATCCCGTCAAAACAACTCTCGGGATTTGGTACCGAAATAATAGTTATATTTTATTTCGTATGAATACACGATCGAGCGTTAATTTTCTCCCTCGAAATACCGCAACTCGATCGTCATTATACGCAGTCGGTGTTGCAGTCGCGGGAACATTTCGCGAGCACCGGGACTGTCCAACTTGTTTGCCAAACTATCGAGCGGGTGGGAGAGAAAGAGAGGCAGAGGGGAGATTCGCACATTTGATTCGGGAAGTGTTCGGCAAATTTCCGATCTACTCGTCGAGCTCGGGATTTTCCCCAAAAATGTTTGACTTGATCGATAAAAAATTCACGCGTTTTCGCGATTCATAAACCATTTTTGTATATATGTCGTCGAAAAATTCGTTACTTTTTGCGTGATTTATACATTCGATTTGATCGAGTCCGATGAAAAGCCACGAACCGATAGCCACCCACGGGCGACATAATTTCCTGTGGGAGTAATTTCCGCGCCTCCGTGTTATATCTGCGCTTGGACACTGGTAATGATAACGTAGAACCAATTTCGTCCTTGCCGGTGCCCGCTCGACCGTGTCAGATTGCAACTTGTCCGGTCTGCCCTGCCTCTATGCATCCGTGTCGCGATTTGTTGTCTCTGTTATTCTCTATAGCTCTCTTCCACTTTTCCTCTCCTCCTCTCTCTCCGATTCTCTTCTACCTCTCTCTGTATCGCGAAGCAACAATAATGAAGGATTAAGGCGTGAAAACAAATTCTTCCCTCCGTTGCGACATCCAGTCTCGTTTTAAAATGCGCCGGCATGATTCTAATAAAAGCCATTACCACTTTTCGCACGAGCTTCCGCACTGAAATATAACCCCCTGCGATATGCGAGAAGAATTCTCGCCATTTTCTTATTATTAATTTTTTTTTCTCTACTCTTCCTGGTCTCGTATATCCGCACGACGTGAATTCGAATGCGTTTCGTACGTGCCGATGGATGTAAATGTTGATTCGAAGTAAAAACGAGGAATTGGTTATATTTGCTCGGTCTTATGGTAACGATATTTCAACGATGTTTACACGATCGAACGTGATCCCCGGTTACAATCCAAAACCTTTAATTGGCGTCTACGGGATGGATGTTCAGGTAGCTCGACGTCTTCGTTTCGGTATTAAAATGCGTCGGCATGACTCTAATAGAAGGCATTACCCACCCGGAGCTCGATGCAAACACGTTGTAATGTATTCATATTGACCCCTCCCTTCCTGCGGACCTTAAAGCCGAGAGGGAGAGAGAAGCTCGACTGTGATATTTGAATTTTAATGCTCCCACCCCCAGACGCCACTCCGATCCCTCCGCCTTTTCTCGTTCTCTCCCCCTGTTTTCAGTCGGCAAACGCGAGGGGAGAACGAAGGAGTTCTTCCGGGCCTGTTCGC
Organism: Goniozus legneri; assembly: GCA_003055095.1. Taxonomy (NCBI): domain Eukaryota; kingdom Metazoa; phylum Arthropoda; class Insecta; order Hymenoptera; family Bethylidae; genus Goniozus; species Goniozus legneri. The sequence continues at coordinate 13,095 of NCVS01000015.1, forward strand.
GAGTTCCGCGTAACCATTGCCTTTTCCACCACTTCTACTCTCGCCTCGGTGGCAAACGCCGGATTTCCCTTTCGTCCAGCCCGGCACTCCTAAAAAATACCCGCCGCTCTCTTCTAACTAACTCATTGTTCCTCGAGAGACTACCACCTACAGCGAATCCTCTCTCGAAACTCGTTCACCTTATTAATACCCTTTTTTCCCTCGATTCTTCGTAATTCGAATTGAATTTATCGCGTTTCGCTGAATTAACGGTTATGACGCGCGAGCTTCGGCAAAAAAGTTTTGCCCGCACCCTGGGCGAATTTTTCATCCTCCGATGTCGGGTCGCATTAACGCCTACCCCACAGTTTGTGCTGATAATGGCGCCATAAGGCATATTTCAGCGCGCGGGGAGGACAAGGTTGCTCTTATCCGAGGCCTGTTCGTAATTCGCGTCAGTCCTGCATAAAAGCGCAATGGGAACGTCCTTAAAATGGTAATCGAGCGAATGGGATAGAGAGAGATAGCGAGGTGAGGCTGCTGGAAAGTCAAGGAGGATTCGGTGGACTCGTGGGATGCCCCTCTCCTCCTCGTGCCTTCGTTTCCCCTCAAACTATCCTCGTGTGTCCCCAATCCCGGTCCTTGCGTTACGCTATATCTACATTCCGGAATAATCGTTTCCACGCGAGAGGGTTCCTCCGGGAAGAATTCAGCCCGGCTGCGTGCGGCATCTTTCTTCCAACGCTCGCCTTTATACACCCGCTGCTCATCTCCCGAGAAACCTCGATTCTCGTTATCTCGACTCTTACCGGCTCCTTCGATTACCATGGAACGAGAATGGATACTACTAGGCACCAGCCGCAGCGGGTTCGCTCTAGCGCGAAATTTTCCCGGGTACATACCAATTATCATTTTTCTTCCTCTCCCTCGTTCCGAGGAAAATTTTACGCAGATCGATACAGCGTAATTTTTTTAATTAATTTTTTTCCCTCCTTCGTTCAGCAACGGGGCGGACCTCCACTCTTACCGCCCCGATCTCATTCGAAAATTCCCGGCCCACTCATTTTTTCTTCCAGCTCGTCTCCTTCGTTTTTTTCTTCTCTCCACTCCTTTCATCTTCTCCACGCTATATCCCGCGAGAGTCAACGCTGGAATAATCAGCAAGCTCGAAGCGAATTCCAGTGAGTCCCTCACGAACAAAAAAGACCGGGAGTTTATCTCGAAAAGTTCGCGAGAGAGAAGTAAAGACGTAGGGGAAGCGAAGAAATAGGAAGGAGAAGAAGAAGAAGAAGAAAGTGGCTGGGGAGGAGGAGGAGGAGTAGGACACCGGCGAAGAAAAGCGCATCCCGATTAAAAATGTCCTCGTTGCGAGAAAACAGTACGATAATAATGACGTCCTTTCGTAACCGGAAGCGGAACGATCCCTATCGTGAAATTCGTCGCGCTCGTTATCTCGTGACCGCTTCACCTACGTCACTCGAGAAGTCGCCAAGAAAAAAAACTCTGGGAAAATTCAAACTTTACTGAAATTTCAGCATTGCGCCGCAGTAATCTGGTAGTTTGCTACTGGCTCCTCCTCGTAAAGTGGAATTATTTCGCAACATTGTGTCAGAATTATATCCTCAATACCTCAGGATTATATTCGGAAATCGTCTCTCAATGCTCGGTAAACACCGTCTTGGAATAGCGCGATTCTGGTCGAGAGATATCGCGAAAGCTATCGGCAATAAATACGTCTCGTCAAGAACTTTCTATCGGCCGACTAGCCGGAGTGTAATCACACCGGTGTAAACATTCATTAACAGTCACGCGTTGTCGAACGTTTCCAGCGTTTAGTGGTCTCGCCGCGAAACCCGTCGCAACTGAATTTCACTATCAATCCGGCCTTGTAATACGTGCGTTCGTCGGTGAGTGATTTTCGCGCATCCGCTTTATATTTTGCGGGTTATCGGGCGAATATTCCGCCGAGCGGAGCACAATGACGAGCCGCGGATCCGAGAGCGAGTCGATCGAGCTGGCTGAGCGCGATAACGGGGGTATAATGCGCCGCGGAACCGGAAACGCGACCATTGTCATACCACCCCCCCTCGACGACTATCGCTCGCTACCCAACCAGTCGGTCCCCTCTCTGACCTCCATTCGCATTTAATTACGCCGCTTTCTTATCGGCTCTTCCGCGGCGGATTTTCTTCGCGATTAGCCCCAACCAATCCTATCGGCCCGCTTCGATTCCACCCGCCCCTATCCCTTGATAAAATTTGTCTTTAATTAATTTCATTATCTCTGACGACCAGACGCACACAGCCGGATGAGTATCCGCGAATGCCGAGCGGTGGAAAATTTCTTGAATCGACTAGAAGTGCCGACTATCGATGTTTTCGGATGACAAAGAGAAAAAAGGGGGCGGAAGAGGTTTCCTCTTTCGAAATTTTCAGGTTACGGGCTCTGGAAGCATCCACGCGTCAAATGACGGTGAAACAAGGAGGAGGGAGGGGGTTTTTTCCGAGAAATAACGAAAGAATAACGAGACGACATAAAGCGGCGACACGCTCGTGCAGAAGCGCGTCGTGTGCCTCGCTCATTATTTTCCAAGCCATTACGTCGTAAAAAGAAGTAGCCCGGAGGGAGTGAACGCTAGTGTGGAGAGAGAGAGAGAGAGAGAGAGAGAGAGAGAGAGAGAGAGAGAGAAAGAGTGAGAGAGAGTCGAGGTCGGTAGAGGAAGATGTAGAGAAGGGGTTCGGGAGGTTCTGAAATAGGTTAGATGAAAGTTAAAAAAGGTCGACTGAAAGCCCTCGCTAATTGGGTCCGGCTGAATAAAACGCTTTGATTTTTTGAGCAGCCTCCCCCTGTCGCTCCCCACGACTACCCTCTTTCACTAATATTTTATACCAGTATTACTCTTGCATCCTACCGTTCGTACCTTTCCCTCTGTCTATTTTACTCTTTCTCTTCCTCCCTACCTTTTTCTCCCTTTCCCTCTCGAATACTCGGTCTACCACGTGGCTGTGCATATTTTTTTTTCTCCTCCGCGTAGTTATTCCTCGCTAATAAATTCTTCCTTTTTACTCAAGATTTCTTCTCTACGGATTTTACTTCATCGGCTGGTCGTATTTCGTTCAGTTTTCCCTACACCCTGCTCTTTATTCACGTATGTTTATCTTTTTCGACTGGGTTCGCCCATATACATCGTACGGGAACTTTGTTTGCGCACGATTTTACATGTGTATAAGAACGCTCGGTCGATATGTATATAAGCAAAGACGTATACGTATGCGAACGAGCTCGTGGGCGGCGTGCTCTCGGTCTCTTTTTGCGTCTACGGAGCCGTTTCTTTGGTCGCCTTCTCCGGCATTCGTCGAGTGCCTCTATTTGCGATATTTGTTCACCGCGAACAAGCAAAGGAGAAAAGACGGAGAGGGAGAGCTCGAGCTCTCTTTCGTGATCAATACGTTGTAGGAGGCAAGACTATTGTGTAACCAGTTACAAAGATCTCGAGGTATACACAAACCCCTCGTCTCGCTCCTTATCCCCCCTCCCCTCCCCGCCCTTCGCACTCCTTTCTCTCTTATCGCGGTCATCCTCCCCACCGCCGCCACCGATTCTCCCAATTTCGCTGCTCTCCATTCGAGAGGAACAAACGATTTACCGCACGAACGGCAATTCGATTCACGGTAACGAGCAATCTTCGTGTACGATTTTCGTTATATCTACGCCGGGGCGTTTTCTTGGAAAGTCATTAAAGCGAATTTTTCCTCCCGACGCATCTTCACTTTCCGAATTTCCGTTCGTCAGCTGGCGAAATTTACCGCGGGAGCTGGTGCTCGAGTTGTCGAGTTTCCCCTCGGAGGTACGCGCGCGAGCGAGCAGAGGAGAGAGAGAGAGAGAAGAAGAGAAGGGGAATAGGAGGTATTAACATTTCGCGAAACGCTTAATGGGCCGTCTCCCCTCCACCAGGGACCGCCGTGACCCCGTAACACCGTGGAAAAAGGAAAGGGAGCGGCGCCGTGTTTATGTACATATACACATAACACAACTGGGTCGTAACCGAAACCTCGTTCTCCCACTTTTTAACATAACTATATCAAAACTCCTCATCTCTCATTTTGCCATTCGAAATGTTTTCCGTTCCCACCATCGTCCAGTTTCGTGTCGCGTTTGTTCGTCTCGCTTCATATATTTCAACGCCACGTGCACGTAATTAAACGTACGTTCAACCGGCATTGTCTTGCATTAATAACAAGGGATCCGCTCTCGTGTGTATACTACGTTATACAAAGTCTCTCTCTCTCTCTCTCTACCCTTTCGCTCTTACGTAGGCTCTTTCACGGCGCCCGGCGATTAATTCGCGTTCGCGAAACTTTCGTAATCAGATCGCTCTCGCGGATTGCGCGAACGCGCGCTGGGAGGGGAAGGTCGCGATGGGGCGTGACGCCTTTAATGTAATTTATGCGGCACGCGCGTATACCAACGTAGAGATGCTCAACGAAGGACGGAGAGTTTTATCGAAACCTGCGCGGGGATACCCATCGGCGTCGTTACTCGATATTAATCCGCGGGGATGGCGTTGGGAGAGATGGCAAATCGGTAACCGATATCGACGATAATTACCAGACGAGCGCCATAAATATTTAACGATAACCCTTGGGCCCGCATTTGTCGTCCCCGAATATTTCCTTCGCGTTCCGTTCATCAAAAATGGTTTTTCGATTTCCACCACGGGAAGTTGTCGCGCTAGCGCCGATAATTTATGAGACGTAACGAATCCATGGATGGCGCTACATCCGGGGACCATGAATCGCTCTTGGGGACATTTCGTTCCTGGAATTCCAACTGGTCCATCGACGTTCTCATCCATCATCTCGAGCTCTATCCATATTCCTCGGGTTGTCTCTCGTCGAGCTGCACGTTCCACGAAAACAAGGGAAAGCCTTGGTTGCATTTTCACACGCGCGGCCCAGATCGATATTTCAATTTCAATTTATTCGGTTCGCGAGTGGTACGACAAAACGCGCTTGTTTTTCTCGAATCGACTTACCTCGAAAGGTTCTTACGATCGCGAGGAAAGGTACACACTCCGTACACGATTTTTCTTCCCTCTCGCTCTCTACCTCGTTCCCTTCGCGCGCTCCCCACGAACGAGTTGCAGAGCGATTTCGTTCGAGCGACCGAAACGACTCGGAATCGTATCGCTTGACGTTCGTGTGTACGTATAAAGTCCCTGAATTTGTACACAATTGTGCACAAAATGTACGATGTTTCCGAACCAATCCTTTTTCGCCCCGAGAATAAAACTTTGTTTATTAAACCATACGAATTACTTAGCGGTAGGATACTTCTATCGACTGTTACAATTCGTAATAAAAACCTACTTCAAAATTGAATTATACAGTAGAATTTAATATTCCCCTACAGAAGAAACTAATTGCATAATCATTTTCGTCTTTTGATGTTTGTTTGATGCTGAACTGGTGGAAAAACAATATCAAGTAAAACATTTCAAAAAAGCCTGCTAAAATAATGAATATGAAAAGTTGTTTTGTTCTTTTGTCAGCAAATTTAAACTTTCTCGACGGCAATTTTTCGTAATAAGAATAGAAGAGATTGTTGGCCTCGTCAAGAGTCTCGGCACGAAATTGATGCGGAATTATGGGAAATGAATAGAAAATCGGTCGTTGTTTCCATTACCGTTACACCGAATCCGCGCTTTTGCGCGATTAGAGTCGCCAGGTATCGCCGTCACGAGTTTGAGCTCGGCCGACCCATATACCCACTCGAACGCGCATTATGCGATAGCGATGCGACTTTATTTTACGTCACGCGTACTGGAGCATCGGGTACCGCAACGCGAACTCGCGATGCGGCATTAACGCGCTCGCCGTTTTATAAATGCCCCCACTCCTACCGGCTTGTCTTTTTATGTAGGTTGCGCTTTCCCACGAACCGCGACTCCACTTTTCTACGTCGCTGCTCCTCTGGCCGATCTATTTTTCTTCCTCTCTCCTCTTTTTACTCTCGACTCCCCCGCCGCTCTATTCTTGTTCTCGAAATGTACAAACCGTTGCTCCGAGGTAACCAATTTGAAATTCAAAAATCGGTCCAGATGTAACGCCATGTTCAATCGATCATCCGCGGTGATTAACATTGCCGCGGTTCTCCTACCGAGCGGCGATGCACTTGTACAGAGATTTTCCCGTATTTTTCGAATTTTTCTTTTCGCTGTTTACCGTTGCGATATCTCCGAGTGCCAGTCTCGACGATAGCTGCCTCGCTATTCTCGTTTTGTTCGGCTACTATTTTCAACGATATGGAAGACGGTAAACGCGAAACGCAACATCTCGTTATTTACAGAGCGATTCTCGACGAAATATTGCTCGTTGCGCGTTTCGATTTTCCCATTAAGTATCGCAGTCTCTCGATAAGTATTTCGAGCTCCAGTCGAGTTCGTTCATCGATTATTCCCCGCTGTTATTTGCATGCCGGTCACGATTATTTTCCTGCTCCGCGGTGAAATTGTATCGAAATTTCAATTAACCGTGAAACGCTCTCCCGCGATACGATACCAAGTGGTTCTCTCTGTTCCTTCGAATTCTCCTTATTTTTATCCGGAGGTATCGTAGAACGTAGCACGCACTCGGCTAGGCGGATACCGATGAATCACGAGAGATATCCGCGTCACGAAGTCGCAACCTCGCGTTATCCCGTCCCGTCTTGGATTCGCGCGGCTGTCTAACTCACGGCTTTTCCGACGGGATCACCCTTGAGAAAGAGACGTCTCCGTGACCGTGAGACATGTTCTCGTTCCGCGAGAAACGGAATATGGAATATCTGATTCGACTGTGGAACGAGGGGAGTAATTTTGCTAATGATCGAGGCTTTCGCTTTGAGATAGCTGCATACCGGTGCATCGAACATACACAGCGAAATTATTTCCTGGGTAAGGTTCGATCGAGCGTGGTTTTATAATCCAGTATTTTTCGTTTGTTTCAGCTCCGATGCGGTAAGCGAGATTTTTTCCTCCTGTTTCGCATCAAATTAATTAGTCGACGAGGGGGCAAGCGAGAGGGCGCGCGGAATTAATTTGCGAAGTGCCACGGAAGAGCTCGAGCGTGGAGCGTGCACGAGAGAGACAGAGAGAGTGCAAGCGAGCTGCAAGGTGGGGTAAGTGTAGACTGACGGTAAATAAATTGAATGCGATTAGCGAATTACGACGAGATATCCCCACCATTGCTCTACCCTCTCGAGTACCACGACAAAGTAGCAAAGTATATACATATATATATGTATCTATAACAGTTATAGTTGGACGCAAGGCAAGCCGCTCACTAACGGTTTACTAACGACCGTGACCAATTGCTCGTTTCCTACCGGGCGCAGTCGCCGGATTGCCACTCGTGTTTCCATTATCCTGGTCTCCTCTCCTCCCTCCCAGCCTCTTCGTCTCCAGAAGCCAGTCCCAAGATTAAGCGAGGAATCGACTCGTCGAGTTGCTCTCGTCATCGCGATATTACCTCGCCGGGATCTGGAAAGTTTCTTTCGTTCGCTCATCGATCGAATCGCGTCTCGCGGAAATTTTCAGCGGTCTCGCCGACTGGTAATTAAGAAGCTCTTTGGCTCTTTTCGCGGCCGAGCTGATACGCGCGATATATCTATATACATGGAATATACTGTATATTTCGTTTCGCGGAGACCGCGGTTCTTTCTCCTCTTTTCTTAACGTCTTTATAAAAGCTCTCGATCCTCTTATCCGACTCCCTTCTTACTTCGCTCTCTCTCCCTTACTTCGCTATGTGCGCCCACTCTCCTCTCACCCTCATTTCCATCCATTGCGCGATCGCAGCGCCAGACTACGTAAGCCCGCACGGAATTCAAAACGGCGGATTTTCCGCTCCCTCGGCTCCGCTCTTCATTTACATATCGCGTTTTATATATACATATACATCTATACACACTGTACCGAATCTCTCCGAGTCCACTCGGTCTCCCCCCTCGCGAATTTCTCCCTCGCACCGCACAAATCGAATTTTTCGACCCACCCCCTCCCGCTCTCCCTCCCTCACGGTCCCACGCCGTAATTCGATAAATTTTCGATAAGTTCTCGCCGCGGAAGAAGCGGGAAAAATCTCTCGGGCTATTATCGTATCGCGCGATCAATTTCGTCCTTCCTCGGCCAAAGTTCTCGCGATTTCAAGTGCGCCGCGATAACTATCCTCCTTTTGCTAATTAATGCGCCAAGATAGGCTTGACGTTTCATTATTCCGACTGCGTTATATCTACTTCATTGCTTTCAGTTTTCCAATCGAATTCGGTTTCTCGATATCCGCGGAATAAGCCCGGATTATTTATACCTATCTATGGATATAACGCTAGGATGGCAGAATCTCGAATAATTGATTCCACGCTCGTAGAGGCTCACGGATCGACTTTAATTGTAATATCGCGGGCGCCGGGAGCGTCACTTTCGTGGTTCAAACTCGATAACCAAAGTTCGGGCCGGGGTACGTGCCGCGAGGATACTTACGACGGCATTCTCGTCGACGAGGACGACTCTGTGACCCAGTTTTGGATTAGTCCACGGCGAAAGAACCCGATTAGCGATATCGATCCGATTAAACCGCCGAGTTGCATTATTCCGGATATGGTCGGGTCGAACGCAGCCTGAATTAAACATTTTCGTTCGGATCAAGAATTTTTTCTCTTTAGCTCTCTTTTTTCCCTCGTCATTCTGCGAAACTTATAGCGAGTAGCGAGTAATGTATTGAAAAGAACGAAGATCGGAAACGCAAGACCGATCTCGCTGAATGGCCGCCACCTCCGCTAAATATTATCCGGCGAATGCATTTAATATAATGCATCCCGCGGTGCGGCGTACGGTCGTTGAATTTTTCCGCTTTATTCGGCTATTCAAGCCCTTTTTCCTACTCTCCGCGTTTCTTCTCTATATCTCGGCGGGCAAACTCCCGCGACATTAGCCAAGCTTTTGTTCCATTATGATTTTAATGCACCGGAAGAGTCAGAGGCTCCTCTCGCGAATAAATAACCAGCCGGCGTGCTCATCGCGATATTTCCGAGATTCTTCAGCGATCTCGCGAGGAAAAGGGGCGAAAAGTATTTTCGCGCCGAGTGAATTTACGGGGCGCGGTGTTCTTTCCGCGGAAAAATCGCGAAGTGGCTTCCGGAGTCGCGATGTAAACATCGGGGTCGCGGTGAGCCAGCGAAACGCGAAATAAGCCGTGAATGATGATCAAAGGCGAAACGGTGTAACCCCCGCGGAGGGGGGGAAAGGGAGACCATATCGCATTATTACACCGCGAGCTCGTGTTGCGAACGCCTTTCGGGAGTGGAGGGTGCGTCGGGGGGTTGTTCGCGCAGTGGAGAGGAAGGAAGAATTACGGCGCACGGCTCGCGGCATGGGCGCGTAACTCAGTGAAACTCGTTACACTTTATGAAATGAAATGGACGCTAAATGAAAAGTTACATTCTTCCGCTCGTAAAGCTCGCCCCGTTGCGCGTTCCGCCGCTCTGACTCATCGTGACACGCCTCATCCCCCTCGCGGACGCCCGTCTACACGCTGCGGATAACGTTTCCGATCGTTTCTCGCCCCACGCTCCGATATATCTGTATACACACACGCCCGTCGTGTACGAAAGCAGCGCTCACCTATCTCGACCCGTGCAGATTGCGCGCGGCCCGTTTTTATCTGTCACGCAACGCCAATTGCCACTGCGCGTTCGACGATATTTTTTGACGTTTCGTTGCTCTTATACGAGCGTTTAACATAGGAACTGTTTATATTTTCTTTTCTCTTTGTATTTCAGTCGATTATCTCGGAACGATCGTTCTCGATTAATATCATCTTAAAATGTAAATTCTCATTTGAAGTATCGTATTACTTTGCTTTTTTTTATTTCTTTCGTTGTTTTATTCATTGCAAACGAGAATTTTTCCTACCGTTTTGACAGAGGTAATAGACCGCTGGAAATAAAAATAAATTTCACTCCCGTATGCGAGTTTGCGTGCTCATTTCGGTGTTGTCGATATTTCACGATTCCGCCGCGAATACGAGACATCGGACGCGAAATACAACTGACGTCAGCGTTGAATTTTGTACGTTCAGAAAAAATTTTGAATATCGCCAACAAAGTGTTTTGTTGAACAAAACTGAAATATTATTTTGAAGAGAGATACATTGTTTAACGTAACAATGGCTTATAACACTAGAATTATCTTATGGAATTATCAAAATATTTTCTTGAATATTTGATTATTCTATCGAACTTTTTATTCCGTTGATGGATATAATTTGAAAACAACAGATTCCTCGGTTTATGTTCTCACCATTTACACTTTCTGTTTATCGCATCTGCTATGTAATCTCTGTTGTTAAATGGAGAAAATGGGTTATGCGAATTCGGAAAACGCGCTCGGAGAATTAACAGTTAGTCTCTCGTCTTATATTCCCAGCTCTCCATTATGACATAACGAGGGAAGGAGTAGAATTCGCTCGCTCGCGACCAGCAGCTACCGTTTTCCGGAATTCACGGAGGTGCAAAATGCAAGGAATGATTGTACGCATTCGGCTGCAGTCGCGCGATTTCTCTCCATATTCCATGGTACCCTGCGGAAAATGAATAAGAATGGATGGAACGGAAGCTGCACGAGTCCATAGCGGGACGAATAGAGAGCAAGAGAGGAAGAGAGAGAGAGAGAGAGAGAGAGCGGGTGGCATTGTCGCGACTCCGGTACTGTGATTTATCGCGATTCCAACCCGACCGTGTCGATTTTCCACGTTCGGTTGGGTCTTCTCCGCCTCGACGCCGATAATCGAGCCTCGACCGACCGAAATTTGTCAAAGTACTAGAAAGCTGCGAGTTTTTTTCCACTCGCTCTTTCCGTCTTTCATAAAAAGCGTCGATTACATTTTCGCTACGTTGGCCACAATATCGCGAAGATATCGCGTGAAAACGAGCAATTTCGTATCATTTTGTCCATTGCGCGGGGTTCGTTTTTATTTATTTCCTACGAGATATAAAATAGCGAAAATTACAAGTCCGAAGTGCGCGATGCTCGTCAAGAGAAACCGTCACGCGAGTCTAGCTCGCGTCATTTTATCCTCGAGTCTCTGATATATACGGGTACGATAATACGATATTCATGTACTGCTCGCGCGCGTGGCTACATCGATTTTGTCGCGTGTAAAAATGTCACCTGACAACTTTTTCGACTGACGTCTTATCCGGTTGAGGAGGAGTCATACGGTCCGCGCAAATCCACTCGAAAATGTCGATATATCGCGGTTCTCTTTAAAAAACGCTCACCTGTCGTTCCATCTCGACTTCGCGAAATAAGGTCGAGTGCCATCCGCGAAAAAAGAATGATTTAAACAAAAATTCACGCGATTAAACAAGTTCTTACAACCGGACGTAAAAAATGATGAAATAAAATTAGAAAAAGAAGTATAATGTGTAAATAACTCGAACGTTATTAAAACTTGAAAGTGTATCCATAATGATTTTCAGAAGAAGGCAATTTCAAAGTTGAACTATAATTACGGGATAATGCAGTACTCGAAACTTAGCGATGTACTCGCGAATTTTCAGGAGATGGCGGCGAGAGGGTAAGGGGTAAAGGATATTAGGCAAAAGAAGTTTCGTCGGTGATTCGCGGCGTTGTAACTGCGGGAAAAGGGCAAGCGCGGTAATGGTCGAAGAAAAATCGACAGAGGGAGATCGGATCGCGGTCGAACAGCGCGAAAGGAGCTTTAATACTTAGGAGCGACTTCGTCTGGCCGTTCTGTAACAACAGTTTAATCGTCGGATGAAGTTAGCCTAAATCCCACTCTCCTCGGAAGCTCGAGAGCGTTTTTTTCTCGCGAAAAGCCCATGGCCGATATTCCGAGACACGCCTAAGCGTTATGGGAGAAGTACGGCGGATGAAGAGGGGAGAAGAGGCGCGAAGTAACTTGACGGAACTCGTCATAATTTTTCATTTAAACTTTACTTAATAATTTAAACGACTGCGAAACCAATCGCGAAACTTTCCAAGGCGCGCGAGCGGCTCTTATGCAGATTTCATCGCTTCCCCTCCAGACCCTCAGCCACCCTTCTGCCCCCTCGACTTCGTCCGTCGGACGGAAAACTTCGACAGAGACTTTATCGCGTCCACGATATTTTCCGGCTTTTCCTCTTGCAATAGCCACTCGCGACAAATCCAGAGCAAATAATGTGTACGCAATTAGCACGAACGCGAGAATTCGTTCGGCAAACAGCGCTTTCGTTTTATCTTCTGTTTGAAATTAAAATAATATTCCGGCTAGATCGTGTTTTTTCATTTACTCGCAACTGATGTCAGGAGACAGATCATAATTACCCATTTGACTAAAGGGAAAAATGAGAGGGAATGTGTAAATATTCATAAATCAGGTTTCATAGAGACGCGATTTTGTACACGGGCGCAATATGAATAAAGCCGGAGCTTATTGTTGGCTATTGTGACCATGTGATCGATGGCACGTTTACCGCTGGAATCGGCTCTTACTTTTCCAAATGTGCAGTCGATTTTCCTAACGAATTGTTCGCGAGTCTGATCTCCTTTTAACTCTGTGGTTAATAAATGCGGGACAATTACAATAAAAATGAGATGAAAACAAATAGCGCCATTTTCAGTTTTCTCTCCGTTCGTCGCTCAGGATCAACTCGAATCGACAAGTCCGATATAAAACAAGAATACTCGAGTTAACTGCACGCCAGGAGGTAATTAAATTAATTAAAATTACTGAAAATTTTTTTCCTTTAATTCACGTGGAGATGTAGGGAGATAGAAAAAGTTCGACTCCCGCGTTCACGGTATAAGGTAAATGAATTACTCTCGTTGCACTAATTACGTATTAAACGTATTACACGAGTCGTGAGGTAATCCACGGCCAGCGGATAATTGTCTCGCGTTCCAGTTGCCGTAAATCATTACGTTTCCGGATTCGTCTACTTTGGCGAGCGCGCGAGAGAGAAAGACGAAGAGAGATAGAAATGACAATGAAAAAGAAGATAATCGCGAGAACCGTGAAGGAGCCTTCCGCGGGACCTCCTCACCCGTGACGATATCGCGTTGTCTATATTCCGCGGGAACGAGCTTTCGACGCGAATGAAAAATGCTCGCTAGCGTTAAATCGGATTTTTCACGGAAAAAGACGAATGATTCGCCCGGTTCGCGCCGGGAGAAAAAAAATTGAGATCGATTATC
>NCVS01000015.1:42468-53841 GCA_003055095.1 Goniozus legneri
AACGCGCGAAACAAAAAAGAGTATATTGAGAGGGTGGAACTCGAGCGAACTCGAAAAAACGCTGCTGAATGCGAGCTCTAAGCTCTTTAGCGAGAACTCTTTTTCCGTGCGTTCTCGCTCGCCCACTCGAAAATCGCGCCGACTGTGAGTCCCCACTCTCGTGGTAGCGCGCGCGCGAAAAACTTTTGACTACCCGGCACGAGTGCGGTGAGCGAACTGGAAATTGTCAACTCCTTCCAGTTCGATGTCTTTTCTACCCTAGCTTCTCTTTCACACGACTCGCTTTTACTCATTCATACGCTATTGACTAATCTCTGCAAATTGAATGTATTCATCACCGAGTGCCGATGAATTGTACGTCGCCAAATGGGAAAGAAAATTATTCTTTTATATTTGTTAGACGATTTTGACTCATATTTTCATTTATCGAAAATGATGTTACTCGACTAATTACGATGAAAACTAAGGGGTGAGAAAAATTTTATTCGGAATATTTTTTACTGGGATACGTAAAGTTAGGATGCAGATTTATCACGATAAGGAGAAACGAGAGTGGGACAAAAGGGAATTGTGAGTAAAAAGAATGCAGGGGAGTGAGTGAGAGGTGGTTAGAGAGTGAAAGAGGGAGAGAGAAAGTATTCTCAGTGAAAACGAGCCGTAAGCTTTTTAGAACTTTTCGCTCGCCCGCTAGCAAATCGTGTTTGCGCCCAAGTTTTCTCGTACGTATACACTTAGCGAAGACTCGGCCGCGCCACCGTCTTTTTTCTCGCTCTTTACACCTTCTCGCTCCTCCCACCCTCGCCGTAGCCAGCGCCACTCGAAAACTCACTCGTTTTCCCATTTCACACGATATTCCCGTTTCGGCGCACGAGCGCACCCAGAACTCACTCGCGGACCAGTTTCGAAACCAGTGCCTACCATATATTCTTTCTCTCCCTTTGACTTTGATCTAACGCTCAAAGCCGTTTTCCGCGCATAATATCCGAACCGCGTTTTAATAATCGCCGTCAAAGAAAACACGCGTATATTCATATACGCGCTTAATTAATTAGATTCACGAGACCCATGTTACGATTAATTATACCGAAAAGAGTTTTTCGCCATGCGTTGTATGATAAATTATATATGGATGTATCGTATATGAATGTCAAACGTATTTCTCCGTCCTCTTCGTGATCCGCATGTTTCATCCCCTCTTGATGCGTGAAAATTCGCAGAAAATCGGATTAACTCGCTCTCTCTCTCTCTCTCTCTCTCTCTCCGCCCGGTGAAAATCTCCGCGATTTTTCGTGTCGTTTTCCCCTTTCGTCGCCTCTCCAGTCCCCGGAAGACGTTCAGCCGAGTATCGGATAAAGCACCCTCGACACGTATCGAGTGGCCGTCCTTGGTACACACACGAGAATTGGTCCACGTCCAACAGTTGACGAGTGGCGTAGAATTTTATTTTCCTATTCTTCAATTTTTTTTTTTTTTTTCAAAACGAGAAAACCCAAGCTCCCTATAAACCACGGTGAATATTCGCTGCGATAGCGTTTATTCGACAAACAAAGGACAAGCTTTTTTCAATCGCGTATACACGAACGTCGAACGATCGATGCAGCAGTCGCGTGAGAGCGAACCTTACATCCGGACTGAGAGAGGCTCGACACGAAACGTGTCTCTGGTTCAGCGGGTCGAGCTCGCGTTATCGCTCACGTGTGCGAGGCGTTTCGTTTCTCGATTCGGTGTGTACCGACAATTACGCGAGCGCGGGGCGCGAGCATTCCGCGCGGCTTATCGCTTCCCGCTTAACCCGTGAGATTTATTCGCACCCCCCTCTTACACAACCGGTTCGTTCAATGACCGTAATTTCCCAAATTACTCGGCTATATCGGCCCAATAAACGTCGAACCCGCGTTCGCTTCCCCATTTCGTGTCAGCCGCGTTATACGAAATTAATTTTTTATTTTACTCTCCCCCCCAGAGCAACCCCGTACTTTACGTACCTGCTATCGCCAGCCCGATAAACCCTCTCGGATATATCGCGTGTCCTTGAATCGTAAGTCAAATGCTGAGCGAAAAAAATTTTCCGTTCACTCGTCCCTATCCTCTCGCTCTCTTTCTCTTGCATATGCTGCTGTCTTCTTGCCGTTACTATCGTACAAATATGATCGTAAAAAATGAGCGAAACATGTGGCTAAGGATGACAACTATAAAAAATTCAGTAGGCGATTTTTATTCCCGATTTTTCCCTTTTTTTTCCTCTCGACGTTTTCCCTCCTTTTTGATATTTTTTATGTCTCGGTGTACGTCGTTATCTTTTTCTTTACAACGAGCTTGCGTTAGTAAGAAAGAGAGGGAGAGGGAGGAAGAGAGGGAATGCCGCTATCCGTAAGTAGTAAAACCCGGCTGATTTTAGCGGCGAGATTTACGGTCGGCTATCCCCGACGCTTTTTTTACCCACCCACTTCTTTTTTTTACGATCAACGCGGTTCAATTAATTTCGCTACGTTCTTCAGCGTTCAATTTTGCGACGTCATGAGTGCGCTCAGCTATAAGTACCCATACACCTCGATACGATAGCTGAAATTAACGAACTCATGAATTTACGAAAGGGTCTTACATTAAATGAATTTTTAATTCAATCAAGAATATATTATCTCCAAATTAAAAGTTCAATCGTTAAATTAGAAAATTAAAGAGGATATACCGTTAATAATCGAAACCGTCGGCTATTCCGTTATATTTCAATTTATAAAATTAATTTCTACAATCTAATATCCATCAGTACACCTCCGGTCGCGTACCCTCGGGGGGCATTTGACCGGCTAATAAAGTTAAAGGGTAGGTAATCACGTTTTCGCGGCCGATGATCCAGCTCGCTATTACCACTCGGCATGTATATCGATCGGTTTGAAAATGGCGTTACTGCTTGGCGTTTAGGAGAGGAACGATCCCGGCTATAATTTTCGCGGACGTTTAATCAACCCGAGTGAGCACGGCGTGACCCTCGTATTTCATAGTCCCCCCACCGACCATACTATATCCTATATATACGGGTTTCGGCCAAAACGGAGATAGCGCGGTTCGTTCGACGACGCGCGGTTTAATAAGCGAGACGATGTAATGTATAACAATGCCGGATATCGCGAAAACATTGCGCACCGGTCCGCTACAATTTCCTACGGCCAATTTTTCCACTCGGCGTGAAAGGGTTCGCTCGAGCGAAATATTGCCCGTGTTTTCCCCCCTCCCACGCTCACCCCGGAAAATATATCGCATTAAAAGCTTTCGGTTCTGTTTATCGATTCCGTGACTGTTGTAGAGCCTCGCACCCACGCTCTGCACACATACAACCTCTCATCGATTCCACTGACCTTGGGACGCTCGTGTGCCCACTTTCGTGATAAACGTTCTTTTTTTTTTATTCCACACGTAAAATTGATGAAATTACACACAAAAAAACGAGAGATGCCCTATCGGCACGCGAATACACGCGCGCGTGTGAATTGCGAATCGTGCTTTCGTTTGTTTTACACTCGGTTTCGTTTTCTTGCGATCGAGCCCAGGGACCTTGAAGACGTTGCCGAGCGTTCGAGTCGGCGGAAAAAGTCGCGCTTACCCGGTGGTACCAGTCCCGTCGGCCAGCACCGGTCTGTCGTGCCGGAAAACTTCCTTCGCGATCGTTACATCGGAACGTACCCTCCGTAACGACGTAATTGTCGCGCTTTATCGACCCTCTTTCTAAAAGGCAAATTCCTATGCGTAGTGTCGTATAAGATAGTGGCATACTTTGATCAAGAAATCTTTATTTGTCATTAGCCTGCAATTAGTTGAACTCGTACTTTTATTCGTCATTATACTTTATTCGTTACTTGAAATCTTTATTCTTTAGTTTACAGTTAAACTCTCTTACATTTCTTTAACACAGTAAATAATTTTCTTAAATTCATATTAATATAAAAGAAGCATACGCCGATCCGTGACGTCATCATACGACGTAACGAACGAAAACATCCGAGGTTGCCCGATCTAAACAAAGAGTGAATAACGGAGCGCGGAGAGGAGAGGGCAGCCAGTTGTAAATAAACATTTGAAATGTGCACTCGTGTAACGGCAATATTCGTAACAGGACTGAATTTGTAACATAAAAATTAAGAATTAGATATTTGAAATTGATTTCGATGTAAATGGGTGCAGAATATCAATCGTAAAATATAAATATTTTAAAATCACTCGAAAATCGGTTTACAAGGTGTGTTGATTTCGCAAAATACTCTAAAAAATTCAAAACACGTGTACTGTAAAGTTACAGATACAATCTGTTTGTATGAAACTTATGTAGGTTTAAAAATATCTTATAAATTGGTTGTAATTTGTGCTAATTGGCTAATTTCCATTATGATCTGATTTCAGGTGAACCGTAGTGAATCACGAAGCAAACCTATCCCATGAAGTCGACGAGAAGGAGGAAGGATCCAAGGTCGCAACGACCAGCAAATTATTCACATTGTCTTGTCGTCGGTGTTTGATAAATCTTTCGCGATCGATAAATTATTTACGAAGTGTTTCTGTTTTCTTCGAGTCGGATCTCTAACAGTTCGCGATGTACAAAATACTGCGACGCGGCTCGAGCCGCGTGCTCGCCATTTGCGCGATAGTGCTCTCGTTGTTGGTGTGCCTGTACTACGTGAGCCAGGGCCAGGGACCCACAACAGGACCGTCCGCGGGTATGATCAGCGAGGAGCTCAGATACGAGCGCATAACAGCAGCCTCGGAGCCTCCGGATGTCAAGGTCTCGCCTGATACCTGTCCAATCACCGTGCCCAGGAAAGCGGACATCGATGCGCAGCAGGAGTTTGAAAAATTCGACTTCCAAGTGAGTACCCCTTGTTTTTTGATTATTCGAGATCGAGATTTCGTCATTCATTGTTCTAGAAAACATTAATAGGATTAAAAAAGTTTTCTCGTGCTTCATTTATTATTTTAACTCCACCTAGTTCCCGTAGTAGTAAATTTTGTTTATTTTTCATCAGACTTTCCTCGAATCTCGAATATGAATAGTAGCTGTATTATTTCATAATTTGATGAGATAGTTCTCGAGTAATCTATTCGGACGGTTTTATTATAAGACTTTATATTAAATTATCATTGTCGATGACTTAAACTGAGGAACGAAATTGTTATTAGTTGTAATGGCGAAGGCAGTTATTGTTAGTGTATTGCGACATTGGAGATCGACCTATTCTTGACTAATTAAACGCAGAGTGGATGTCGAATTAACGTTCCCGTCGAACCGAACGATCTCGCGAAACTGACAGAGGCGAAACTCCGGAAACAGCTCGAGTCCGTCCGACCGACTCAATTGAACCTGTAATTCGTTTTAATTACCGCACCCAGCACTTGCATATACCTCCGCGAGCCATTCGCGTAAAATTCGAGCAAAAACGATACTTCCCAACGCTGCTCGCAATCGTTTATCGTTTACATTAATGAAACACTGCCTCGCGTTTGTACGTGCTCGGTTATTGAAAAAATATTCGAAAAGGTGGCCGATCCGACAAAGACGAAATCCATTTGACGCGAGTTGGCGTTATTAAATAACGATTAGGAGGAAAACGGTCACGCGAGATGACGATAAAAAAACTCATAAAGAGGAATAGTACGAACGACAACATGGTAGGTAACGTACGATTGATTTTGCGTACATTGACAGATATATATATAGACAGGGATGGTTATATTCTCCGGGATCGTGCCCTACGACCTCGTTCATCGATTATTTACGCGATCGCGTGACGCGTGATGTATCGCGCGGAAATATAAACGAGGATGTTAAAACAAAAAGAAAGGGATGAAAAAATTGTGCAAAGAGTAGCGAAATGAATTTTCAATTCGTATACGCGATCACGTATACCGGTTTTTCAAGTTTTATGGCCTGGCTCGCTCGCTCTTACCGATTTCGACGCTCGATTTTCTCCTTGTACGGATAGGAAAAATGAATTCTCGAAAATCGAAGGAATAAAAAATATAACATTTCGTCCATATAGTGCAGAGGTCGTGCCGCAACGATAATTTATCGAATTCACGCTCGGACAGATCCGGTTTGACACGATGGTGTTCGATACCACAGATGAAAAAAAAGAAATGGAAAAAATACGGAAAATTTTCACATTTTTCGAATTCGTTGAATCGAGCTGAAAATAAATTCAAATGTATTGGAAAAAATTCGACTGGCTCGTTGACTCTATGATGTATGGAAAAGCTAAAAAAGAGGAATGTAATACCGTAAATTATCAATTCCCCTCGCTCTGCCGGTGTCGGAAACAAAATTGAGGAAAAAAAGAAATAAGGAAGAGGAAAAAGAAGGAAATTTCACGGTACCCTTACGTCGATGATCCTCGTTTGTCAAATTCGCGCTATAAAAGACGCGATAAATCGCAGGAGCTCTGGCGCGCGCGTGCTGACCACTCGAACCCTTTCCCCCCCGGTCGTTTTTCCTTCGGATTTCGTGATTCTTTTTTTTTTTGTTGTTGTTTCGAACACGATACACAGTATACATGCGATAAAAGTCGCGCACATCCATATAAACTCGAGGACTCGAAATTCATATCGAACGATAAAAAACGGGCAAACGTTCGACGATAAATCCACTTGGAGTCCTCTATTTTTCAGTCGGGGGAAGAATTTTTTCCCCTTTGGTGGATTCACGAGGAGGATGTCGTTTTCGCGCGAGTTGGGGGAAATTGCCGACGATAATCGGTGCATTCCACGGGCGTGTAATTTCCCAGCGTTGGGCTTCGCGTAGGATTATAACGCACACGGCCGCCGGGCAATCGCGCCTAATTGCGAGTCAAGGATGCTCTTTAATGCGACCCGCCCGGAGCCATCGTTGACACACCAAGTGCCGTCGATACACCGTCGTGAAACTTCGATAATGGTTTCTTGTGCGTCGGGGACGATGCACGGGAGGGCCGAAATTAAATCTCAAATGCCGTGATTGGAACTCGAGGTGAATCGATTTCGCATGTATATTCGTTTGTTATCAAAGTTTTGCCAATATACTGTTAAAGAGTTGGCCTTGAGATCGGAATACAATTGCGGATTGACGTTTTTTTTTTTGCGGGTCGAATTATTTTTCCCCGGACAGCCCGAGTCGAAATTTAAAGCTTGTTTCTCGTTTTTAATGTCTTATTTAACAAGAATAATTGTCTTGATTGCGACTTCTAAGTCTTACTTAATACCCAAAACTGTACTTAAAAGTCGAATTTAAGACAAAATAAGATAAATAAGACTTTCTGTTAAGATTAAAAAGTAGAATATAAGTCTAAAATTGTCGGCAAACCAGCGACATAAAAGAAAACACGTTAGAAAAGTCCTAATCAAGTTTTAAATTTCGACTCGGGAGGGATCGACGCTTCCGTTAATAGTCACTAAAATAGTTACGCGAGATAAAATAAAGGGTTATTAGTAAAATTCTCAATTCGTTATCGGTAACAAGGTTAAAAAAGCAAATTGTCAGCGAACTCGTTAACGTTTCGACCTCAAACGCGAGAGCCGCACGAGTTGAAAATTTAACAATCGCGAATTAAAGTCCATTGTCCGGTCGACAAAAGGAGAACAGAGGAACGGGCGTAGAAACAACGAGAAGCAATTGCGATCGATTAAAAGGCAAACGGAAATCTTATTTGAGGCGCAATTAAATCGCCACTTAAACGAACTCGTGCACGAGTGTACACACGCATTTGTGTGCCTATATGTGTGTAATATACACAGTATTCGATGACAAAAGGGATACGGGTCCCACATTGACTGCCATTTACTCGCTTGACGTTTGAACTCTCCTTCGCCCCTTCTCACCCCCTCCTACTGATTTTGGTTCGTGGTGTGCGGAGTTTATACATTTTTTAAGTCTCGAATATGAGGGGATATTAATACCATAGCTATTCTGCCAGATTCGATAATTGGATTAAACGAGAATCTCGGTATTTTCATTTCGAGTGATTAATAACCGCTTAAATGTTGTAGTAGCTTCTTCAATCTTCGCCAGAAAGAAATAAATTTATTCGATAACGATAACTTATTCAATTTATATGTTCAACGGGCTTGTCAGAAATTGATTACGCGCAAAACGAAGTTGATATCATTTGTGAATGAAGACGTCCTCGTGTCGAATGACGTTTCGATTTTAACAAACAATTACCACTTGGAGATATAAGGAACGGTGGAATTAAATCAACTTGGAACAGCAAACAAGTCTGGAGAAGAGCGTGCGAGAGAGCAGTCAAACGTTTCGCCGGATGTCGCGCAGACGCAAATTTCGTTACGAATCGAGCGGCAGAAAGGGTGAAAAAGAAAAGAGAGGGATTGACGACAATGAACGTCCGATTGACGCGCCACGTCGAATCAGTTCTCTCTTTGGCGAGATTTTCACGGGTCGTTTACTCGCCGTGTGACTGGAAATTAGCGCATATATGTGTAGCGAGGAAGGCCGAGAGGAGCAGAGATGATAGTTATTTGTGAGACTTTAATAATTCAAAGCTCAATCGTGGTTTCTCGCGAGCGAGACAGCTTCGCACGAGCCATTCGAGCGTCTCGACGGCTCAAAGGCGAGTATCGCTCGCCAAACGTTCCATACATATGTATACACACATATACGTGTGTGTGTGTATAGATAGCAGCTACCCTATCTTCATCCCAATCTTCGCCACGTCTCTGAATCGTTCATGAGGCCTCCGGTTATTGCGATTTCGCGATAGAGACGGCCTGTGCGAGCGAGCAAGAGCGCAATTATATCGCGCGCCTCTATGCCCGCCTTGGATTTCGACTCCTGCCGGGGTTTAGTACGAAACTTGCTGGCTAATTCGACGGCCTCACAATGCCCTCGTGAATTTCTCATAAGCGTGCCATTAAATACCCAGCTGCTATCCGACAGATATACATATTATATATAATATATACGTATATGCGCGGTAGCGCGACTCTCCGCGCGCAATATGAAATTTCATCTTCGAGTTTTATGAAAGAATTTTACGTGTGGGGTGTAGTAGAGTCGAGATTGAATCCACTTTGTCACGGTTTAATTGCGAGAGATAAACAGTCGCGTTTCTAGTAGAGACATCGAGGTAGTAGTATTGAATTTTCCGATGCTGTTGAGTTATCACCTCTGGACTCAATTTGCAAACTTCTCTTCTGGATCGATAATGAAGAATAAATGTGATAGGAATTTGCGGTATTCTGATGTTGTCTGTAGTTTTTCGTACACTTGAAACAATTTTAGCGGTCCAAATAAGACAGGAAGATGAATTCGTATTCGAGCCGAGAGAAATTCTCAAAAACGAATTAGAGAAGCGCGTTGAAGCACCTCTTTGGGTCGAGCGCGCGTGACGCTTCTCGACCACCTCCTAGGGGCTGGGTATCTAATCAGGAATCCGGGCTCTGGGATTCGGGTTAATTGAATTAACGACGCTTCAGCCTTCGCAAGCCAAGGGGGACGTGGGCCACTTTAATGGCGTTACGTACACCGTCGGCACGTAATTATTACTAATGTCGCGTTCTCGCTCGTGGAAGCGAGTGAGCGAGAGAGAGAGAGAGAGAGAGAGAGAGAGAGAGAGAGAGAAAGGGAAGCAACGTGAGCTCGTGTTTCGTGAAGTGGGATGCCCGAGAGTAACGTGGAACGAGGAAATCGCGTACATCCATTCACCGAAGTCGCGTTCGCGTATCGCTGCTTACGTAATGACGCGCGTGGACGCGAATGGGATTCAATTTACGCTCGCGACTCCATAGAAATGACCGCGTTGAATCTCAAACGAGAAAGCTGATTCATTCGCTGTTAATGGTAAAAAGAAGGAGGAAATTCTAATCTGGAATTTTTTCGCGTACTAATCAGCGACGGCGTATACAGGCGTTATCTCAATCAGAGGCGAGGAGGAAAAAACGTTGAAACGAGAAATAAAGAGAAAGAGAGGAGGAGTGAATGAATAGCCCGTGAAAGAGAGAGAGAGAGAGAGAGAGTACGAACGAGAATGCATAATAAACGAGGCGTAATATCGGCGGAACGCGCGACATATCTAAATACTTCTCAACACCGCGAGTCTCGCGTGTGCGATGTGTTCGCATGCTTTTATGCACCGACGAGAGTGCAGTGAGAAAAACCAAGGAGCGAACGAGAAGAACGATCGAGATACATCGGGAGCGTGTGTTATCGCGTGCCGGGCCATTTCCACCGCCGATGATTAACATAATTTCAACGCGACGCGAAAAAAAACTTTTCCGAACTCGTTAGACTCGTTCGAAAGTAGAAAAAAAAGGGCCGGGGGTGAATTTTTCGCGTAGGTAATCGATGTGTTCTCGGGAGGAACCGCTGGAAAGTCGCATTTCACGCTCGCGTTGAGCGCCGCGGGTAATATTTTCACGTCTCCCGCTGGAATATATACGTCAGAAACGCTGATGAGAATTATTGCCATTTGCCATGTAAAATTTTTTTTCCTCCCATACCTCTCTCTCTCTCACTTTTTTTTCTCCTTCCCTCTCTGTTTCTGTAGTTGGGTCTTTCCCGTGCGCCGTGCACGAGATTTCAAAAGGCTCCCAGTTCTGGCTTTGTCCGCGACCTTCGCCAACTCGCGACGAAAGAGAGAGAGAGAGAGAGAGAGAGAGAGAGGGAGAGGGAGATGGCACGCGGAAATTTTCATGACAATGCCGGGGTTCCTTCTCCCGGTACGGATTTACGGCCTCGAGATTTGTTTAGCCCCGAGCCAGCCAGAGAGTCGGCCTTAATACTTCCTTCCACCTTTTGGATTACGTTCTCTCGTATGTCCCTTTCCGCGCTCCGCTGGTAAAAAACCAGCCCTCAGTCCAAATATTAACAGAGGCAATTAAACCCCCGCCGTGCGTGAACGCGTATTTACTTTCTAATTACTTTCGGAAACATAGCACGTCGGCATTCAAATCGGTTCATCTCGTATATCTTGGATTAGCGTCCATATTCATAAAACTAACTTCGAGAAGTGGGAGAGCGAGAGAGAGAGAGAGAGAGAGAGAGAGAGGACAGTCGTATCGATCCGCTCGAAACGGACAGTCATAGCGCGAGGGGTGAAACGAAGGGAAAGCGCGTATAGCCACTAACTAGACTGCACTATTTCATTCCTGGCGACGGCGTAGACTCTCTCCGCTCTGAAATTCGTTTTTCTCGCTTCGTCGACGGCCAGACGATGGCGCGTTTTCGCGACGGAAAGGCAAGAGAGAGAGAGAGATGGAGAGATAGCGGGAAGGGGGTGAGATGAGGAGTCGGGGGTGGAAATGGCAGAGTCGCGGGGTATAGAGGAAGAGAAGATGAAAGCGGTGAGATGTGCAATTTAGGACTCTCCCTTCCGTCCTCTGGACTATCCCCTGGCC
>NCVS01000015.1:53865-68082 GCA_003055095.1 Goniozus legneri
CCCCCCCCTTGAACTATTCTCGAACCGCTCTCCGATTCGATTCGACGTGGCATCTGCCACGAGGGAATCTCTTTCTCGGGGCTTATTTTTATTTAATTTCATCCCCAACCTCCCACTTCTCGTGTGTGTCGGAAGCGATCCGTCGGAGGCGTTTAGTCGCGGCAATAACCTCTTCCACCCACCCTCATCGAGCAACGTCTACTTTTAGATTCGCGGTTGACCTCCGAACTGCACTCGAAAAAGTAAACTTTCGCTTCTCTCTCTTCGTACTGATAAAAAGTTTCTTTTTTTTTTATGGTTGGGTAAAAAAGGGAATACGAAAGCAGGCACGCGTGACGAGGTAGGAAATATGTCGCCGTATAACGCGACGATACGCAGATACAGCGTTAGCTGAATTTATGCGCTCTACGTGATCGCGATTCCGGCCTTCCGTTCGTTCCTCACTCCCTCGTTCGCTCGCTCGCTCGCTCCTTGAAACTTTGATGACTTAACCATAGTGATCCTGATTTCACGTCTCGCATCACCGGATATATTCCGGCGCGATGTCTCAATCTCTCGCTCCCGCGCAGCTGCGGAACGCGCCCTCGTACGTATGCGCTAACCGAATCCCCGTACACACCGGAGCCCTTCCATAATTTACGGCCTTTACGTGATTTCGATTTCGCATTACGTGTTTTCCTGAAATTTTGATAACGCCAAACCGGCCATCGCTCGTCCACTCCAATTAAGTACCGGATGCTTCAAAAGTCGAGCCTCGACACGGACCAAGCCGATTTAGTCCGGCTGACGTAACTAACTATCGTTTTTTTAATTGCGAACGGAATTTTTCGGAGCAACTATCGCGTGTAAGCCGAATATCGGCATTCAAAACGAGTGCGAGCAAGAGAGGGGGGTAGAATATATCTGTACATATACGTACATATAGCTCGCTCGAACGCGAAACAAGTGGCAATAAAAGCCGTTCACGGGGGAGAGTACGAACCCTTCGAAAAATCTCGCGCGCCCGCGCAGTTCTATTACGAAGTTTTAAAACGTCGAGTCTCGCGTGAAGTGAGCGCGAAAGAGGGAAAAAGAGAAGTGGGCGAGGGCGCGAGAGAGGAGGAGAGAGAGGTGTTGGGAAAGGGCAGCGTGCGTGTACGTGCTCGGAAGGGCGAAACGTGCTTCATTAGAGGTGCCGCGCGCGAGAGCGAGCGGCCGCTCCGTTCTTTTTCAAACGCGAGACAAAAGAGAGAACGAGCAATGGAGAGGAGAGAAAGAGAGAGAGAGAGAGAGAGAGAGAGACTCGAGCCGGAAGCGCTACACCTCGAAACCCGTTCTGCCTCGGGATCGTCACGTGCGCTCACAGATGAAAAAAAAAACAACAACCAACAAAACGAGATAGAACAAATACAGAGCAAAAAAAATGTTTTGTAAATTGCGAAAATCGAATTGTCTCGCGTGTAGCGGAAAAATAATCTCGCGATTCGATCCGCATCTGCCCTGTGTTGTGTACGCTCTATCGAAATTCGGTGCCGAGGCGTGACTCCGGCGCATTTTATAAAAAATTGTTGCTCCACGTAGAATAACTTTAAACAACAATCGAATAACTTTTTTATTCGAAACCACGTGGAATTTAATTAACAATCATCCTCCTCTGTGCGAGGGTGTATAGGTTTTTGTTGTATACTCGCAACTAGAAATTCTCTGTGCGGAATAGCATTCGCGAATTATTTTTGCCGATTTAGAACCCAGTAATTAGTCATTTAATTAGAAGCCGTAGGAAAATCTAATTATTCGAATTAATTGAATTCAATCCAGGGGAGTCGAACATTCATTCGCACGATGGCAGAGGCGGTGACACAAAATGAATCTCGCTCTGTACTTGTCGCGCGCTCTCATCGCCGTTTATTTTCCATTGCGTCGATTTTAATTAAGTTCTTTTGTTACCCGTTACTGGATTATCGAAAGGAGCGAGAGAGAGAAAGAGAGTGAGGGGGGGGGGGGGCAGGTCGGCTTTATTTAAACGCGTTGTCACATCGCCCCAGTCCCCTCGCTGACGCTTGTCGCGACGCTTCACGCAAAATTTACCGGAGAAATAAAGACTCAGCGAGTTCCGATAAAGGCAAAGTGTGAAAATTCACAGACCCGAATTGATAAATAAAGAGAGAAAAAGCATACACCGAGGAGCGAAATTCTTTCACGAGGGATATTATCTGGCGGACCGAGTCGATTACACGGATCCCGTGAAAACGTAATCCTCGGTCGTCTACGACGTCGTTCATTGAGCGTAAAGAATAAGTAACCCCCTTCCGTATCTCCCCTCTTTCGTACTTTCACCCTCCATGATCGGCAAACCTTCCCACGAGACCTCACGATCTGCCGACAAAAGGCAACTCTTGCGCGCTAGCTCGCCACGTACACGCGATTCCGGAAAAGAGTGCGCGCAGCTTCCGTTATCGGATTTTCTACGATGTAATTCGCCGGGCCCTCGCTTATAAAAAGCCGTATGGGAGATGACTCGAAGAGGAGATAGCCGCGCCGAATGGAGCTCGATGGGAATATATGTATATCGCGATCAATCGCTACATCATGTGCTCCCATGAATATCGTTCCACCGCCAAGATTCTTCTCTTTTTTCTGTTTCGCAATTTTTTTCTTACCACGTACATTCTAGAAAGTCCAACCAACTCGCTCGTGTAATAAGATCCGGATGCGATACTTGATCCAGGTAGTCTCGTCTCATCTCATTCAGCATTAAAGCGGAGAAATTTTTCCCGAGTTATTATGTTTGTAATATTGCGTGAGAGGATTGAAAAAAAATTCAATTTTATGAAAATCAAGATAGGTCCATTTGTTATTCGAGTCTCGAAGCAATATAAAGGACACTATGCTGGAACGTTGAAGTGATAAGAGCGGTAGGAAAGAAGTGAAGGAGATGAGGTAAGGAGAAATAGAAAAAAAAACGAAATAGGTAGCTCGAGCCGGAAAGCAATTCCGGAAATGCTTCTGCGAATCAGAGCCGAAGCCCACGTCACCTCAAAAGCTTCCTACTTCTCTTCGGCTTTATATTCGTCTTTGCATCCCGAAGTTCTCTCCTGTCTTGAGAGCCAGGACGACTCGCAGTGCGAAAAGATCCTCGTTCTTTGAGGATTGCGGATCCTTTGATCGCGATATACACATAACGTATACAGCCTGTACATGAGCGCACAAATTGGCACAATAGGACATCGATAATTGACTTTTCTACGAATTTTCAAAAGAAGCCAAGTGCGTCGCTTCTTTTCATTCTCCTCGTCCATTCATGAGATTATACGGGGGAACTTTTCCCTCGTACTTTTTCCCTTTATTTGGAATTTTATCTCAGGTGGTAATTCAACTCCGGGACGTATTTGCTTCAATTTCGCGGATACGTCGTCCCGAGAGCGATCCGTGAGGTGCGCGAGAGTAAGATTCCCCGGGCGAAATTGGCGCGACGGGAGCAATCACGAAAGTTCAACGGCGTCGGAGGCTCTCTCTCTCTCTCTATCTCTCTTCCTCTCCTTCGCCCAGCCCACTTCCGGCACGTTCGACTCAAATATTGAAGTTTCGTTTGCGTCGTGCGCGCGCGGGCGAGCGCAAGCGATGAGCGAATTATTGAATTTTCGCATTGTTTACACCCGATATTCCGATTGGCGTAGATTAATAGTACTTCGATTCGATTGACGCGCTATAAGAAGCAACTCGTTCGTGAGATGGTTTATACGATTATCGCGAAGAGCTGCCGAGTCGCGCGAGGTCGAAGTTAATTTTCCGATCCCAAATAGCGGCTGGATTATCGATTGGCTCGTTTGCTCCCGATGTGTGTGTTTCTCGTCCGATACAGTAGACGCAGGACGCAATTCTCGCGGAGCCTCATTAATCCTCGACTAATTGATATTCGTCGTTATTTGTGGGAGGGAGGGCGCGTGTTTACCAGCGTCGCGGGCCAACGTATATTACGATCTGGCCTCTCCACCAACGTCGCGGACAGGGCTGGCGGCGTGCGTCGACATTCCTGCGGGAAGTGGCTAGAGGATGAGGCGTAGTCAATTAGAGCCACCGGACTCTCTCGTGCTCCCTACTCGTTCCCGCCGATAACACGTCTATAGACAGACTGGCGGTAAGCCAAACGTGTTATCGCCTAATTCTGTTAGCAGTGAATTGTCAACTAATTATAATAAGTTGGACAGTACTTATCTTCATTTAGCGTCGTTCTCCTTTCTAGATAAAAAAAAAGGAGACAATAATCATTCGTATCTGGGTCACGCGTTCGAGATCGTTGATCTTTCCCGGGGAGTTTTTCAACTTTTCTAGTTTTCGTGTATAAAGTACGGGCCGGATGCCGTACGCGATAAGAGGGGAAAATACACGTGACGCGGGGTCGTGGGTGGTCAGGGGTGCGCGTAAACCCATCAAGCCCTCGGTGCCGTCGGCGCAACTTTCGGCTGACGTTGCCGCTATCGTGGCTATAACGTCGCGACGGTATTCACCTCTTCCTCTCTCCTCTCTCTCTCTCTCGCTCTAGCAGCATCCACGAAACGCAAATCACCCGTTATGATCTTCTTTTGTCGTGAGAGCGCCATTGTCTACGACCCTGGTAGTTCAGCGAACTCCGAAAATTTCGCTTCATCGGCAATTTTCGGAAAATTGTTAAAGACCGTCTTGTTAAGAATTATCGAGTCGAGACTCCAACCCAATTTACCGGGTGCCGAAAAAAGAGATTAATTCGAGTGGCTCGGAGTGAGGCAATGCGTCGGGCGTTCAACTTTAAAACGTTGCCCGACCGATCCTCGAGCTTTACTACTCGAGTCGCGCGAGCCGGCAAAGTTGCATGCGAGCGCGCGCGCGCGCGCCGAGTTACGGCGCGAATTTAACTCGATCCGATCCGCGTCCCAAAGTTTATATTACGACGCGAGAGCTCTCTACCTCTCCCCGTTTCTTTCTCAGAACTCTCCCCTCCCGTCTCGCCTACACTTCATTACTCTCGGTTTTTATGCCCTCTTCGTGTAATTTCGCGAACCACCGTTTCCCGTGTTTTACATCTCATGAATTTCGCGCTTTTGCTCGAAATTCTTACCGTTTTCTTATGCACTATGTTCCCGCAAGCTCTCTCTCTCTCTCTCTCTCTCCCTCTTTTTCTTTCGGACGCGTTAACTTTGATCGAGAGCGTTGTGTTTTCGAAAGTTCTCTCCCACCATCGATAGCCCGTGGATAGCCGCTTAACGAGCTCGCTCTTCCTCTTTACCGATGCGCGATTAGCTCATCTTTTGATCTCGGTTTATACCCCCGCTTTAGAAAGTGAATATACAGCTCGAGCGAGTGGCGAGTATCTTCTCCGACGCTTGACCGCGTTTTCAATCTCCCTTATGTCGCCTCTCGCATCGCTCGGGCTTTTGTGTGTGTACGTGTGTACATTCCTTTCCTCGCTGCACGCGTAAATGACGATGCTCGACCTACTTCGATAAAGGGCGAAGAACGATGGTTAAAGACCTCTAGGAAACTGGTTGCGAAGAATCGACGGACCGAATAACGTCGTTTGACGAACAGCATCGTTCAGCATGCAAGTGCTCTATGAGCTTCTGCGTTATTAACAATTTTAAGCGATCAAAGCGAATATCTCTCGCTTTCTTTCTTTTTTCATCTCGAGGACGTTAATTTGTTAAGGAATGGAAGAGAAGAATTTATTAATGCACCGTTGATTCGCGCGAGTCGGCTCCCGGTACGACATTTATTTACCGTAACGGTTTACATCCAACCACCCACACATGCGCGCGTGTATACACACACACGCTCGACTCTCTGC
This sequence comes from Goniozus legneri, assembly GCA_003055095.1. NCBI lineage: Eukaryota > Metazoa > Arthropoda > Insecta > Hymenoptera > Bethylidae > Goniozus > Goniozus legneri. The sequence continues at coordinate 59,666 of NCVS01000015.1, forward strand.
TTCTCGGCCTCGGCTTTCCGCTAACGTCGGCTCCTCTTATCGCGCTTCTCGCGCTAATGAATAATGACGCCGCGTCAAAGACATTGTGTCGCGCGAGCTCGCACGATAAACCGCAACTGCACCGCGTATATGTGTACAGCCGCGTATATTGTATACACATGTACATGTACCTATAAACGTGTGAAAATACACAGCACGAGAAAATCTCGCCCTCGCCTTAACGCCGTCTCGATTTTCTGCCACGTTGAACCCGTTGACCGTTATACTTGTATTTTTTCAACTTTATTTTTCGTACTTTGATACTTGTGTATTTTTATAACGATCCTATCGTATTCACCCTTCCGCTGTTTAGTTTTTTTTCCCCTGAAATCGAATTCATTTTCTCTCGAGGATCAAAAATGACGCCGCAACTTTTTTCATCGCTTCCTTTTTTTCCTCAAATCCACTTTTTGTTCGTCTCCACGAAGAAAGTTACGGAGAAAAATATAGTCAAGAATCTTCTCTTCTTCTATTTTCGTTACGAATTTTGTTTAAGAGAGTTTATTAAGAAAAATTTCCGTTTTTATGGAAAAAAGAACGAAAAATGAGGACAAGAGTTTTAATTAAAAGTTTGCAGAAATTTTCCCAGTGTTTCGTTAAAGGATTCGGTATGAAATTCAAGACCGAGATTCCTATCTGCGATTTTGGCGATTCGGATGATCTTTTCGAAAAAAAAAAAAAAAAAAATGGGAAGATTTTTTGTTTCAGGAAGACGCGGTCAATTGTCGGCTCGAATCATCGGCGAATCTTGCGGCGCCCCAGCGGTTGTTTTCTCGCTTCCATTCCCGCCCCCGTTTCCGCGTTTGTTTGTTCTTTATTGGCGCTTAATAAAAGGTCTAGACGGGAAGTTGGAGGCAATAAAATTTAAATGAGGACGCGGGCCCGTGCCACTGCGTGAGCGAGAGATTCTTCGAGTTTCGAGAGAGCTCGCTCGTGTCGGTGTATTTACTCGATTATTTACGACTGTCTTCCCGTTGCCCAAGTCGGCCTTACGGCTCGCGCGTTCTCTCTCTCTCTCTCTCTCCTGCATTCACCCCTTTCTCGCCACCCACCGCCCTCCTCAAACTCGGCTCGCGCCCGAATGCGCCACTGCCATCCATCCCAGCGTGCGCCCGTGCTCCAAATCGATTCGTACACGTCTGTTCTCTACGGTTGCATTCTAGGCTCAAAGGGAGTTATCTATTGACGTCACTTCAGGCCCCTCGCGATCCGCAAACATCTCCTAAGCCTTTCCTCTCTTTGCCCTTGAAAACCCGTCCCCTCCATCCCTCCACCCCTCTATAAGCCGGTTCGCTCTCGTCTCTCGCTCCAACCGTTTCGGTACATACATACATATTCGTTATAATCCTCTCTTAAACTCATTTAACATTCTTTATTTTTCATCGATACCACGCGCGAATAACGCGCGAAAACGATCGGACCGATGAACGTTTCTCTCGTCCTGTTTGTTTCATTTGTTTTCACTAGCATCGTATAAAGTCCCGCGAAAAAAATTCCCTTTGAACGTTAGCCCGTACCTCCGGCGGTCCCAGAGCTACACGGATCGTCCAATTAGTTGTTTCTAACCGAACAAAGTCGAAACGATACACAGAGCGCCGGCTAGCCCCCGGTTTATCGAATTTCAATTATGTAACGGCCAACAGTCCATTTCTCCTCGTTTATTTTTATCCAGCCGGGGTCGCTCGGTGCGCCGGGTGTATAGCTCTCCTTCTCTAGCCAGCGCGTTCACAGTTGTACAATTTTTATTCACAAAAGCTCCCGCGCGCGTATATTCCATAGAAAACGCTTCAAAGGAGGAAGGAACCTATTGCGTTTGTATTATGCAACGAACGCGCGCCTCGAGTTTCTTTTATTTTTACCTACCTCCTCGGCTCGTTTCCCCCAAACCCCTTATTTTTCCTACTCCACCGATCCATCGAGCTTCTTCCGCCAACCCTCTCTCGTCGTCCTTACTTTCTTGCCTCTCGTGTTACGAGCTTCTTAACAAAGTACAGTCACGCGGGCTCGCCTCACGACAAGAGCACTCATCGTTTCCGCGCTGCGAAACGACGAAATAATTTCATTTCCTCCAATTCGTATAATTTTCTATCTCCCTTCCTCGTTTCCCCGGGCACGATCCACCGAGCGGGCACGTTCCTCCGGTATTTCCTTACCCGCCTCGTTTCCATACGCACGGCTCGTTTTATCGGCTCGCGATTCGGTGACGTCACGTTACCCAATCGATTACGAGGGAGTCTCTCTCTCTCTCTCTCTCTCTCTCTTTCTCTGTCTCGGTGCGACCAGAGAGCGCGCATTCATTCCAGGTGGGGCGTGTGTTACATAGCCGGAATTCCCCCGGGTACGTTCATTTCTGCATACATCTTCCTAACAAAGTGCGTCCATACGAACTCCATTTATCACCGTGGGTTTCGCACGGTAACCCGAGCGCGCTCCCGCTCGCTCCGTCCTGCAACTCCGCCAACGTGCCGCAGGTGGAGGATCCTGGCCGTGCACGCGCGAGCAGTTTCGTAATGAAGTAGTACCGCCGTTACAATAGCCGCAGCGAGAGATAGATATAACTCCTGCTCGAGTCAAAAAATAAGACGTTACTTATGACTTTCTTGTCACGCAAGTGTTATTTCTATTCTAAATTTTGAGCTTTACCGTAAATTTTTGATACGCCTCGTTGTAAACATCGGGTTCACGGATGAGTTAGCGGATCCCAGCGTCACTTGACGAGCGTTCAATTATTAGGCAGACGCGGAAGGGAGCGGTCCATCGTGCGTGACACGAGCGCACGTACGTTGCGAAGCTAGTGCTGGTCGCGCACGCAAATTCGAATCTAAGGGAGCGGAATGCACGCGCTCTCTCGCAGCGCGACTACAGTGGAGTTATGAGAGAGAGAGAGAGAGAGAGGCTGGTTCCGAGCGCAGCCGTGCGAGAATACGCCCCGCGAAATTATCTACGAGCCGGCGATCGCTAAACGCCGGAAGCATGGAATTAATCGCTCTCCAAAACCAGCAAGGGGGACGTCATTCCGCCCCATCCCCTTGGCTTTTTATCTCACTCGGTCTTGTGTATTCTTCTCTTCGAAATAACTTTGATTCTACGCTTGATTGCAATTGGTAAACAAATATTTGAACGCCAAAATACTATTTATACTACCCCATCCGCTCCCCTTTTCGCTTTTTCGACGATGTATTTAATACTGGGCGTTGTTTTTTATCAAACACTTTCTTCGATCGCGATCATAACTCTTCTTCTTGTCGGTTGATTGCTATTGTAAAAAAAAGGTACATTTATGAGCCGGATGAATTAAAAAAAGTTTTGATTACGCGTTATTACATTTTCCCCTCCTTCGTATCGACTGCGTGTTTCTCGAGTCTTCGTTTTTCTCCATCTCACTTTTTTTTTCAATACTCATCCGTCTTTCATCTCTCGCCGACCATCGAGCCCCTCTCGTCCTACTCCGCCTCCCCGGGTTTTCATCGTAACGTTCGCATTCGGCCGCGCACCACACCGCGGCATATTTTCAAACCTCACTCCAGCGCTCCAACTACCCCCGAGGAATTTTCCCTCCCGCATAGTTCCTCGACACTTCTCACGTCAGCCGCTGATCGCTGGCTCGTGAAATTCCGACGCGCCTCGATATCGACTTTTTTTCTCTCTCTCTCTTTCGCGTACCTCTTCTCTCTTTGTTCTTTTTCCCTTCTGCGATCAAAGGAAGAGAGAGAGAGAGAGAGAGAGAGAGAGAGAGAGAACGGAAGGTGCTTCATCTCGAAATCCTCCATTTCTTCGATGTTCGCGAGCCTCACGTTCTTATTATTTTTTTTTCTCTCCTTCTCTCTCGACTCTCATCACGTCGAGTAGTCGTATACCGATCGCTCGAGGAATTCGCGGGATCCCAACCACGAATCGCTCCCAACGTTCGTAGGTCAGACGACATCGCTGGCGCTCTAGATGTAAGAAATCCATCATCGATGAAATTTCTTGGGCGTCGTCGCGTGAATGAGCCGCACACCTTCGACATTCTATATCCCTCCCCATAATGGACGCTCGGATATATCGCTAGAGATAGAAAAATTCTACTTCTCTTCTTACGAGAAAAAATACACGCTCGACCTCTCCCTCTCCCTATCGGGTGGAGCATTCGCCAGTCGAAAATATTTTTCGATGATGTATGCCTTTCGGCACGGTTCAATTCCGAGGGCACTGAATGCCGCTTCCGTCGTAGCGTGTATGCTCGGGAAATAACCGATCCGCGTTTTATTTTTCGCCGGTCAATATGGATATAGTGTATGTATCAGTTCCCATCCTGGAACCTTCGAGTATTCGAGCGATTTGTCGCGGTTTTATCGGAGCTTCTTCTGCCGATTTTCAGCGCGCGCGGATCGGGATAGGAAAACGGCGCACCCTCGTCCATAATTCACGCGACATCTGCCCGGAAATACGTAAATTGGTCGGCCGCGTCTTCCTCGATGGCTCCCTCATCCTCGATATCGGCCAATCGGGAGTCGTGTCCGAGCGGGAAACGTGACGCTATTTTTTCGCCCCTCGATATATCTCGAAAAAATTCCAAATTTCCTCTCTCCTTTTTTTCCGTCCTGTACACCGTCGTATAAATTTTTCATATTTCATACGGTGGCACGTTGCATAATGCGCGACTCGTGCGATCGATTCGTTTCGGAGAAAGAACACTGGCGACGTTAAATATGTCGACTATACTCGTATTTGGATTTCGTATTTTTCTTTTCATTTTTCGAGGATGAACAAAGATAGCGAGAGTGTCGTTTTTTCTTGGACGTGGAAATTTGACGAGTTGACGTAGGATCCGGAGTGGAGGCGAGAAAGAGAAAGAGAGAGAGAGAGAGAGAGAGAGAGAGAGTGAGAGAGAGAGAGACGGAGGCAAAAAATAGTAAAGTTCCGGAACGCCATTAGAGTTCGTCCCATTATTTTCTTCCGTCGTTTAAGTGCCACGTCGTTGGTCTATATCGGGTCCGCGTGCGCCCGACGGACGTCAAAGGAGCCTTCCGGAAGAGCCAGAACGCGCCGTAAAATAATGATCCTTTCGTTGCGTCTTCCTCCCTATTCTTTTCTCCCCTCGAAATTTCTCTCTCCTCCGTGTTTTGCGAGTTATCGTCGGATATATTTGTCTCTTCTGCGAAGGGGGACACAAATATACAGATTTATAGGCCGTTTTATATATTATATCGCGAAGAGGGTAGACTGTATCGAACGATCGAAATTCGCGAATCCTCCGTTAATCGCGTCCGCGGCGAAACAATTTCGTTACGCATCCTCGCGTCTCCATTATATATTATCCGAAACGGCCGGAATAATTATCGAGAGGTCGAGCGCTAGCGTGTTACCGTAGTATGTATAATTGCGTTCGAGTGTGCAATCCGTGGTGCGCATACGGCCGCGCCTCGTATCTACACGTACGTTGCATATACACAAGTATAAATACGTAAATCGGGTTAAGCGATCGTAGCTCGGTTAACCGATCGAAGCGCGAGCGAGATAAGCGTCCGCCCGGCCGTTCATTATTCAATTAATCGGCCCGCTTAATTGGATATTTATCCCGGAACAATGAAAAAGTGACGGTGTGTATAAATTATTCATTGGATGAATATTCGATGTCAGTTCCGACTCCACTACTCCGCCCGCCATACGATCTACCCGCTTCCGTTTTAACGGTCAATCGGAATAAGTTTATATCGTGCGCGTTCATGTGTTAGTCCCTCCGAGCGCGCATATTAGGTATTAAAATCGAATCCATTTCGTACACCGCGCTCTGCTTGAATAGGAGTGCTGAATTAAATGAATCGTACGGCGAGGGAGAGCGAGGAGGGAGAATTCTCTCGTAATTCGACACGCGTTAATTGCGTATTCGCGCTCCATTAATCGGACATTATCGAATCGATTACCGCTGATGAACTACGGCGCGCTGGTCCGCGGGCCTGAACGATAAAACATGCGCATTCCGTTGAAAATTTTCGATAGGGAGCATCGGTGCGAGAAAAGAACGACGAAATAACCGCGTGCGATATAAAATCAAAACCCGACGGGTCAAACGAGGATTAATCATCGACCGAGGGGACGAAATTATCGCGGAATACTGAGATTGGTTAAAAAAAGAGAATCTGTAGAGAGTCGAGGGTACTCTAAAAAGCAATTTCTTTGGGAAATTTCATTTCTCTTCTTCTCGTCCCTCTCGCCTTTCAGCGAGGATACTTCTGACGTAGACGGTAGAGAAAGAGCGAGGACGGTGGTCCTGGGCGACGATGGCGCATGGATCGAGAGGCATAGCGTTTTCTCGCAGCCCCCGTGGGGTCGCCTTAAAGGAAGAGGACGCGATTTATCGACTGCGAGGGGTAGTAACGAGCCAGTCGAGCGTTAAAAGCCGACGGCGCGCTCTCTACTGCCGGGAAGGGGTTGCACGTAGGGGTGGTTAGCCCCCGAACGACCATCCTCTCTTCTCTTGCACTCCCCGATTCCCTCCTAGCTAACGTTCGTTCCACGTCGTCCTCGCGGCTCCTTTAATTTCTGCTCCATATCGTTCTACCCCGCCCTGCCTTCTAGCCGCACCCACCGAACTTTTTCCGCCGTTCGAATCCATTCTGTCCCCCCTCTCTCTCTCTCTCTCTCTCTCTCTCTTTCTTTCTCTCTGCACTTCCGACTATGTGCGAGTACCTGCTTCCGGCGGAACTGCGCTGCCAGATACGCTGAATAGTTTGATCACATGACTCTCTTTCTCTTTCGACCCCTCTTCGTTTTATTCTTTCGCGACATCGTGGACCGTCATCGAGTACAGCTGAATCGCATTCGACCTCCATCTTTCGACGGTATTCAAAAAAAAATTCTTTTCGAAACGGAATTCAGCAGTATATTTACCATGCGAAGTACGTTTTGTTCGAATCGCACGGTAACAGTTAAGTACACCCGCTAATTTCAATAACTTCGCCGTTTCAATTCCAGGAAGTAGGTTGATGGGTGGGAATGCAAGTCGGACAAACTCCGAGACGTTTATTTAGACTTTCAGTGAATTTCGACGAAATAAAAGTCGGGCGCGAAGTGAAAAAAGGGAGTTTCGGAGTTGGGAAGATTTATGAATCGCGGTCGAGTCAGGGGAGTGGGGAAGGGGTGATTGCGTTAAGGGACGAGGGAGGGAGTTGAAAGATGGCATCGGGCGCGAAGGTGGAACAAAGGAGGCGCGCGAACGGACGGGTGTACAGATAACGGACACTGCAGCCGGAGCGAGACCCGGAGAGAGAGAGAGGGGGGGGGGAGAGAAAGAGAGTTGATAGGTAATCCAAGGAGAAAGCTACAGCTCCATCGCGATCGCGTAAGCTTCGGCTAGACTATTCGATGATTAATGAGCTTAAGTACTCGGCAGACAGGAGCGCGAGCAATAAGCCCCGCGTCAGACGTCTCTACGCTCTATATGTGTAAACGCGGAATCCGTCGCTCCGCTGCTTTAATTGACCGACTATCCTCTCTCCACTTCCGAACCTTCGAGGCGCATTCCGAGACGGGTAATCGCCTTGTATTGATAACTCCGCGTTAATTCGATCTCGCCGTACTTCATCACACGACGCTCCTCTCGGTTAAAACAGACGCTTGTAATTATCTTTCAACTTTCGGCTCGTGGTTTTCGTTTGATGCGTTTCGCGAGATGTAAATACTCGTTTATTCTAGCGCGTCGTAAGCTCCGGAGGTCGATGATTCGACGATTAACGGGCTCGCTCGTGTTTCTATAATTCAACGCTCTGGAATTGCACCGTGGAGGGAGAGAGAGAGAGAGAGAGAGAGAGGAGGATCGAGCTCTCGTCGCGCTTATACGTCGAAGGATTTACGACTATGCCGCTAGTTTAATTGGCTTATAGCGCCGGTCAGCAAAGCGCTTTTTGCTATTCCTGGACGGATTAAGCGTTCATGGCCTTTCTCTCTCGGCGACGTATCCATACCCTTTCTCTTTATATCTCACCCTCGCTTCCCCAGCCAGCGCGGATGTACCGTCGCTTGACGAAAATTGCCGTCGTCGTTTCGCCACTTCGTACTATACGCCCGACGAGCGAAATGAGCACGCTCTTTTGATATTCCAATCCCCACCTGCTCTTCTTTTTTGCCGCGTATTCTCATTTCATCACGAGGAAAATCATAAATTGCTACCGCGAATGCGTCGATGCCAAGGGAGAAGAATTTTTTTTCCTAGCTGCGACTTGTGTTACGAAATTACAAAAAATATTAAAAAATGAAAAGGTATAGATAAAGAAAGAGAGATAAATATAGGTAGACAGATATTTATTTATCAATATAACTCAGGTGCGTTATTCTTAATCCATTCATTCAACAACCCTAGAAAAAATGCACAACTGGTCGAGTACTGGTTTAGTACT
>NCVS01000016.1:7657-23957 GCA_003055095.1 Goniozus legneri
TATGAAGAAGATATAACTCTAGTTTGATAAACAGTTACTAAGTTAGATATAGAAAAGTTGTTATCAACCAATCGAGCAGAAAGCTTATAACAACACTAAGCGATTCCAATCAATTTGATATTTTACGTTTAATAGATTAAACGGAGCAAAATTTAATGATATATTTTTTGTATTTTGTACAAAAATACACTTTCAAAATTTGTGTAAGGACGAGCACAACTGTTTGTCGATAGTCGAGAAGTATGCAACCGGCAAAACAAATAGCATAAAGTAGCATTCCTGACTTACCCTTGCTGTGTATACAACTCTCACGGATGCATTGCTCCAATAAGGGGTTACCCAAGTTCCAGTCGATATTTTTCCTCTTCCTGCCACTTGGTGTTCATCGTCTGTTAATTTTGCACTAACATAAAACACTGGCGATAAAACCGTACTAAACGCGGCCCGATGCAAACAATCACGACTGAATAAACTCGCTTTTAAACAAATTGCAAACTCGACAAGGCATATTTTAAAAACAGTAATGGCCGTATTACATAGTCACGTGACAACGTAATTGAGATTGGGACCTATGCCGGTACCGCTGAAAGTGTTATTAGCGCCACTTGTGGCGATGATCGGAACTAACCATACTAACTGTACCTATACAAATACAAACACAAGACTAATATAAACTTTAAAGCACGAATACAATACGCTATTTCGTTAAAAAAATCAAATCTTATCGCGAATACAAAATTTGCAATAATATGATTAAGAAACCATATAAAACTCGACTTCTCCGAAGAGTATAAGAAACTGGACAAATTTTTTGACTAGGAGTATCTCAATTTCATAATCGTGAAAAAGCTTTGTTGTAGCAAAGCGATCAGTGCCGGTCATTCTCGTTACAACGAATCCAATTCAATTTTCTGGATTTCGTTGATCGAAGACGAGTTGGCTTTCGTTTCGGTATTAACGCGCCAGCTATATGTATTCCGTTTATACCCCCTCCCCCGCTGCGAACAACGTGGCGGATATTCAATGCAGTTACTGTTTCGCTCAACCTGCCCACCCCCCGCGTATCGCTCGTCGAGTTCTTTACACTCGCCCCATTATTCCCCATTTTCGCCTTTCTTCTCTATCGCCGAAGCTTCCGGCACCTCGAAATACGTTATTTTCTCGCGCTCGTCTGTTTCGAGCTAACAAGCGCACCGATAACGTCGTTTGTCCGCTATCTACAAACCCGGGGTAACAAAAATCGTTCGATTATCGAGTTCGTATCCGTCTGCGCTGTCCGCGCCAAGCCAATGCTATCTCGTTCAAAGTCTCAAATTAATAACTTCGTTCCTCCAGAGATGAAAAACTCGAATAATCCGAAAATAGGTTAACTTGGATGGCGAAGGATAAATAAACTATGGTAGAAATTCACGGTCATCTTTCAATTCTTTTTATTTCAATTGTAGCATTGTTTTCTTTCCTTTCCTTTTACATAGCGTATCATTATATTCTAATGAGGTATACGTATACATTTTGGCACGATTTGTTTACCAACGTCTCGATAAAAGATAAAAAATCCTAAGAGAATAATAACATGCTTCTCATGGTTAATAACAATAACCTATCAATAACAATTATGTACAATAGTCTTTTCGTTAAAATGACGCATTCGTCGTGAACAATTAAAATCTACTATACGACCCAGAGAACAGGCTATTTGTCGCGGAAATAAAATCGCTTCGATAACATCGGCAACGATGCAGTTTAAAGAAATGCTCTCGCTCCGTATCGAGATTTTTTTCGTCTTTGATCGTTTCGCGGACGAGCGTTATCGGTGATATCGTTTTCGCGCAGGCGCGGCGTCGATTCACGCAACAGTTGCGCGAAATCGCGAGACGATAAAAGAGCGCCGGCGGGCGGAGAAAGAGAGCGAGATATTCGGCGCTTTCGCGGCTTGAAAAATGCCGACACCGGAGGCCCGCTTGATTTACGATCGGCCCGGGCTCGAATGCTCCCGGCGGTGGAGCTTTTTTTTCCGTCCCACGTTGCCATTTATTTACCGCCGTGTATAATAAAAGAATATAAAGAGAGTAGCGAAAAGTGGAGAATCGCGACTGGCGTATGGGCTACAAAAATACACCGGACTGGTTGGCTCGGGTTGACCGATAAACAGGATCGCGAGCGCTCGCGGATCCCACTTATCCGTACAACGCATTACGATTTTTGTTTCACGCTGCCAGCCCCGTTCCCTCGTTTACGCTCTCCATTATAATTAGCGTGCTACTCGCCTGGGTTAACGAGTACGATCGCCACGGCGGTATCGATGTTGAAACATTTAGGCGCGTGGAACCAACTGCTCGTGTGCGCGATGAAAAGTGCAGAGGGCGTAAACTGACTCGTGCGAGGTCGATTTATTCGTTGACCTATCGGCGTTATTGTCGGTTTGAATCGCCACATCCAGATACGAATGACTCACGCCATAACTCTGAAACAGTCTCGCAGGTAATGTCTCCAATGGCGCGTTGATCGACGCAAAGTACGGCCGCGAGGCACTACCGAACTGGAATCGAAACGATTAACTCCCGATTGATGCGCGAGCGCACATATTGTAGTCTGTGTGAACTTCATCGCTGGCGGATTCTCGCTAAAACGACGTAAGTTGCGTGTAGCGAAGATAGTAATTTGCTCAACAAGAAGCGCCAAGTCCTTTTAACGACCCAGCGCGTATTTCTTCGTCAGTCCGTTTCTTCGACGGCTTCAGTGTCGACGCTTCGCTGCGTTGGCCTTCGCGTGGGTGTGCCAAAATCGCCCGTCTCGAGCATCGTTTGAATCTCGAGGAACGTCTTGTCCTTGGTTTCCGGGACGCAGCAGCAAACCATTCCGAAGGCCACAAACGTGATCGTACCGAAGAAGTAGTAAACAACATGTACGCCAAAAGCGTGAGATCCGATTTGGTAAAGTTTCGCTATACAGAAGCCCATGATCCCGTCGACGAGGGTGACAAAACCGCCAGCCATTCCTTTTACGTCGGTAGGGAAGAGTTCGCCTATGAATGCGTTCGGTAGCGTACCGAGACCCATTTGATAGAATATTTGGAAGACCATTATGGCGATGACGGGTAAGGCAGTATGGAGCTTCAGATGAGGGTTTCCAGTTATCCCCAACATAATGGCGACGGCGTACAGAGCTATGGTAGTGCCCAGAGAAGACCACGTGAGGAGACAACGTCTGCCCAGTTTCTCCACGAGAGCGGTAGCCATTGTACTAGAGATGAAACCGACCAATAAAACGATCACGGTGGCCAAATTCGGGTCCATTGATATTTCAGGTCTCTGAAATAGAATTCCAAGATACTGCATTGTACTAAAACTGCCACTCATTTGTTGAGAGCAAATGAGCGAAAGAACAATTAAAAGAGCCTTCTTATTGTTGCCTTCGAAGAGCTGATCCCACTTGTCGTGCCAACCCTTCTTCGTTAAAGTCACATCGTCGGACGATGCACTCTTCAGATGAGTTCCGCAGGCGTTTCTGATGGCTAATTCTAGCTGGTTTCTGGCCTCGTATTTTGCGGTGCTGTCTAAACCTTTGAAGTATGATAAAGCGGTCACGGCGTCTTGTCTATAACCTTTCGCAGCCAAATAGTGAGGGCTCTCGGGGAACCAGTAGAACGTGACAAAAAACAACACGGGAACGCTTAACATAACGTAAGCAAGGTTTGTGTAGCTGAGGTACGGGCCAGCGCTGCAGGCCAGCAGAGATCCGGTGAAAACATTTAGCGCGATCAAGGTCCCTAGTGCGCCGCGAATCTCGATATCCGCAATTTCGGATATGTAAAGCGGGCTTATTGTATACGAGATTCCGACTCCTATTCCGAGTACAACTCTCGAAACGTAGACTACAGAGACGTCATCGGTTACCAAGATTAAGGTCCATCCGAGGATATAAAAGCCACTCGATACTAGCAGACCGCGTTGGCGTCCAACCAGGTCCGCTAGAAGTGTACCCACAAATGGCCCGATCATGCTGCCGAGAACTGTCAGGGCGACTATCCATGAACTTTGATCGGCGGTAATTTTCATAGGCACGTCGTCATCGCCCCGGATCAACCTCGCTAGAACGGTCGTCGTCCATCCATACACTGTGCCAACAGCAACCATAGATAGAGTTGCTGTATCGTCAAAAACAAAAGAATTAATAACCTATAAAAATCTATAATAGCAAAAATAATCATTCATAACCAAATTAAAATATATAAACTGTAGATTCCGCGTGTCATATTTCATACTATATCATTCTGTTTATGTGTGCATGTAACTTAGAATAAATGAATATTTTTAATTCAAATAAAATTTCAAGTTATGTTCATAGAGTTGTAACTGAACTCTGAGTGTTTAACAAAGAATAAAACAACTGGAGATGTACAAAGCAAATTGAAAATCAATATAAAAACAAATTTTCTCGGCGCAATTTTACGATCTACTTTTTCATTATTTCTATCGATAACTACGCTTAGAAAATATTAAAATATAATCTCAAAACTAACCTGACAAACAAGCCAACCATTGACGCCATTTTTTTGAGCTCGGAATATAAACTATGTCATCTGAGCGAGTAGAACCATTGGAGACTCGTGGAGCGGCCTCGTCGCGTACAACCATCTGCGAATAAAATGAGTTTCACATTAATTTCATCGTCTCTATGAATTGCTCGCTAAGAACATTTTTTTTCTCATAAAAAAAAAATACTCGCATGCCACTCCTCTACTTTCGCGTAATGTTAAGTCACCTTTCGATGCATTGCTGTTCGCGAGAAACGAAAAAAAAACGTTCAGCGAGGTACACGAATTAGAATACCAAATTTTTCCGAGAGCGCATTATCGGCTAACCGCGAGTGATTATTTTTGCCCTGTTGTTGTAAATTAGGATCGATCGAGTACGTCACGCGAAGCAACGATAACCTGTGCATGTACAATCTTTGCAAAAGCATTTCTGTTTGATAATGAGGTTAGATTTTCCGAATTAAAACATTTCTGTGCAACACCGACGAGGAAAACAAATAAGATAACGTAATTTCGTTATCTTATTCGAACGATACCGAATCTCCACTTTTATATCGAAACTACCATATTTAACCGTAATTGACTGAAGGGGTACGCAAACGTCTTGTCATTATCGATAATAATCGAAGATAATCGCTGTTTGTTTTGGTCGTTCCACTTATCGAAATTCGTTTCATGTAAATATTTCTTTTGGCGATTCCGAACAGAGACTTGTCTCACTGAGAATTGCATTCTCTATGGTGACTATAGCGATGAATCGATAATCGAAAAATTCGAGCGTCGAATCGATCGAAAGGGACTTCAGATGATTGAAACGGGCGCCTGCGTGGGGTACGAACGCGTGCATCTAACCTCAACGCGACGGGGGCATCTCGACGCATGCGTATAGACGAGACGAAGAGAGTTTTTCCTTCCCTGGACCCGAAAAGAGAATCAATGCCCTCCTTTGTCGGCAACACGAAGACCAGGGAGCGGGAAGGAGAACGATAAACACAACTCACCAGTTCCTCGGTGACGCCGGTCATGGCTACCATGTGCCGCACGAGACGCAAACTGACGATGCACCGGCGGTCACGATCATCCGTGACTAAACCCGTATCTTGCACGGACCGAACTCAAAAGCAGTACGAGTAATAGAGACCGACAAAAAGGCGAAATACGAGCTCCCGCACCGATATTATTCCCGTTGGATGTTACTCGACGCAACTCTCGTATAGTTTCCCTCTCGCTCGCTCTCTCGCGAAACTCGATAGACGCACGCGAGAATTGGCGCAGGCGCCGCCGTTCCATTCCGTGTTTCTCTTTCGCGCGTCTTCGGCTGCCTCGTTCTCACTCCTACACCGCCGTGTCCACCGTCCCGATATTCCTTCGCGAGTTATTTCGAAGGTTTCCAAGTTTACAGAGAGATTTTGAATTAAACTTACCGGGATTTATTACCGCTCACGACAAACACCGGGTGTTAAATTCGCAATTTGGGACCCTCGAAAAGTTTCGACTCGTCCTTTTTTTTCGAGTGTATCTTTTACGGACTCGGTATACACGGCTGTCCCGCAGCCGTCTATCCCTTTTTTATCCTCGGAATCTCTTTCCCCTTTGTCCCGAAACACTGTCTGTTCGAGAAATTTCATGCATGCGAGGTACCCCGTGAAGCGCCTATCTCGATCCGCCCTTGAGCGCGTATTTATATGTAATTGTCACGACGTGTCCGAACCGGGCCGAGATTCGTGACTCCGAGAAAACCGAGGGAATTTTTTGTCTTCGAAGTCGTTCGTCTTCGCGAACCACTGTTTCCGACAGATTTTCGTGATTCGTTTTCCGTTTCTCCTTAGAGAATTCGATCTGCTGAATTACCACAAAACCGATAAATTTTTCAGCCTTCTCATATAAAATTGCGACTAGAATATCGCGTTCGTTATTTTTTATTAAATCGTCTCGACGATTCTGTTTACCGCGCGAGTGAGAATAAATAACAATTCCGCGATGCATAAGCGAATTGTGTACAACCTTGGTGTTTTGATAATAAGGAAATTCCGCAAGGAAGAAAATCGGAGTATTCAGAGGATCCCTCGCCGAATGCCAAAGGATATTATCCTGCGGGATATCGAATATATTACAATGACGCATCACACATATGACGCATACACGGTTATGTGTATACATATTACACGGACGCGTCGCGTGGAATTTCCCGGAATTTAATGGGGGCCAACCAAGCGCTACTGGGTGGAATCCTTCGGGTGGCAGGGCGATACGACGGCATTCCGGAAGTTGCAAGCGAGTCGAAGAGCGTGTCTGAGACGCCAAGATTTCGTGCCCACTACTGCTACTTCGCGATCAGCTTCAATTAACATTTGCTTACGTAATGAGCGATATCTCGACATCTTTTGTGTACCAGAAAATAAATCGAAAATATGGAGATTGAAATTATCTTTTTAATCCGCCGCAGACGATGGCGAGCACGACTGCAAGCGAAATGGATATCTTGTTTGCAAAAAATTAAATGCGCGTACGTAGGGATTATGGCTATGAAAAACATAACACATTTAATTTGTGATTTACATCATTTTTATTCATCAAAAACGCAATTTAGCGATACAAAAAAATATGTTACACTTCACTGTTGAACAAAATGATTAAACTCACTCATTTTCAAATAAATATTATTTGAAATGCCTTAAAGTATAAAAAATCCTTTCGATTTAAAATCGTATTACAAGAAAATATGTCGTACTCTACTGTTATATAAAATGCTTAAACTTACACTTATTTTCAAATAAATATTATTTGAAACTCCTTAAAGTATAGAAGATCCTTTCATATTAAAAGGATCTTGAAAGATAATATGAAAAAGTATAAAAACACCAATTATAAATTTGCGATTAAAACTACGAAATTGTAAATGATTAAATTTTAATTCAATTTCTTTTAAATCATCATTCTGAATGAATACATTTAGAATTTTTCCTCATTATTCTAAATGAATACATTTAGAATTTTTCCTCATTATTCTAAATGATTACATTTAGAATTTTTTTACTTTAGAAAAAACAGTCTATCGTGGCCACCTGTTTTACCAAACGTAAAATTATCTCATTTCATCTACCAATATGATATTCAATCAATAAGTATTCCTCTGTCCACTCGTCTCATGACCTTCCAGCGAGCAGTGAGAACCGCAATCGCTATTCTTCTCTCGGCGTACTCGAGAGCGATCGTCAGTATACAACAGTCGGTATAACCGCCAAGTTGTCAAAGTAAACTAATATTCAATGATAATGGTCGCTCAATAAGCGCTTCTTCGTAGCAAGATGTAATTCTCAAGAATTTTTCTCTTTATAGAAAAACAAGAGATGGAGGGCCCATTATCTCTTCCCTTATTTCGGGGTTAATATACAGAGCACTGAGCTGCTTGTGCGTTCTACCTCTGGTCTCCGGCATGAAGAACAAGATTATGGCGAAGGAAAATAGAGTGAATCCAGCGGGGAAGAAGAAGAGGTAGTGAGGATTGAAGAGCACACTGAGTATTTCGACTTGCGAAGCGAGCATGTAATTGATCAACGGAGTTACTATGTATGCGACAGTGGCAAAAGCTGGCCTAATGCGGACATTCAATAGTTCGTTGAGAACAACGTAAGGAAGAATACCGAGACCTGAGTAGAAGGCCATTATACCTATCGCGGCAGCCATATCGTTTACATTACCCAAGAAAGTCAGATCCATACCTTCATCTTGATATAGTTCGTAAACTCCAATGACAATGAGACAGACAGGGTATACGAAAGTGGAGAACAACAACATCGTTCTTCTATTGACCGTTGACACCATTACTGCGCCGAAAGCACAACCGAGCAGACTTATCATCATAACCGTAACGTAAGCTCCATCCGATGAGAAATCAGGGACGCCGGTGAATTGTTTCTCAAGGTACTGCATGGGATAGAAGACGCAAGCGAATTGTTGAGCAATAACCATTAGCAAAAATATGGTGCCACAAGAAATCTGACCCTCCGGTATCTCCTCATCCATGAGCCTTTTCCTTTCTTCCGCCATCAGTGCGATATCCCGTTTTAGTTTTTCTTCCTTGGTAAGGGCTTTTGGTTTCTTGCTCTTAACCTCCTCCTCTTTTTTCGTTTCCTCTTCCTCATTCTTCGTTTCCTCTTTCTCATTCTTCGTTTCCTCTTCTTCGGTCTTCATCTCCTCTTTCTCGTTGACTATTTCCACTTTCTCGCTCTTCCACTCCTCTTTCTCGCTCTTGATTTCTTCTTTCTCACAGATTATCGGCTCTTTTTCAGTTTCTACTTGTTTGTCCGTCTTCGGTGAACTCACTTCTATAAATTTCAATTCGTTTGGTTCCGCGGGCTTACCCTCGATTTCGTTACGGTACGTGTAGTTCCATGGTCTAAACAAGACATAAGTCAACAAAGCTTCTTGATAGAATCCCTTCATCATCAGGTACTTAGGCGATTCCGGGAACCATGTCACGGCGGCGTGAGCAGTGAATGCGAGAAGAGCAAACAACAAAATTATGTTATCCAATTCGTCTTCGTAGATTAATATGCAACGAGAGATCAGGCATCCAATAAGAAAAGCTACGGTGTTGAAGACTGCGAGGACGGGTCGGCTACTTCTGTCGGCTACTTCGGATACGTAAATCGGGCAGATCACGAAGGCCGAGCCAACTCCCATACCTAGACACACTCTTGCGAAAATCGAGAATTGTATATATTTGAAGTAAATAAGTATCCATCCTAGTATGAAATAGTAGCAGGTTACGAGCAATC
This sequence comes from Goniozus legneri, assembly GCA_003055095.1. Taxonomy (NCBI): domain Eukaryota; kingdom Metazoa; phylum Arthropoda; class Insecta; order Hymenoptera; family Bethylidae; genus Goniozus; species Goniozus legneri. The sequence continues at coordinate 16,976 of NCVS01000016.1, forward strand.
CTGCACGACGTCCTTTGCTCGAGATGAGTACAACGGCAGCCAATGGACCGATACTTGCGCCGAGCCAGCCACAAGCATCCATTAAAGCAGTTGCGAGATCGTTTTCATGTACAGCCGCAAGAGCTGTATTATCTTGAATTACTAGTTCGGTATATCGGAGCCAGCCGAAAACCGTACCAGCGCAGATCATTGTTAGGAAAGCTGCAATCGAGAAACAGATTTTTCAATTCCATCCATAACCTAAGCATCAGTTCCCACAAAAAATCGACAAACCTGCGATGCATGCGAAATACTGCCGCCATGGTAGTACTTCAGAGTGCGGAGCTGAAATTTGGTGCTCGGACTTCAATAACCGATACAATTGGAGCCTTTCCCTGCAATCCTCAGCCTGGTCGGCTCGCATTTTCAACTGTCAACGTGAAATTACAAATAAACAAAACCTCATAATCGGAATGTTATTATTTCTAAATCTTTCGCCTCTACAGCATTACGAAAAACAAGAAATTTCACAACTTTGGGAATCGAATAACAAAGAACTAGATCGAACGTCGTTAACTGTATCAGTACCGGAAAGAAAAACGTAAATAATAACGATAATCTTAGAGGCGTGTGAGCAAAGCAGTAATCTACGCCATTTTGAATGCCCAACCTCCATTATACACATAAATTCTATAGATATTGTCTCGATTAAACGCGACACTTGGTTCGTTCACGATAACATATATGCAATAGTTAAACGATTGGACAAAATGAGGCATGAATAAGTAATAATACATACCTTAATCTTCACTACTGGATTTTCAGACATCTCGAAGGTCGTAGATCCGACCACTCCGCAAACCCAAAACGCACTGTCGTACTGCGTAGTGCGTGTTATGGTCTTTCGTCACTGAGTAGGAACCTCAAAAACTAGCTAGGGAGGGGGAAAGCAGGAAAAGCCTGTATTCCCCCCGCTCTGCTGTACTTTTGTAAACACATGCCCTATACCCATCAGGGAAAACTCGATACCTGCGGTAAAGATTTTAGGACGTATAGGGCGAACTGGCAACGCAGCATTTCGGAAAAGATAGGAGGGTCGGCCATGTTGCATACCGCCGGGACTACCAATTCTCTGTGCTGTTAATCTCTCGAACGGGCTGCATTTCCCGGAGAGAATTTACCGTCTGTTTTTCGAGCTTTAGTTGTACGTAAAGCTAATCTAAAAACCAAATTCGATGGAGGGGGTAAGGAAACGGAGAAATACGAGAAAGTGAAAGGGCTTTCTGCGCGTTAGACTGGTCGAGTTGGCTAAGGAAATACGAAGGATGAGAAAATTTCAAAACTCGCCGTTTTCAAAGTATTGGGAGAGGGTATGGGAGTAACTTCGAATACAAGTTATCCTATGATATGCTAGATATTTAATTCGAAATTATGAAAATAGAAAGAGTATATTTTAAAATGAAAGTAGTATTTTCTGTATTTTTCGATTTATCAGGATTAATTTATGATTTTGCTTAGGATAAAATTCCCAACTCATCGTCGTATGGACTACGAGCGAGAGAGAAAAAAATCAGACCCAGGTCAATTTTGGAACTCTATACCCTAGACCGGTTTCGAACGTAGCCATGGCATGGGTAAATACATAATTTCTCGTATTACGGTGAATGTGAGAAGTTACAAATGCAGGCGAGAATATTTCACGAGGCATTACCTCAAATATTGACTAGCGATCTATTTCATCGTCGAAAAAAAGGATACGAGAATACCTCTTATAATAATACGCAATAGCCAGATACAAAGTAATTAGTAAAAAAAGGAATATAGTTAGATTCGCCAAACCGAGAGTTTATTATGTTTCGACAATATTAAATTTTAGAAAAATTCTGTAAAATAGTCTCGCCTAGTCGTGACTCGACGTGTGAGCCAATAAACGACGAGTGTGGAAATTCACGAGGACGCTCTGAAAGGATCCCAGGCGCGCCTGCTGATTCACGAAAATTTCGCCCACACGCGCATGGGTAATAATCCGACGCGCAGCGTCTCTCCACGGAATTTTTTCACACACAAAGCCAAGGATGCTAGAAGCGGGCGGACGAGCATTCAATTCCTGGCCAGGCAGACAGCTGCTAGCGGTGCACGATGCGTTAGAATCGATTTTATTAGAATTCACGTAGCAACCCGGAACGCACAAATATTCTATTTTTAGGAAAATCAATTCACTCCGACTGCGAATGAAAAATTAGAATTTCCCCCGTCGTAGCGTTTTACGCTTCACCGCTCCTACAATAATTTTAATTATCTCTAAACTCGTACGACGGTACACAAAAAATGTTCAAATAACGCAGTAGACAAATATTTTGATACTCGCATGGGCACAGCTCGCATATTACAGACGCACGAATATCAACGTTATGGAAAATATCTTACACTTACGATGAATATTCTTCGGCACTAGTTTCACAGACCGATCCTGCTCTTGCATTCCATTTTTCGACGGTTCCTTATCGCGACTGAATCTCCGTCACTGAGCACTCAACGTTCCTCCGCGAGAGCTTTTATCGCGAAGCATCGTTCGCTATCGGGAACGTACACATCGAGCGGCGAATCTGATCGATCGGACTAAAGAGGAAGAGAAGAAAGGCAACGTCCGTTCGCTGAATTAACCTCAATCGGATTAATCGGTTTAATCGCGAGACACCCGATCATACGTACGTGTACTTCCACCTCTCATCTCTTTTTCTCCTTCTGTCTCGTTGCCGATCTTCGTAGCTCCTTATCGAAGTTGACGATTTGCGCGACACGCGAACGGGAAAATAAAATTGGTCTTATCTCACGTAACCGCGCGTGCGTGTTTGCTCGCTTCGAATGATAAATCGTTTCTCGAATGAAATACCCTCGCCCCTTCCTCCGTTCGCATTTTTCACTATTTTCCCGAAAAAAATCGCCGCGCGGGACACTCAATAGTCGGTGAATGAACGACTGGTGAAAAAAAACACGAGCCATAAGCCGGATTGTTTAAAAGCAGTTTTCGATGTACACTGGTTCTTTTTTTGTTATTCGCTGAATAACGGGGGAGGCGTATGTGAGCGCTCGTTAAAAACCATAAATAACAGCGGAGTGAAAACAAAACGACGTGGGGAGCAAGGGAAGAGGGAGAGGACGAGAAAAAAATGTCATTTCCATGTTATCCATTGGTCTGTCTCTCTCGCTGTCGGCTCGCGTAGCTCGAGGGTACGACGCGACGTGGGATAAAACTGAGCCTCGTAAAACCGCACAGTGAGCGTTTTCTGGTGCGAGGCGGGAGGTGGGATTAAGTTTGAGCTCCGTCCTTTCCTCTAACGAATGTCGAATGCGTCGAGAATGCTTTTCTCTCCTTGTATATAGTTGTAAATTTGGCTTCTCTGGTTGAATCAATTTTAAGGTTAACTCTCTTTCATCTCTTGTTTTACATTGACGGATCTCGTTTTTTAATTTACGATAAAAGATAACATACTTATAAATACGCGTTTTCTATTGTGAAATATAAGTCGAATTGCAAATTTTACGAGTAATTTTATAACAAAATATTGGCATTCACGTATCTTTTTGTCTAGATTCCAGCGAGACAGCTGCGTTCAAAAGATTTGCAGTCAAGCCTCGTTAATGTACCCTTCTCGGTTTTAGGTTATGATTTATCGAAAAGTTTATTCGAGAGAAATAATTCGGAAATCATTAACGAATCGAGAAAGAAAGAAGACAACGTGGCAATACAATGGATCGAAATTTCAACAAAGAGACATTAACGAGGTCCGGTCGAAGATGGCTATCCGACGTCGCCGTCTCGCCTCACCTGTAACTCCAACGAGCCGTGAAAATATCCGGCAAAGGTCGAACGAAGAGCTCTTTCGGGAGGAAGTACCGGAATTCTCCCCCTCTCGGGCTATTTATCTCGCGCTAATACCACCGTCGTTCTTTTACCGCGACCGAACGTCGGGACAATTATCGGGAACAACAGGAACATAAATACCAGAGCTCGCGACTAATCGAGATTGCTAGATATTTACGAGACCGTTCGATCGAATACGTTCATTTTTCTGTAAATCCTCGTAGCGGTAAAATCCTAATTTAAATGCATGATTTTTCAAAATTGAACTTCTAACAAATTCAAAAAATTATCTCGTCAACCTATGAATATAAATACTTTGGTTATAAAATTCAGTAACGAAAAATAATTTGATAACATTGGTATAGGTTAGGGTTGCCTATTCGAAGTAACCATCGATCGAAGCGCTGCATCCGATCGCTTCACCAATCACGAATCACGATCAAAGAAAGTTCTCTTTCGAAAACGTAAAACGTGAAACGTGAAACACTTTATAATTATATATCGCATTTTACTTCTCGTTGCAACAACTCGACAAGCGAAACGTAATAATAAAAAGTGCCGTCGTATCAATTAGACAGTCGTGTTAACGGATCTTTACGTTAGGTTATGAACAATGTGAGTACCTAATTTTAGCGTTAACATGGCGTTTATAAGTTTTATTTCCTACAAGATTTATCGGTGGTCCGCGTGTACGTGATTGTACACGGAATCGAGCGAATAATTAATGCCAGCTGAGCCATTACGAAGAACACGCGCCGTATACACCGATATCGCTCCTGAGCAATACAACCAACTCTGACCTGGGGATTCATTGCCGACGAGATAACGCGGGCTACCTCGATAGTAGCCCCATAAATTAATAACATTAGCCGAACAACGAATAGAACTCTACGTCTTACGTCCGCGGTGCTCGTTAGCGGCTTACTCGCTCTTTTGTTGCCAAGAGCTCGACGATATCGTGGCATTTCGAACATCAGTTACGTTTAATCACTCGCGTGATTCATGAACTGAGTTCGTTTCGCGATCTCTCTATCTTCGACATGTATTGTTTGCGAGAATAATTTTTTTCGATAGCGACGCGAGACGAACTGCAGTATGCAATTCACTTCGTTCTATTTCAATTCGTACCATTCGATATTTTTCCATCGAACGATCGTACTTTTTAGATAACGCGTTGAAAATAATTTTTGATTTTAATCAAAATTGTGTTAGTACCAATTGGTCCAAATAATTCAAACAATTTATGATAAAAACTACGAGAACACTCCTCGTATTCTGCGTATGATAATTCAATGAAAATCGTATTCGATTCGTTCAATTAATTTCGAACAATTCAAAGAAATTACGTATGCATTTGGCATACGTTAATATAAATGTACAGTCGAAAAAAAATTCATTTTCAGTTATTCAGCCACGATAATTCGATTTCGCGTTGTACGCGATATAATAAAAAATGCTCGAAAAAGATCGGAGCTCGACGACTAGTCAGGACCCCGATACAGTTTCTAACGAAGGTGATGTTTACATTACGTTTCAAAATTTCTCCGTGTAGGTATTTACCCAGTTCGACTGGTTGTCGATATATTCCCTATCGGCCCCACGCTCGAGTACGAACGATGCTTTTTTTTCTCTGTTTATTTTAGTATCTGTTTATCCGTTTCCGACGATGCGAACACACCGGACAGTTATGACGCGTCGTTTGTTTCGCGCGTCCCGTGGGGTCGATCGGCCCAGTACCGTACTCGCAGGGGCACCCTCGAATTAACGGAATTTCTATAAAACGAATTATTCAAACCCTATCATCGCCCTCGTCGTAACGAATCGAAAATTAAAATACTAGACTCAACCGCGTTATCGTACCGAATTTTGAATCATTTTTTCCCGCGAGTTCGTTCGCTTTCTTTATTGATATGCAAATCCTTCCGAAACGAGTTTTTACTGTATAATATCCGGTATTACTATGTTGACATTCGGCCAGTTGTGGCGAGGAATAAAAGAGAAATTTTACGAATCGTGAAAATGTTGGGTGTAACAACAGAATTCGACGAGATGATACAAACAGTCGCGAGGGCTCCCTTCCACTCCCCCCCCGGCTCGAAACGTGACGCGACGCCGCCTCGTATATGTACGCTCGCGCGGGCATTATGTACGCAGGTGCATCCAAGGTTTATCCGGAAATACGAGAACGCTTCTCACCCAACCTCTCCAACGCGTTAGAGAGATATCGCTCTCGAAAGCCTTTTTTCCATTGAACGCGTTCGGAGGCTGTTTTATCGGTGAGATTTAAGACACGCTCGAAATCGAAAAGAAAAGTGGGAGATAGAAAAAGTATATTTTACGGGCGATAAGCGCCGCACAAAGAGAAAAATCTCGCGCGACCTCGACCATATCGATCGAGATCTGTTTTGTCGATGGAGTTCGAGAGATCCGATCGGTAAAATATACGACTCCGATAATACCGGTTGTCCCGTAATTTTTCAGACAGCGCTATAGTCGAGCCCTTTTCGACGTTTCGGCGGTTCGTTCAAAAAATTTGCGCTGTTCTAGATCACCCAGTGCATTCGAGACAGCCTCGTGCGGCATTGCGTAATTCTCGCGTGTAACGCAGGCTCTGTTTACGCGTATGTTCGCTGTCTCGCTGGTACGCCTAGGGCGTAATAATGGAGGGAAAATGGCAATAACAGAGGAGGCGAAACCGGCTTTGATCGCTGAACGCGAGAGCTCTTATTTTTTCTCCGTAGCGTAGGAATTACCCGTGCTTTACGTTCATTCCTCGTTTTAGCACGGACGATATACCTAATCGGGCCGAGCCGTACCGGGAATGGAAAATTTTACTCATCGACTGCGCGAACCTCGTAAAATTAATTTTATGCAAATTAGAATCGCGCCGAAATTTCAGCCGGCGTCCCGTGACGCCGAACGCGGAGCACACGGGCTCTCTCGCGCACACAGAGGATGCCTATGTACACGCTCTAATGTATATATCGCGATGCGTATGCCGCGTATCGTGTAATTTCCTCGGCGCGACTCGTAAATTTTCCACGTTGCCGTGGATCCATAAAACCCTCCTCCTCGTCCCGCTACCCCACGAGCCCGATTCTCCGGGAAAATGGATTTTTTTTACGCTGCATCTCCATC
>NCVS01000016.1:23981-265323 GCA_003055095.1 Goniozus legneri
TCTCGGCCAATCGCGAGTTGGGCTTGTAAAAAAAAAGAGAGCCGGTATCGCTTCAATTTTCGCGCGGGCACGTGTCCTCGAGTTTTCCACCGGAAAGTGGACCGTTCGCGAAACTGACGTAAAACTGTACAATTTGTATTTCTCCTAGAACTGTCGGTGTAAAATTGTAACAGCTCGAAAGGAACGAGTTTATGTATGGCTATGAATTAGGTTTTGTTGGATTAGTACTAATTTTCAATTATGACATAATCAACGTTGGTTGATGTACTTCGTGAATTATAATCAATAGTTTCTCGATCGAGTCGATATTGAATTTTACTGTGAATTCCTTTTTCGTTTAACGAGATTAAAATCGGTAATCCCGAAATCGATTACGATATTAATAAATCAGCTGCACTTTTCTAATTTGGCAGTTCATTTCGGCCTCGTAGATCGAAATTAAGTCGGTATCGGGGTCATCGACGTTAAAAGCAGCAATTTCAGTTTAAAACAGTTCAAAACGACATTTTTAAAACAGCACTATATACTATAAATTCGAGCTTTGTATGTTAACTTTGTTCGCTACGTAGCGAGAGGGTGCACGTTTTTGCTCTACGTAATTTACACCGTGTGAACACATACGCCTGAAAAATTTCCATTGCTAATGCGTCATTATTCGGCACGAGAGTGAATTAAAAATAACGACGAGGAGTCGATCACCATATCGCAAAATTCTGGCAAACTAACTTTGTCATGTAAATTACAGGCTACCGGGAAATTAAAACAAAAATTTCCCGGTTTGATTTTTCATCGCGGCATGAATTTCGAAAACCGTATCGAGTGGCCAGAGTTCCGAGGAACGATTCAGTCTCTCAATTCGCGATAATATTTTTTCGCCGACTAGACAAGATTCGATTTTTCTTAAATTAATCGAAATCGAGGAACGTGTATTCCCAAAATTTCGCTCGGTACACAGCCCGTTTCGCGAAGGGGATCTCGCGTACGCAAAGTAAGTCCGCGATTAACGTCGGCCTTCAGAGGTGGTTAAATAATTTAACGGACGGGGCGGTGGCCTCGCTTCGCTACGTACATCAAATGGTATTACGCCGCGAGAGAATGAGAAGAGGGGGAAAAAAATACAGGGAAAGAGGGAAAATCGAGGCAGCAGGGGCTCGATAACTGCAAAGTTACAACGCTGAGGGTTTAATTGAAGTACACCGCGCGATAACTTTGTCCCGCGTTTTCTTCCCGTCGTGGTATTCACTCGTGGGACCTTCGTGAATACGTACGCGATATATATGTAGAGCGGTTCATGTACGGTGTATGTATAAATATACAGGGTGTTCAAATAATAGATTGTGAAATTTCGAACGAGGAACTCCTTCTTTATCTCTGGGCTCATGAAATATTGTGATTTATCGTTGACTAACCGGAAACGACCTCAAACGTACTCAAACGTGTTGTCAACAAATGTCAGTATCTTGTACAATAGATATCTCCCTTCGACCTAAAATTTACAATCAATTTTATTGACTAGACTCAATTTTGATGGCGAAATTAATGTGTTTCGTGTACCGAGTTAAAAATTAACTTTGATCGGCCGACGAAGAACCTCCTTATCTCGGTAACGGCGGGTCGGATTTCAAAATGGTCAGACGGTTTACGTAACCATATGTATACGAAGGCCGTGCGATTATTCTGGAACACCCGGTAAATATGTACATATACATATACATGTATATTCGCGTGATTTTAATAATAATAATCGCTAGAGCGAGTTCCGGCTCCCTCCGGGCTTCCGGCGAGTTCCCTGAATTTTTCACTCGCCCGTCAAAAGAATTTTCCTCGTTCTTCGCGTTACCATCATATTCAATATACCGCGACAAAGAAAAAAAAATCATCCCGATTACTCACCATTTCTATATTTTCCTCCGCCATGACTATTTTGATTGTTCCCTCTTGGAATTTCTACACTTATCGATCACGGCTCGACGGCCACTTGCCTGGGTTCGACTTGGATTTTTATCGATATCTTTTTGAACGGTGGTAGAGCAAAATACGAGCCTTGTCCTCGCGCTTAACGGATTATCGCTCGATCCTACTTGCCGCGCTAATACCGGCAAGACGACCGAATCGCTCATTCGCTCTTTATTTTTGTTTACAACGGCAGACTCTATCGCGCCTCTGCGTTATGTGTTTGTAATCACTCCAGGGAGGGTTAGGAGGGGAAAAAAATTATCGTTATATACGATAATGACGGCCGCGTCAGCACACGCTCGCGCCGTTAATTTACTTTCCCCCGGGTCTTTACCCCTCTCTCTCTATTTCTCTCTTTCTCTCTTTCTCTTTGCTCAAAAAGAGAACGAGGGAGAGAGAGAGAACCGTATGCCGGGCACGTACGATCTTTCACCTTAATATTGATTTTCCCGCGAGCCTCGACTTTCCCGTCGTTAACGCGTACAGGACTGCTACTTCTCTTTCCTACCCGAGTCTCACGAGATCGCTCAATTTTCACGCGATTCATGCTCAAAGTTATTTCCCCCGTTCGTTTTTTCCACATCGCTATTCGTCGTCGAGGCTTTTTTTTGCAATTAACCGATTATATTTGATCTCGATCTCATCGATTTTATTCAGCGAATTTTCGAATAATTTTTCCGGAGTATATACTTTGAAATGCAATAAATTTGGACCTCGTTACAAAAAAATGAATATCAATTTGTTTTCGTTAGTTTTATCTCTACGACATTCATTGGTATTTTATTTTACAGTGATAGCATGGCGGAGGAAAATAACAGTGTAATGACCAGATCGAGAGCAGCAAAGATTGGGGAACGTCCTGTGGAGCTCTTCCCTACAAGACGGAAGGATGTGTTACCCCCGCTCCGGCCGCTTTATAATGAATTTAACGCAAAATATTTTTTTGGAAGTCTCCCATCAAATGTTCATCTGATCTATTCATGCGATAGAATACTTCCTAGTTTGTTACAGATACCCTGCCGGGATAATTTTCATACGTATACGATTAAAATTTCCTGTACTGTTCACTCGATGCTGCCCTTACATGAATTGGAATCATCCCTGATCCACGAGATGATTCATCTTTATCTTTGTACTATGAAGGCTGTCGATAAGCATTATTTAGCTCATGGAAGCCGGTGCAAAAACGAGGCTCGACGAATTTTTCTAAAATCTCGTGGTAGACACATCATTCGCGAGTGCCGCGAGTACGCGCGGCGTAAATGGAGTAATTGAGAAGCTGGAAAAGAAGAAAAAACTGTGATATTTTACTTTTACATTTTTAATTTTTTGAATTTTTCGCTGTTCATCTTCACATACTCTTTTACTCGTTCCTTTTTTTAAATAAAATATTAATTTTGTTCAACTACACCCATCCTTTGCTCCTGTTAGTGAATTAATAGCGAGAATGTCGTTTTCGAGTTATGGGGTTGAAAATTCGCTATGAACGGGTCGAGTTTATTGTGTCCGAGAGGCTTGTTATAAGGAGTCTTTTTGACTGTTCGATATCTCAATTTTTTTATTTTTGATTAAATAAGAGAGAAAATTTGGTAAATTTTTTTCCCATCGTTGTTGAAGTTTCTCAGTGTACATTCCATCCATCGACTGAAAAGTTTTCAAGTGGCTCCCTAAATTTCGTAATAAGTTTCGAGTTTCCCGAGCTTCCCATTCATTACGAATTATTCCCTGTGCGGAGCCGAACAAGGGGCTTCCAAGTATGAAGTAGATGGACGAACTCGATACGAGATACCGCGATGTATCGATCTTAACGATCTCGCGACACTCGGAATGGCCGGGGCTTTTCTTCCGATCGGGGGTAGGAAATTGCGGAGACGGGGAGGTAATTGCGGTGGATTCGCAGTCGAGCAATATCCGTCTCTACGTCGTCGCCCCGAATGAGGGAGAGAGAGAAGGGGGTAAATGTCTGCCACCTTCCATTCTCGCGAAATTGCGTCCATGGAAGCTCATCGACGCGAGAGGGAGAGACCTCGATACCGATATTTGAAGATATAAACCACCGGATGTATTTTTTTCATCGGCCGAGTCACTTTTACGACACCACTCGAACCTTAAGACGCGAGAATCTCGTTATAGCGAACTTTTCGCTACGAAATAGTCGATAGATTACGAATTTTTGCGTAATGTCACTATTTATCCGATCTGATGCGGTTTTGAAAATTTATTCGAGTATTAAAAGTAACCAGTCAGAGCTGTTATTAGATAATGCATGCAATTAGCGCACTGCGAGTTCGCGACTTTATCCTACTTACCGGATTTATAGCTTTACAGCCGTCATAAAACGATGTAAACAAACGCGGTAAAACGAATTTCTGAAATAGGTAGATTTCATCAAACATGAACTGAATGCGAATAAAAATTTTACGGCTTGCTAGTCCCAGCGAATTAGAACGTTCGGTTTGTATATTGAAAAGAGTAGAAGAAAAAATTATCCGCTATGTAAAGAATATTTTCTCCTACAAAGTTTACCATAACGAGACTCGAATTACATTTTTACAAGACCGAATTCGCAATTTGTGGAAACAATCGTACTCGTTATTTCGAATAAATCGCAGAGAGAAAAATTGCGAGGGAAAGCACGATTCCCCTACCGAGATCCGGAATCGGACGGACGTTAAATGATGAACGCGTATATCGTGAAGTGAATAAAGTGAATAAAGTATAACAGATCGAAGGGGAGAAAAATTTTCTTACTACCGCGGTACGCTTTTATCATCTCGCTATACGTTTACGCGCCACCGATCGTGTAAAATTCCGCGGCAGTTAAATCAAAAGTTATTGGCACTCGATCACTCGTCTCATAAATGCGAAACGAATGGACTGCGCGTCGATGCAAGTTGGAATGTCCATAAAGCGTTATAAAAAATAGCCCAAATTGTCAATTCCATGTCGTGAAAATTTTTATAATACATCAACAAGTAACGTGTTGTCTCGCGTTAATCGATGAGAAATAAGAATTTTCAGGCTGAAAGGTAAAAAAAATCATGAATTTACAATTATGCAAAATGATAATAAGAATCTCGAAACTTATGCTACAGAATCTCGTTATAGTGAATTTATACAATGAAGTGGAAACTCGCTTAAAAAAAATCGATGCAGCCATTAAAGCAATTACAGGCTCCGGGCAAGGTGAAAATGGAGGAACTGATTTTTCAATTTGCAAGCTAATCGGTAACAGCGATTACCGAGTGAGACGCCGCTTGTGTACGAATCGTTCGCGTGCATTAACTCCTACGCTCGTTAAAACCGATTAGATAACGCGAGACGTTTTGTTTCGTGCGCAACGACGTCCTGGGCATTTAGCGTGCAACGAATTTCGTGCTTCCTCGGCGCGAGATAATTGCGTCTGGTTTTGCGCTTTTATCGGGCAATTTCATAACGCGACGGCAGTTCGAGTCGTAATTCGCTCGAGTCGACTCTAACGATTCCGCGCCACCGTTATAAGATTCGATAACGCGAAACTGGCTAGTTGCTCTAATAAAAACAGAAGTCGGTAAATTTGCAAATCCGAGTGAATATCAGGCGGAGAATTGGTGTATTTATAAGAGCGGCCCGGGGATAAGTGGGTTCTCCCCGTCTGGGAAGTTTCCGATGACAGATGCCGCGCTGTATAATCCCGACGAGACGTCGGGACGCCGTCTTCCCCCTCTCCGACCTGGTGATCCAATTAGAAGCTCCCAGCGCCGACGAGCTATGAAAGAACTCCAGGAAGGCCGAGGCTTATCTCGCGGGAAATCAATCACCGGCGCGTTCGATCTCACGATAAATCGAAATTCCGCACTTCCGCTCTTCTCGCTCTCTTTGATGTCTCAACGTGTAAAATCCGTGACTCGGTCGGAGTACGAGAAAACTCTCGCGAGGCTTTGACGCTCCGAGCACGCGAAACTCAATTATTCGACGACGCGAAACTTTCCGGCGTCCTCGCGACGCTAACACGGTTAAACACCGTTGCCGTTTTTCCTCCTGCGAGGGGGCGGGAAGTGCTGGTGGTCGGGGAGAGAATGAAAACACCATCGTGATTAAATAAGAGATCTGCATTTTACAAAGCAATAAGTTACAAGGATAAGTCTTCGGGACGAGCCGAATGAGTGTCTCGATGAAATAATCGACTGCTCATGCTCGTCCTTTATACAAACGTAAAAACTAGCGAAATTCGACTCGAGACGAGTCGACGACGTGTAAAGGGCGTAGTTCATTGTCGTTACATCCACTTTCTTGTATTACAAATTCCTGGTTCATTCTAAAAATGCTCGAACGACGGAATTATTTCGATGTGTCCCAACTCTGAACGTATACTCTCGCGTGTATTGTCCTCGGTTTTGGAGTTTCTTTACAAATAATTAATCGTGCCTTAAAGAAACAAAAATCGTTTCGAGGTACGATCGAAAACTTATCGTACATTGATTCCAAATTCATCTTGGAAGACTGAACAACGACGTCGTCAGTCGTCGAGACTTTAATTTGATTAGCTAATGAAAATTTCGCCTATAACGTTCGAGTTCCTTAATGCAACACGTTTACATACACGTAGTTTAGCACCTACTTGCTCCTTCGAATTTCTTTAAATCGTCTCTGTCAATGAGCAAGCGAGAAATGTAAAAGCCATACGATTAAACAGCGAATGTCATGTATACGCGTATAAAGTTGATCGTAAAATAATTAAAGTAGCAACGATTTTCGCCCATCAATAAAAAACACTAACGATTATTTGATCAACGCACGCCGCACACCGCGTTACAATAATAAACAATTCACGGTGCGCGCAGTCATTGGCAGTTTAGCCTTTTGATTAACGATATTTTGCTTCTTGTTCCATATTTTTATTATCTAAGGCGATCGGAGTAATACTAAACGTCGTATGATATGAACGATTTACGAAACAAAATTTACACATTTTCGTAATTATTTATGGTTTTCTCTCTCCCTGATTCTTCGCACGAATCGTGTTCTTCCTATCGAAGTTCAGTTAGTCCCTTTCGTTGAATTCTCAATGGGATTAATAAAGTTGACTCTCCGGTAAGTCCGAAGTTCGCCGTTGGTGCATCCGGAATCGAAGTCCGGCGAAGATTCGGATCAGTCACTAAAAATTAAAGTTATCTTGAGTAAACTATTTACATAAGTTTCAGACATAATTAAGAAATAATCAGCTAATTCACGCTAAAAACAAATCTCAAAGTGGTACGATGAAAGTCACATTTCATCAAGTTCTGTAACGGCATTTAAAAATATCATCACTCTAGTGCGTGTTATCGGTATAACAAATCTAATTGAAATTCTATACATTTATGCGTTAAATTATACAATTATATTAGAATTTATTATTCTATTTTTCAATTTCTCTACCTGTCGCTGTTCTCGCTAGTTGCTTCTTCGCTGCAGTCGAGATCGAGATCGCCCTGAATGGCATTCTGCAAATCATCGATCCTTTGTAACGCCAATCTGAGATCGTCTCGAGCGACCTTCGTTTCAGCCTCTGCCGCTTCCAAGGATTTCTCGAGTTCGCGACGTGCCCGTGTGGCTTCCTGCTCCCGCGCGAGAGCCGAACTAGCCTCTTCTCGAGCATCGCGCAATGATCTTTGCAGCCTTCTAGCTGCATCTTGAGCTGTTTGTTCCTTCGTACGTAACAAAGCGCTCTCCGTTTGAAGTTTATCAACAGTTTCCTTTAGTCGAGCTATTTGAGTCTAAAAAAAATATTTATTTTAATCCCCTGCAATATTTTATCGCGTCATTGTGTTAAATTTTCTCCTACGTACCTCCAAACGTGCTCTGGTCGTCTGTTCGAGCTCCAATTTGCTCTCCAGCTCTTTGGCACGGAATTCGAGCCTCCTGGTGGCCAGACTATTCGCCGTTGGATCGCCGAGCTGTTCCACGGATTCCAACCGCTGCGTCATCTCGGACAATTGATCCTTGAGTGACGATTTTTCGGCTTCCAAGGCGGCTATCTGAACCTGGGCTTCCTGTAGCTGAGCCTGTTCCGCGGAAACTTGTTGTACCGCCGATCTGTACTTCTTCAAGACCTGAAATTGTAAAAGCGTCGATAAGTATGTAGTATTCAAAAAATTATCCCGCAACAAGCGTATGAGAAAAAACTATTATTTCAGCTTGTGAAAAAGAAAATCACTGAGCCAATAAATCGGCTTTCTCATTTCTCTGTGAGTTAAGTGAGATAATCACCTCAGCCAATTCCTCTTCGTTTTCCTCAAGTTGAGAAAGTAATTCGCTTCTCTCGCGATTAGCCACGTTCGCTCGCTCTTCGGCTTCGGAGCGTTGCCGCGATGCCTCCTCGAGCGCGGCCTGAGTCTCGTTTAGTTCCTGTTCTATGGCCTGTTTCGCTTTCACAGCTGCCGCTCGCGCGCACTCGGCATCCTCCAGCTGGTTTTTCAACTGGCGAAGGGCCGCTTTACCCGTCGAGTCCCCTTTAAATCTTTCCAGCATTGTCTGAGCGTCTCGAAGTAGCGCTTTCGTTCTCTTCAGGTCCCTCTTGAGTCTGTCGAAACGCAAACGAACGATAAAATAGCTATTTTAGTGGAAAATTTGCCGGCTTTCACCGATTCAAGTACCTCTGCGTTGTCTCGGCATCGGCCGCGCGATCCGCTCTGTCCTGTTCTTCGAGAGCGACCAGACGACGTTCCAATTCGTGCTTCTCGCGCAGGAGTATCGTCCTCTCCTCGTGCTCGTTCTCCAATTGAGCCTCGAGCGCCTTGACCTTCTTGAGGGCGTTGCCGCGAACCTCCTCGATTTCCTCGTCTCTCTGCTGCATTTCCTTTCGCATTTCTTTACGCTGCTGTTCGATACTCATCTCCAGCCGGAGCTTGGCCTGCTCCAGGAGTTGCACCTGACCGGCCAGATCGTCGAGCTCCTCCTCCTGGTCCTTTGTCCGCTTCTCCAGCTCGTGCTTCGCCTTCTTCAGTTGGGCCACTTCCTCCTCGGTCTTTCCGCCGAAAGTCAGTTCCTCCAGTTCCTGGCTCAGCGTTTTCAGCCTCTCCTCCTTCAGCTCAATCTCCAACCTCGCGTCCTGAATCAACCGATCGATCAATAAGCGAAATGAAAAAACGACGCCGGAGGAATTTCCGTTATCTCGCGTCCATAAAACTTTTCTTTTTTCGATACTCACACTCAAGTTCTGCTCGACGGTGAATTTCTCCGCGACCGCAATTTCCTTTTCCCTCGCTAACCTTTCCCGCTGAGCCTTTTCTTGTCTCAGATCGTTCATAAGATTCTGGGTCTCCGAGTCGAATCTAAACAGAGAGCAATAGAAAAAAAGAGGATCAGAAGATTGGCACATTTCCAGCACGCAGTTCGATTATGTGGAAGCTATAATAAAAGTCCGCCCCGCTGAATCGACTCTCTCGATATTTTCTCTCTCCCCGATTCCGATTTATCGACGCTACTTGATCGTCTGAGAATTTTTCTCGTGTTGTCGATCATAGGATTTACAGATCGCTCTGGTTAAACGTGTCGCTCGGCGCACCGGAGAGCCGTCGTGGCCTGGCTAACGGCCAGAAACACTTGTTGACGGCGCTCGAATGAGAATAGAGCGGCCCTCCGTTGCTATATACACCGAGCGGAAGTAAAACGCGCTATCGATGACTCGTCATCAAAAAATCTAGACTCACTTGCGTTGTTTCTTCTCGAGTAGGTTGTTACGCGCCGTTTGCTCCTCCAACAGAAGCCGGAGATCGTGCATCTCGCCGTTTAGCTTCTGCACGCGACGCTTCCATTGACCAACGACTTGGCGCTGCTCTTCGACTTCCTCGTAAGCATCGGCCAACTGCATTAAGCGTAAATCAAACGTATTAATAAACGTGCCCGATACTACTACCGGAGACTCGTAAAATATTGTACGGTTTGTATCGTGATGTAATATCCTACACAGAGGAAGTGCCGTCTTCCTCGGAGGCATAAATTACGAGTTTGGAAGTTGCGAATTAAAGTACAGAACGAAATTATTCGAGAAATATTCTATTTTGTCTTCGATATTATTTGCGCACTATTCTCCAGCAAATATTTTTCTTTTCGGCATAAGATACAAACCATAAAATATTAATTGCGAATTATAATATATTTTTTCATCTCTTATCGAAAGATTATTTTTCGTAGAAATTCACCTTCTTCTCCAATTGCTTTTTCAGGCCAACCAGCTGTTCGAGGTCATCCTCGTGTTGCTGAGCCATCTTTCTTTTGGTGAATTCGAGCTCGCGTATCGCGTGCTCGTAACGTTGCCGATAGACACCGCCGTCCTCGCCTTCCTCGCCATCCGAAGCGATGCCATTGAGATCAGCCGCACGTGCATAAAGTAACTCCATCTCCAAGCGTTCGGTGGTTTGCTGAAGATTCTTGTTGGTCTCCGATACTTCTTGCAGTTCTCGCTCCAGTCTAAGACGTTCCGAAGTTTCGGCGTCTATCCTCTCGGCCGCTAAAGTCGAGGTTGAGTGTTCCTCCGCGTAGTCGGCGGTCATCTCGCTCAACTGAAATAAAAATTAAAATATTTATAATTTTGTTTAACACGTAACAAAACATTGATAGCGTTAGATATACGTCGCTAGTACTAAAATCCCTGTGTCTTAATTTGAACAAGATCGTATTTCACAGTAGGCATTGTTTATTTGTAAACCGTCAGTTGGCGTTTCCTAAGAATTGAGCAACTAACCAGAGCTAGTCGGAACAGATTTTACTCGATTTGTATACATGTTCGTCAACTTAATAGTAGAGGTTTCGGACAGTATCGAGTTTCGAGTCGATACGAAATTTCACTCTTTTGAATCTTGTTTTTTGAATCTACCTCCGGACCGTCGGAGATTGTTCTGTCCTCTGATGCTCGAGACAAGGATCGTCTCGAGGATGGGCTTCTAGCGACACTGCCGGCTCGGCTGAAATACTGAAAGCCCTTGATCATGATATTGGTGGCGCTACGACTGCGACCTATGGGACAAGGCCCGCGTTTGCATCTGACATCTGGCAGCGAGTTGAGCTCTTCGTCGGCCTCGTCGCGATGACCCAGACTCCTCCACTCTTCCATAACGTGATCCGTGCGTTTCAAGAACTGCTCGATCTTGCCGGACAAATAAGAAGACGCCGTGTTGGGTTCCAAATGCGAAGCCGTGGGCCGGAAGGACTGCCGGACCTTCTGCTTCTCGATACCGAGAACGAAATTGAGGCTGGCGTCGAAGACCACCGGAGCTTGTTCCCTGCTGCTGATTTCATCCTCGAACATTAGAGGCACCGAGCTCTCGCGCGGAAATGTTCTTCTGGGTGTCAAGGACGGAGTCGGAGAGTCGAGCCTGGAGCGACTGCGAGAGACCGACCTGCTGACGATTCTACTTCTGGTCGAGTAAGCCGAGGAGAAGCTACACGGTGAAGGACTCCTGGTGAGAGCATTTGGACTGCTGACCACGTGTATCCGACCGGGAGGTCTCCTAGGATGAAAGCTCGGCGGCAAGGGCGGTCTTCTCGCGGTCGGGGTCAGCACGCCCGACGAGCAACTTGCTAGATCGCCGTTGCCGATGCTCTCCGCGTAGCTGACGATCTCGCTGGCGTTGTTGCTGGCCGAGCTGGCGCATCTGTCGAGCGTCTCGTTCGACGAGCCGAGGTCCAGGCTCCTCGGTGGCGGGACCGGGTACGACGTCGGTATCGAGGGCATCTCGGGGGACTACACAGCACGCGCGAGGTTCCCGAAGAGGAGCATCGAGTCGAATTCCAGAGCTCGGAATATCGTTCGAGCATTGGTCCTGTCCATCGAGCGGTGGAGCCGATTGCGTAACGAGCGAGCGGCTAGGACGTCGGGGACGCGAGTATCGCGAAGAAGAGTCACGGCTCGACTGGCCTCTTCCTGGGTCGCGGCCGATTGCCGCGCGACTCTCCGCGCGTAGAGCCTCGCCGAGTTATTCTAAGGGAGCGAAGAGGAGGCCTGGCCACCTGCCAACTCACGGCGCTCTTCTCTCGCGGCTTCGGCGGAAAAAGAAGCTCCACAACGTTAGCGGGACGAGCGATGAGATAAACCGCGGTGAATAAATCGGGGGAAGGGGCCTGGGATTAACGAGCCTGCGCCCTTTCGAGAATTCTCGGTCTTGGGTTCACTGCCAAGGTCGAACTTCCCTCCCTGCTTCGGTCGAATCAAGTCGAAGAGCGAGAATAGGTCGGGATGAGGTGTTCGACGTCTGAGATTTTTTTGAAATTCCGGTAGGCTCGATGATCGTTTCGATTCGACGTCTTTATTGCTTCGTACTTGAATCGACCAGAAGCTCCCTCGTTTTTATTTAATTTCACCACGGCTATTTTGAAAAATAGTTTTCATCGTATTTCTGTTTTCACCTCCAGCCTGCTACGTATAGAGAGAGGAGTCGAGACAAAAATTTCGAATAGTAAATAACAAATTAAAAAATATATATAAATATGACCTTTTTAATTGAGAGTAATATTTTTTTTTTCATTTTTACTAGTTCGTACCTACAACGATGAAATTTTATTGCTTTTTCGCAGAGGAATTTCGTTGATTAAAAATATTTAGGAAAAATTAGTGGAGGCAACAAAATTTTTCATTATGTGTCACTACACCTCTCTCTCTCTCTCTCTCTCTTTCTTTCTCTCTCCGTCTCGCTCGCACCTTTTATTACAACGAGACTTTCGCGAGAGCTCTATGCTCGCGGCGTGTATGTGGGTCAGCACGATTTTATATACCCCGGCGCCTCTAGGCACGGCCCGAATGCCAAGATAACCGTGTCACGGGAATATCAGCCGCTCCTAACGAATTCCCACCCGTCGGTCAAGTTTGATCGCGATATCTCGCGGAATAACGACCCGCCCGTACGGGCACCGATAATTCGCTCGCATGGACCGTTCTTATTTTCCGCCGACCGATTATTTCCCGAACACCCTGTATAAGCGCGCACGCCCTCGTCTCGACGTAACGAAAAAAGCCGTCGGCCAGGCGCGTTTATAGACCGTTCTATTTAAAAAGAAGAAACTTCGAAAATTCGCAAAGAGGAAGAGCGAGAGGGAAGATCGTGGGAAGCTCGACGATAAAACTAGAAACCGACTAGAAACGTTTTTCGCGAATCTGTCTAAAAGTGGAACAGGCCTCTTTCGGTGCATTAGCCTGGGCGAGTTAACCGGCTTGTGTATTCGAATATTCCGAAGCGTAATCGGTGCACGCATAAACATATACCGCGCGCGAGCGAGCAGACTCAGCAGTTAACCTAATTGCGCGAGCGCGTGCTGCGAATGCCCAAACGCGTACACAGCGCCTAGTGGCGGAGGACCTCGTCCCAATCGGCTTTCTGCGGCTTTTACGTCCGAGCGACGAAACCGCGAATCCAGAATCCGCAGCCTCGTGCGTGCTATTCTCTTCTTTTTTTCTTCCTCTCCTTTTTCGTCCCCTTCTTTGTCGCCATTCCGATGTATTTAGCTGCGACGCTTGGTATTGGTAACTTTCGATATTTAAATTTTTGTTTATATCCCCTGTATACACGTGTATTTGGCACCAAGACAGAGGTTCTTGGAATCGCAAAGCAAACCTCGAAGAATTTTTCGAATTCAAGATCTGAAGATCTCGAAGAGACTTCGCTCTAGTATTTTGAATTATTTTAATTTCATTCGTTGATTCTGTTCAATGAATTTTCTGTACCAAGTTGCGACCTCGGAACGCGAAGTAATTTTCTCAGTAAGCTGTTTTTCCAACGCCAATGCGAACCTTTGAAGAAGACATTAGAAACCGTTTTTCTCACCTTAGCCTCGAGCCTATCGTTGTCGTGCTTCAGATGGTTACGCTCCTGCTCCAGACGCTCGACTTTTGCCCTGAGGACTTCCAGTTCCTCCTAAGCGGGACATAGAACAAACAGTTTGAGATAATCGAGTCGCGGCCGAACCGCTAGATCGGAATAATTTATCTGGTATGCAAACATTGTATTCTAATTTTCTTCTAGCACACTTATAAGTTCAGTTACAAGTACTCGTTGGTGAACTCTCGATCTAAAAACTATCCTAGATGTAAAGGAAAAATAATTTTCTCAAAATGAAAAATTGACTTTTTATAAATATACTCAGTTTCACCAATACTAATACTCCATTATTTCCTATTATTTTGTAATAAACTTATGTTAAAATGTTTTTGTGTTAATAAACAGCATACATTAATATACGGAGAATCATGAAAATGAAGTAATCTAGAAGTACTTTTCCCTTGCATCCAGGATACTTCAAAATGAAATTAGATTCTCAACGAGAGAACGAGTGACCCGAAGCTGACCCCTGGCTAGAAGTTGAACAAACCAGCGAGCAGAACTCACCGTTCTCGCCTTCAGCTGGTCCTCGGTACGGTGAACGTTCAGCAAGGGGGCTACTTTCACGTACAACCTCCACCAGGGCCACTCTCTTACGGACATCAGTTTCCTGACGTTCTTCTGTATGCACCTCACCGCCATATCTTGCAGCTGAAAATGGAGAAAAACGAGATCCATGAGATCTGTGAATGTTTTTATCGACGATCGGGAAAACCAGCATGGGCCGTTCGTTTTGCCTATTCGTTCACGCACGAGCGTTGCGTAGACCGAGACGATTTATCTCGTCCCCCGGCTGACAGGTGCCAAGCCGAGCGCGTGGTTTCGATCGCCGAACCGAGATTTCCGCGAATGCCATTCGGCGAGAAAAACACTGAGATCTCGTCAACCTACTTAAGGATATTCGAACCATTTTCTTCCAGGCAGATAAGTTTTCCAATATTGAAATTCGTACGCGTCACAACGTTTATTTTATAGTACTACTTTCGTATGGTAAATAAATTACCACCTGCTACGCGTACTTATTATTGTATTTTTACTAGAAATTTAAAAATAAAAATGACTTTAAACAGTTAGTATAAGTAACAGTAAACATAATGACTAACTTTAAAGCTTTTTAAATTTTTAAGAATTCTCGTAATGTTATTATTTAAATATCTATAAAATCCCCTTAAACCGTTGTTTGGGTCGAATGAAAAAAAAATATAAATGCGGAATCCAAAATATCTCTTATTCCATCTAAATGTTTCCTAGATCCGGTTCGAGATCCCTCATCCGAAAAGGGGAAAAAATTTCAATGCATTAATACGCAAGTGGTTCGCTGTGGTCACGAGAACGTCAGGCTGAATAGCCGCATTAATTCATCGCGGTCAACGTGCTAATTCGATTCGCGTGTTATCTCTTTTTTACCTTCAGAGTGTTGAGTTTTCGTCGCGCCAGATACCCACGGCATCTCGCTTGTAGCAGGATTATATGGCCAGTGAGTTTTTCGTCTCTCTGAGCCTCCAACTGCTCCAGCGCTCCCGATCTAAAGAATACCTGAAAAGATACAGAAGAATTAAATACCTCGACACATTCAATTTCCTTTTTATTTCATTCTTCGTTCGTGAAAACTCTTTTCTCATAAATTCACTCTAAGTTCTATAAAACAAGCTAAAGATCATCCAGAACCACGAAAGTGGTTCATTCTCGAGAAGATTGAATTAATTAATTGAAATTTAAAGTTCGAGCTTCGTGAAACCTCCATGAGGAGTCTTAGACAAACGCGAATGAGATCGATGACTCTGGCTGGGAGTAACGTTAGACGCGATAAGATCGAGGGTGCGCTCATCGCGTGACTCGTCGTTGAGACTTTGCAAAGACGATAGGGAACTCGAGTTGATAGAGCAACTAATTAACACGGAGCAAGAAGCCACTAACGACCGACGTAAGAGATGATAATCGAGAGAGACCTGTCGCGGTGCGACCTTCACGGTTTTCCCGAGCTTCGGGGCGTTCCTCTTCAGCCTCTCGTCTACTTGTTTCGCGGTACCGACCACCGGATTACGCTGAAGAGCGGTCTTAATCGGCTCTTTCGTCCTCTTCGATCTGTCTAGAGCTTCCGACTTCAAAGTTACCGGTTTCTTGTCTAATTTTTTAACGGACAGACGGCTGCTGGGTCTGCAATTTTTAGTTTTTGGGACGCCGATCTCGTCGCGACTGCTGTCGATGCTGCTGGCGCCACTGGAGGTTGACGTGCCGCTACGTTCAAGAGGCTTCTTCGTTACGATGGTCTCGATTACGCTCGGTTCTACACCTTGACACTCTTCAGGGTCGTTCTCGTTGCTCATGTGACCACTGTCTTCGGAGCAGTTGCCGTCGGAGGCGTAACCTGCGTACTCTACAGGTTTTTGTGCTCCAGCCTTGACGATCAAATGCTCTTCGGAGTCTTTCGTTTTCGACCAGCCATCCTTGATCGGACCTCTGCTTTCGGCATTTTTGCAGTTAAAGAAGTTCACCAATTGCTCGATTTCCTTCGCTCGTTTCGTGGTTGGATGTTTCTTGCTAGTTTCTACAACGACAGAGTTCTTGGTCTTCGAGATATCGGCGTCACTCTTCACTAATTGTCGTTCCCAGTTTCTTCTAAGTTCGCTGATGTTCACAGATTCCTGAGATTTAGTTTCGGACTTGACAAAGTCCACCTCGTCTCTTTCGGGTTTCTTCAGAGCCTCCAATGTCTCGTATATATTCTCATCGCTATGAGGTGGTGCTCGAGCTTCCTCAGGGTCATCCTCATCCTCTAATTGGGCCATCAGCCTGGCGGTTAATTCCTGCAGATTGGGACTGAGACCGGAAGAGTTTCCTGAAGATTGCCGATTGGAATCGGTAGAAGTCCCTGAAGAAACCTGATTGGATTTGTCTACAGGTCCCCTACAGTTTTCATAGATCCTCTCGTCTATAGATCTGTCCAAATCGACATCGAGCTGTACGAGTCTTGGCTCTTTGACTCGATCTACTCTCGATAGATCGGCAAGAGACCTACCCAAGCTGGGACTCCTCTGAGCGAGCAGCGGAATTCTGCTGGGCCTGCCAGAGGCTACCTGTCTCCTCTCGTATTTGCCGCCCTGGCGAACGCACCAGAGGCTGGTCGATCTGTTGAGATTGGCATGTTCGAGCGTCGACCTCGTCGGTATCGCGCTCGGCACGATCGCCACGCTGCCGAGACTCGCGCAACGATCGAGACTCGGCTTCGGTCCCTTCGGCACCTTATCGGGAGCGTAGCTCAGTCCCTTCTTCAGCAACGCCCTGTCCTCCAAAATCGTGCACGAGCTTGTCTGTCTCAGCGGCTCTCTTACGCTCCTCGCAACTTTTTTACCCACTTCGGATCTCGCTGGGCTACTTTTTGCCGGCTCGGCGCGGCTCACGTCGACAGCGGAGCGACGCAGGCGAGGATTGACGAAGGCACGACTCCTCGGATCCTTCGTCGCTTCGGGATTCTGCAAGATCGGGCTTTTCGTTGATGGCTTCATTGTAGGTTTTATTGGAGCCTTTGGAGTTTTCGTAGGACTCTTCAGAGTATTGTTAGGAGACGAATTCTCCATTTTCGGCTTCTTCAGCAACGCCAAGGGTTTAGACACGTTCGGGCTGCTTCTGGCTTTTACCAGCTTGGAGCCGCTGCTCCATTGGCCCACCTTTTCCAACATTTTCGTATTCAGGTGGGTTATCTTGGAGAATTCCAGCGTTATCTAGATCGGTGTCTCTCTTTTGTTCTTGCCGAGATTCTCAGTCCACAGTTCCTCTTCCACCATCCACTTCCGATCTTATTCTCACCGTCATCGTACGAGCACGATATTTCACTGTCCTTTTTTCTCAATTACGACGTTATCGATGATCAATTCATCTTGGATACAACCAAATATAAAGGTAGCCTATTTGGCAAGAAACTCGATCGAGCTACCGAAGAAGAATAACAATGGGTTATCTGCGCAGTGAAAAATAAAATCTTCTCTTTCTTCTTGATTTTTTCTCCGATTACATCGGCGGATGTGCCCGAAGACGAGTCCCGAGCGGACGAAATTGAAAACCGCGTCTTATCCGCCGCGAAGGTGACACCCGGACTGTTTTAATGCCGCGCTAAATTGTTCTCTCTAACCAGTTTGACGTCGTAAATGTTTTCAGTTCCTCGATTCGCGTTCGATGCGAATTATGTATATTTAAAGATACTCTCGAGGCACGCACAGTACTTTACCAACAGCCCGATTGGTTTACCGTTACCGCGAGTTATACCGGTGACTATATATAAGTCTGTCTCTTTTTCTCCTTTTGGATTCTATCGTTGTCGCACTTCCATGTGCGCTTAGCGAAACAATCGTAGGCCCATTCGCTTTATCGCTCTCCGGTATTTTATCGGGAGCGTCCTCCTTGACTCATTGGCTTTTATTGAAAACAGCGGCACTCCGTTATATTTCGAGCGGGTTGGAAAACAAAAATTCCTCGAAATTTCCTTGGATTGAGTGGACTCGTTCGGGAGCCCACAGGTCGTTAGATAAAAATCACTGAGTGTTTTGAGGAAGAATTCTCGTAGAACGGATCACGATCACGAGAGTTGGCGAGTTAACCGAGCAGGAATCGCGCCACGCGACGACCGAACGGAGACTGATTTCAAGTGCGCACGGGGTCTCCGTGAGTCCCGACGAGGGGGGGACCCCCTTCTTCTTCAGATGCGTCTGGTGCTCTTACCACCACTACGCGTAACTTGGCCCCCCTGTCTCCCGGTGATTTGCTCGCGCACGCACGCTCAACCTGTGCTCGGATGTATTCACCGTGCGGAAGAAGAGCCAGTGCGAGGGAGAAGAGACGGAGGAGAGGAAAATAAAAAGACAGTCCCCTTCCTCCCTCCTCGCCCCCTTCGCTACGAAACCAGGCGGACTCGTTCGGAGAACGACTCGCGCGATGCGCTGGTCCTTTTTATTTCTTCCCTCGCTCTCGATCTGTACCCACCACTCTGTACATTTCGATTTTATTTTTTTTTTTCTCTTCCGCTCCTCTTACTTTACCTCCGAATCACTTTCGTCGGTTGGCTTGGGCTCGACTCTTTTCGAGATTCGGTTTGGACTTTTTCACTACAGATTTTTCCATTTTATTCTCGGATTCGATCTGAACAAATTCTATTAGTCGAGGTGTAAATGAATTCGTTGTAACGAATTGGTCAGCTCCAGTTGGTTTTTTAGGGCTAATTCGTCTTGATGAATTCGCTATTACGAGTTCACGATCCGACCGTGAATTAACAACGTCGTCATCTTGACATGAAAAATAATCAGATTGTTCGTACGAGTTCAAAGGGCAGATTAGTTTGTCATTGCGAATTAACGAGCATCGATCGACTCGATGCAAGGAGGTCAAGGCATCGTCGGATCTTCCCTGTCGAACCTAACAAGGCCTGTTTTTTCATCAAGATTTCTCCGCCAGGCGAATTCAATTCGATTATACACGCCGTCGGTAAATTTTCTTCTCTCCCGGCTAAAAAAATCATTTCGATTCCGATGACGACTCTCGACGGGATAACGATCGCGATTCGTCCCAGCGTGTCATTCATCGATCATAATCAAAGCTCGAGAAGACTCGACACCCAACACGGGAACCTCGAATCCCCGATCGGTTCGCGCGAAAAATCGTTCCCAATCCGTTAGGACTTTTTTGCGATCGATGTTTCTCAGTTCTCCGCCGATTTAACGGTTAATTGTCGTTATTGCGAATCGGATTCGCGTAATTACCGCGGTTAAACGCGATTCCGATAGAAGATTCTAGCGTCTCTCATTGTTCTGCGGCGCTTCGACGGGCAAAAACACGGAGGAGAAGAAATTTTTCAATCGCCACCTCTCGGAATTTTCCTCGTCATCGTCTTCCGAGACTTCCGGCGCGATCCTCGCGGGAGGAGCCCGGCGAGCGAGCGATCGATCGAAATCGCCCAATCGCGATTCACGACGCGGCGTTGCGCGACACGGTGTATATAATACTCGTTGGAAAGCGTCAAGTCGAGAATGTACACTGGCCTACTCAGGATCGGAGAAAGGAGCGAGCGAGAAGGACGGAGCCGGGAAAGTTTATATACACCTGAGCGAACCAGGAGAGCGAGGGAGAAGGAGAGACTCGCGGAAGGAGGAAAAAGTGCCAGGCCGCGTTATGAAATCGCGATCTTCTTTTCTTGCCGTCGGCTACCCCCTCCTCCGTCTATACGATCGATAATTTCATCGCTCGCGGTCTTGTACTACACGTCGTCGATTTTTTTCACGTTCCGAAGGGGGACCTTAATGCTCGTCAGAGATGTCTAATCACCGCGGAGAAAGAAAAAAGTCCCGACTCATTGATCGACCCACCTGTTCCCTACATTGATTTTCTTCCATTAGAGGATGTTTCGAAAGGTTCCACGAAACGATCGTTAAAAGGTAGTATCTCCATTATTTTTTTTCTCAAGGGCTCCTCGAGCGAGACCCGTTTGATTTATTTTCTCGATAGATTTCAATTCTTCCGGCTTCGAGAAAGGGTAATAATTCAAACCTCGATTCACTCGATTTTAAGATGGAAATGATTCTCAAACGTCGACCTAATTTGAACATTCAAGAACTGTCAAAAACTGGTGCTAATATTGACCCAATTCCACAAACTCGGGCTGAAAAAGCACAGGAACAAAATCAGGGCGAGTGAAAAACTTTTTCCCTCGCGCAAGCGAAGAAACTTCAAAGATCTCGCGGTAACGGAACTCCTCGTCGTGTTTCCATTGAACGAAACGAAAAAAGAGGAAGCTAGACGCGTGTTTTGCTCTCCCGCGCGCGTCGAGAGCAATTTTAATCGTCCCCGCGAACAAGACCGCGGTGAGACGACGAGGAGAGGGGGAGAGAAGTATCATGACCCTGGTCGTGTCGCGATGCGCCAAAGAAGGCACCCGAGAGAGGCTCCGCGTTTCCGCTTCCCCACGGGCCTCGCCGAGCGCAAAAAAATCCGAGGATACCGCTGGTGAGAAAACGGAGACTTCCTCTACGCTCGCGCGGAACGATGCCAGCTATCCGCCAACCCTGGACGTCGCAGCGTCAGTGAAAGTAATTCGATTTATCTCGTACGATATAATTACTTTTATCGCTCCACTGCGATTATTTTATCAGCAGAGCCGATTTATCTATCGTATCGGTGAAAGTAATTCGCTTCTCGATAAGAGTAATCGCGCCGAAGATAGGGAGTTTGATTTTTCTCGTTTGGAGCGTGAGATGCGAGCCGGGCCGAGCGAAAAAAGTCATTTCGTCGATTTTCACCGCGTGCCGAGGCGTACCGCTCGTTGAAGGGGACCCCGGCCCCCTTCCCACGCGTCAGTCCTTCGCGCATTCCGTCGCGCGCGCGCGCGAGCGTCTTCCCCGACGAGCGACTAGCAAAACACAAACTCGAACGAATCGCTACTCCCGTTCGTCGCGTGTGCCATATGGGCTCGCGTGACCGATCGTTCGCGTCGTTTCTTCCTCGTTTGATGCGCGTGAAATTTTTTATCCACTTCTCGAGATAGGCGGTATCGTTACAGCGAACCTTTCTCGTACAACGAACGAAAGTTCAGATAAGCATGGGCAGTACTCGCGAAAAAAAGACTCGTAACAACTTTCAATCGATATACGAGACTCAATAAACAAGAAACTTGAAATTTCAACTCTCGTTCACTGTAGACGCGACAATAGTAATTTTCACGTCCGTGAGTTCATCGACATCGAATGCAGCTGTATATTAAATATTCGCTTTTTTACGGCAATCACAAGTTGGTGGAAATTTTATGGTAAAAAAGTAATTAAATAGTTTTTCAGCGCTTGAAAATTACTCATAGTTAAGTTTTAACAGGAATTTTAAGAAACAAAGTACTACCCACATTTTACCTACCCAACCCATTTTCTACTCGAGATGTAAGAAATTGTATTTGGATTTTACTTCAGAAAGTTTCAACGCAGATGACATTCTTACAGCAGACGAGGCATAATTACACTTCATTTACAGCAAGCAAATTTTCGTTGTATGCGTTATTTCTCTTATTAAGAATAAGAATAATGAGGCATAAAAGAGAACCTTGTAACAACGAACTTGACCTCGTTACATCGGACTCAACCAACCCCATTGACTTCTTCCCGATTTCTCTGACCAAAAATTAGTTTCGTTAAAAAAGAGAGTCCTGACACACCATAAAAAGTTATTCTTGAATTTTTTCACGATTACACGGCAACGTCGGATGACACAGTTCGTTACGCGAGGGAGAGATCTCGCGGGGATTAGCACGCGTGCGAACCTGACCTATCCGTCGGTTTCCGTCTCTCCCGGCGCAGCCACGCCGGAATGCCTCGCACGAGAGGTGAAAAAAAAGCTCGGCTCTCGTAGGCGAGGAGGCAATTGTCGAGAGGGATACACGTACGCGCGAGATGTTGAATTATTCAGCCGCCATACTCGGGGAATCGCTGGAGGGGGTACAAAAGATTTCGCGCCGCCGTGAAATCGAATTGTTACCGAAGATGCGATTACGTAGGAAGATGAAATCTAACGAGGGTTAAACGCGATTTCCTGCGAAATTGCGGGTTGCTTCTCGAACGCCTTCTACACGGGGTGTCCCAGTTAAACTAGACGTTATTGCTAGATTAGATCACTGGATTCTCAACAATATATGTAATCTTTTGCATTTTCGATCCGACGCGTCGTTCAAAAGTTGTTCTGCTATCGAGACTAACGAATCTTTATTCTCTAGAAAAATGTCGTAACTGGTGATATGTGAAATACATAGATTAGCGTTCGGCAACATTTCATTCGAGGAATTCAAATTACGGTTTGTTTGCATTGCTTTACGATGACTGTAAAACAAAAAATTCGGTAAGTGGGACACACCCATTTTGAGAGGAACGCTTCTAATTGTCTATACTCTTAGCTCTTGAACGAATAATACTCATTGTTCGGAACTTTGAGATTCGGTCGAACTGTCCCGTTCGAACTGGAACGCTCTGCTTGTAACGATGCCCAAATTAAAAGACAATCAAAAATAAAAATACGATTGATTCGCAGGACACGCGTGACCACGTTTCCGCTTCCGTTAGTCAAGCCACTCGGGGATCGTTAACCTCGTCCTAATCGTGACGCCCCCGACGCTCCATATACTTATTATATGATTAATTCCGAAGAAAAATTGAGCTGTGCGAGGTTGCACATAATATAGATTTATATATATATATATATATTCCCGAGTGAAAACTCAATTAATCGTACCAGCGCGAAAGTCGAGACCCACGGTTATTTTTCACGTCGCGCCGGCTGAATTAAGCGAGATCGTTTAACCGCGAGTTCAAAAGGATCGTTTAAGGAGAGAGAGAGAGAGAGAGATAGAGAGAGATAGAGAGAGAGAGAGAGAGGAAAAGAGAGAGAAAGAAGGAGAAGGGAGTATTCGAGATCGGTCAGTTTGGCAAGTCGATGCGATGCACGAGGGCAAGGAATGGCGAGTTTATGTGGGCCACGAGAAAGTCACGAATGGGTCTCTCCCTTTTTCTTTTTTCTCTTTCGCGACCCTCCTGCACTTGCTCTCGTGTGCTCGGTTTCATTTGATAAACCCGGAAAATATTCTCTTAATTTTTTAAGATAAATCAACAAAAATACTGATTTCTCAACTATCTTTCTCGGTGTGAACAATTTTGATCTTGAAAACGAAAGAGGCGATTGGTTTAACTAACAATTTTGGAAAAGAAAACGTTTGTCCGTCTGTGTACAGTCGGAAGTGGAATGGGGGTCAAGCGGCTCGGTCACCCGAGGCAGTTTCCATAAGAGAGGCCCGCGAGAGGAAGAGGGAGTAAACAGTGTCAGCTGACGATGCGTTTCGCGATTCGTCGTTGAGCGTGCGTCACCTATCCGCTTATCCGTATCGTGTATCTCGATATTGTAATACAAGCTTCCGTCTCTTCGAATTCAAAGAGCTCGTGTAACACGATGCAAATCAATCGACGATTTAACGCGCTGTAAAAAAATATCCTCTTCGTGATCCGTGCCCACTGTATCGAGAATGGCAACGAGATCTATCGATTCCGATCGGTTCGCTGTAACGAGAACTGCTTGTCGCGATTAGTTCGCTACAACGAGTATTACACGTCCCGATCGACTACAACGAACTCCCGCTTTAGAACAATTTTATTCCCCTCGAGTTATTCTCGCAAGCGCGATCTGGATCCGAGAAGGAGCAAAAACTCGTAATCCAGTAGCGATTCGCGATAATCCAGACGCTCGTTAGCGCGTTTTAACTGCCGTGCGTAAAATCACTTACGGATCTCGTTCCTCGCTGTATATGGGAATCGGCTGGACGCCGGAAGCGATCGAAAAATCGCTCCTCGATGGCTCGATTGAGCTGACGTAAAATCGCGAAACGAGGAGTCTCGCTCGAAAGAAGGAGAGAAAAAAGGAAGCAGACGTACATCGAACGCGTAAGAGATTCTGGGAAGGCCTCGAAAGCGGTCGATCGAGTTTCGCTCGCGATGATAACCGAATCGTTATCGAATCGCGGTGAAAGTGCGTCACACGGCGTGCATCGAACTTCCGATCGATTGAGAGCGTCGTTAGAAATTGGTAAATCGAGACGAATCGATTCGAGTATCGAATGGTCGTTAAATTATAATAAACACTCGAGAAATCGAATTGGGAAAAAAATCGATAGGAAAATTTTCCCTCGATATTCCGCTCACGATATTACCTCTCTGGGTATAACCCAGCGAGTTCGATGGAGAAAAAAAAGCGACATTGAAAATTCAGGATGGTGCCTCGAGTGAAAGACCTCATACGATATTCTCCTCGCGAGGGTCGAACTGGGCCGCGACGTTTTCTTTTTCCACAGACTGCACGGGTCCAGCCGAACTTAGCCGATGCGCGAGGCAAGGCCAAGGTAAAGGTGAAAGACGAAACGCAGGCGCGAGAAGACGCGAGCGGGGAGTCAATGAACCAGCGTGCTCCTCGAGAGGAACCGAAGGGGAGGGAGGGGCTTCAGAAAAACAAGCTCGCGAAATATCGAAATTTACGAGCCGAGCGCGACCGTCGGTGGTTTCGTGCCGCGACGAATTTCGACTAAAAAATCTTCGTATTTCCGGCCGAGTTTTTCGTAATCGGTTTGTTCCCTTTCGGGCTGATCAATCGATGATTAATTACGCAAGGCTCTCGCGCGAGACGGCCACTTTCGAGAGCGAGAGCGAGTCCGCGGGCGATAAAAGCCACTCGGATGGAATTTCACTTTGGGCGCGTTCGCCATATTAAGAGAAGATCGTCGGGCGGGACCCGTAAGAGATCTCATAACCCGAGAGAACGAAACTCACTACCGCGGGATGGAAAATTAAAGAATGAACTCGTATACGAGCGATCGAGGAGTTTTCACGATTCATCCCAATGTTTTATACATTTTATAACAGAAGAATTCACTGAATTACCCAAACCAGGAATTAATTATTACCTCAAAGAAAAACATATTTGGAATGCCTGAATGTGAATTGTTCAAAAAATTCGTATAAATATTCAGTGAATATGATAAATTTTTTTAACGTATAAATTAAAATTATAACACATTCATCGGCAAACGCGAATATCGATAAAATTGCACGAAACATATTTTTAGTTCCCATAAAACGGTTTTACGAGCCTCGAGAGATTGAAATACAGCTGGATGAAATAATCGACGTCGCGCGGCTGCGTCAAAACACTCCGGCGCCTGTTGCGCGAGGCGAACGACCGTGTAGGGATTTTTTATCTTCCTTTACATCAAGATATATTGGCCGTTGCGATCCGCATCTGGACAACGCAACGCTCGATTATCGCGGAAGTGCCGCCGCGACGAATTGCATCTTACGCATTGGCGAAACGCGGAACGTGAATCCGATTGTCGATGGATTTTCTATCCTCCCGGCGACTCTCGCGACGATATTTCAATCTCGGATCGAGCGAAGGTGAAAAAACGAGTTTTTCCTCGTAGGGAAATTCGCTGAATAAGGATAATCGATGGTCGAGAGATTCCTAGACACCCTCCGAGACGAGAGTTAATTACCGCGGAGGATTTTAGCCGCGGGTAGAAAGCTACGAGCGAGCCTTTCTTCGGCCGGATTTAAAAAGGTAGAATTTTTTACTCCTCGGACGAATGGTTTATCTGGGATCTCTTATACGGTACAGTGTGTATACTCATTTGGTGGCTCATATCTAGCGGACTCGGTGCGCATCTCGTTACAATTGCAAATACGGCTCGCGCCGTTGAAAATGGAGAAAAGAAATCCCCGAGTCTCGTGTGAGTTCCGTAAAATGCACGGGGTACGCTCGCAAACTAGGTTAACCGGGTGCGATTATTTAGCATAAAGACCGCTTTTCGGGCTCCGTGCGTATACAGAAGTAAATACTCGCATAAAACGCGCACGCGGCGAGCTTCGCGCGGGTGAAAGCTCCCCGGTAGCCGACGAGAAGTAAAATACCGATGAGAAGCGGCGAATCGAGTTTTTGCGGCGGATTAGCGTCGTGCCCGAAGTGAAGTTTGCGATTAACGTTAGCGCGATTTCGCGTCGGGTGCCGTTATTTCGGCGAGCGACGTGAGTTCGTTGACGAGAAATACGCACGATCGAATAAATTCTCGTACGTTATGTATTTTCGTATGTAATTGGCTTGAAACGCACTCTGGCGAGTTCATCGTTATAATCTATGATGACGCTGACCCGGCGCTGCTCCTCTCTTCGGCTTCTCTTCCTCTCGCATCTACCAGCCGGCGAAAGTACACACCGTTTAATTGCCGCGATGCGCGTAACAGGACTTCCATTTGCGTACGCGCATAGCTTCGAGACTACGAGAGTCTTTTCTCTCCCCGTACAATTGCGAGACTCGGCGAGGTTTCGAGTGAAAAGCGCATAATTAGGCGCTCTACGCTAATGGAATTATTATTCATGAGGACTCACTTGACTCTGTCCGACGCGATAGGAAGCTGGATCGATGTCGACGGTGAGTAGCATGTCCTCGACGGCTCTTCGCTCGTCGGAAACGGGGCTACCGGGACGAGCGTTGCCATCGGCCGACAGCAAACCGAAACGTCGTCTAAATTCGCCGAGGGCCATGTGCTTCGGGAAACCGACTTTGTGTAAACGCACCGCGTCGATGATTTGACTTCCTCGTAGCTGTAAAACGAAGAACGTCGTTAGCCGGTATGCGGGACTCCGCTGATTTTGCTTTCTCTTCTATTTTCGCCGTACCTGCGATCGCAGAAGCGGTACATTGATGACGCTGTCCTCGCTTTGGTTAGATCGCACAGAGAGGAGACTCTTATTGTCGGTGCAGCCGGCGTTGTGTTGTGGTAGAAAACAATGAACAAACTTGACTCTCGTTCTTCTCAGTGTCTCTATCAATCCATCCTACAAAAATTAATTTTTTTGTTAATTACGATTCCATTGTATAATTATTTCTATTTACGTAATATTTGAAGAATAAATAAAAGAAGAGAAGTAAAATCAAATGGCTCCAGAATAACGTGTAACACAATTCGCGTAACATGACTCAATTCACTCTCCGAAGGTCGGTTTCGCAGTAACCGACTAAGCAGCGCTAGCTCGTTATTTAGTTGATAAAAACATCACTCGAGATAATTTTCTAATCAATAGTCGCGGTTCAGAGATATTTTTAGCCGTGACCTTTTTGAAGCTGTTGTAACGTAAGCCGGATAGCTTATTCCATTGATGACACTTACGACAGTGAATTTCACTTGAAGACAGACGTTTTTCCTCTTGACAGCCGTGAAAGTTCGACGGATACTGGACGCTCTTCTGAGGGACTGCGAACCCTCCAAACCTGGTACGGAACCACACAAAGCTCCGGTAACACCAGCCCCGCGAGCACTCACGAAAAGCTTACTTATATCTTCCCTATAAAACAACGATAATTAATATCAAGAATTCAAAAAATCAGACATAAATATGAAAATATGAAATGTATATTTTACCTAGTACTTTCTTGAAGAATTGTAATAGCGCTCTTGCTGACAGGATTCTCTCTCGTCGCTTTGAGCCAACCGGTCGCAGTGTAAAGAACCGGGTTTGTGCCTAATAAGTGTTGCAACACAAATTGATTGTTCCCTGGTGCCTTTCTTAAGAGCATTTGATGATCTAAAAATGAAAAATATATTTTACGACTGACCTTGTCGGTAACAATTCTCAAGTAAATGTAAACAAGGAGCAAACCTCTATCTCCGTAATGGGAAAATAGGCGATCGAGGAAATTCTCATCACTTCCACCAGGACAAACAGTTTCCTCGTCCAGTAACCATAACAATCCCTTACGTTCCATCTGTCGGCCAGCACTGAGATCACTTTGGCTGGTACGTAACATAGTG
The DNA here is from genome assembly GCA_003055095.1 of Goniozus legneri. NCBI lineage: Eukaryota > Metazoa > Arthropoda > Insecta > Hymenoptera > Bethylidae > Goniozus > Goniozus legneri. The sequence goes on from NCVS01000016.1 coordinate 52,137, forward strand.
GCACTTTGAGAACTACCCCTGTCCAGGAGGGAGACCAGAGCTTGAGGCGACGATATACCGTCCTCGTCGTAATCGTCTTCATAGTCAACGTCAATACCTTCTTGAACGTATCTAGGAATAAAAAAAAAGTTGAAAAAAACTACTTTCCTGATCACCAAAGATTGTTGGAGATGAGTTTTTTACCTGTCTTTTGGAGCAACCAGAGTCGTGTGATGGAACAAGAGTTGTAAACGCTCTTGCAAATAATTGTGACACAAATCTTCGAAGGAAGCACCAGTTTGACGTCCGCAGGAGGCGGGATTTTGAAAACCGGGTGAGTCGCAAAGTATAAGAGACGAAACGGTGTGTACAGAAGAGGATATGGAACGATTAATGAGCGCCGCGACGCAGTGGAATACTTCGTTGTACAGCCCAACGAGGAGACCCTCGAGGGCGTCGAGACCGCTGCAATCGCGAGCTTGATCCGTTGGACTCGGCGTGCGTAATGCCGGTCTGGGCGTGCTGGGTGTACCGGCGTTAGTACCGCACGACGAAAACACTGCCCTGCTGAGATCCTCGACACTAGTGCCCAGCAAATTTGCCGCCTTCTCGGCACACTCCACTCGGGCGAACTGCCAGCGACTCTGCGAACTCGTACCAGCTTTTACGGCACCCGCGCAGCTCAGATGGTAAATCCCAGCGAGCACCATCCAAACGATTTTCTCGTCGTGCTCGGATACTCCGAGTATCCTGAACGCCGCTGATATCCGATTAAACTCCACCATTGCTCGTTGCTTGTCCTCGTGCTTCTGGAGCGGCGTCACGAATGGATTGTTCTCGGCGACTAGATTCGTGAGATTGAGCTCCTTGCGCAGAGCGCCTTCGGCACCGGCCAGCAAACGATAGACCGCGTGAAACGTTGGGTCACCGTTCGGTCTTCTGCCGATTCTCGATTTTTCCAGAAGTAGCACCTGAAACGGGCAATCTCCATTAGAGATCGTGAAGTTGAGGAATATCCCTGGTTGGGATAATCGGTGTTTACGAAATTCTACCGACGGTAACGCTCTGGGGCGAAATTAAGAAAAATTGAGTGTAGATTTTTCACAGTAAACTGATCAGAGTAACTCTATAGATAACCGATGAGGCATCATTACGGTTGATCGATCAGAGTCTCGTTTGACCCTGGATATACAATTTACCTGTATAGATGCCGATGCAATCTGACCGGACTGATCAAAGTCAAGACTGAACAGCTGGGTGAATCGCGTGGCGTTCGAATTCATGTGGGTCCTGCTGTTGCCGAACGCCTCGAGCATTGTGAATAGAGCGTTTAGTTTCTCGATTGTCAGTATCTGTGGGAAAACGAGAAGGACAGTCAATAGAAGCTGGTGGGAGTGTCGATTAGCGGGTAGGAAAATCGACAACGGATCCGCGCTCTCGGAACCGCTGATTAAAGGCCGGCTCGACTATTCGAGCCGAGCCAGCGCTAAGAACTTTCGCTTGCCTTGTTAACCGTCCCGGCCGCCAGCACGAGATAGTGAAGCGCGTGCTTGAAATTGGTGGTTTTCCCGGCGCCGCTACGGCCGAGGAAAACTAGCGAATGGTCCCGTCGAGTCGCCAACATTCCGCGATAGGCGGCTTGGGCCATCGCGTAGATGTGCGGCGGCATGTCTTCGCTCTTGCAGCCACGGAACATATACGCGACCTGGAATTAAAATTGAGATGTTGAGACGTGGAGGTACTTAAACCGCTATTGAGTAATCAAACGAAGGGGATTGTAATTAAGGAAACCGATTGGTGGCTTTTTCTTTAGAGAACCGTACAGTCTCGTTACGAAAAACTTACAAACGATTACAAACTTTTCGTAGCGAATTAACCAACGGTTATCCAAAGAGAATACAACGACTTCTCTATAGCAGTCTAATCGTAAAGTCTTAGAAAAATCGCAGGAAAGTTATGGCAAAAAGGGCGCTATTCACCTTCTCCGAGTAGATTGCCAAAGGCGCGACTGGGTTTATTGCTATCAGGTTTTCGCCGGCGTAAGTGTGAATTAAATTGCTGGCATAGCGCTGCCTCAACGTGTGCAGCACGGACGACTCATTCAGGAATCTCAATTGCGAAAGCTCCTCCGCTTTGTTGAATTGCGGTGGATTGGCCTGCAAAAACAAAAAGGTCAGAATTGCGAAGAATATCAAGGGAGGGGGAATATACGTTAATCGTGCACGACCTTCTCGACGTCTTCTTCGTCAACGAGCAACTCCTCCCCGGACGAGAGCCGTATCCTCAGCTTTCCGGTGTCCGGATCGGTAACGCCGCATTTGGTAGCGGCCGAGAAGCCGCCACGGTGCAACAGCCAAACTCTCTCCGACGACATCCATTCCTGCTCTTGCGCCAGATGCTCCTCGGACCTCGCCTGCGAAAACCGAAACACATTACATAAATATTCACGCCGTTAATGCCTTCTCGCGGCTAGTCGCGAATCCGATTCTCGAGTCGCTTGCGCAACGAGAACGATCGTGTCTCGTTAATCAGTTAGCGAGAAGTGTCGCTTAGAAATAACGTAAAACTAACGGACAAATTTTGTTTAACAATTACGATAGCTTTTGACATAATAACGGTATTGCATTATTACGAGATTATAAATAATAATTATAGGTAAATTTAAAATTTTTTAATTTAGGTCAAATAATTAATTGCAAGACATTTTTCAGAGATTTGAAAAATTTTTCGTACGATCGACCACCCTTCCGCTATTTATATATCGCACCTGGGATTCATTGGCGATGAACCGTTGCGAAACCACGAGTTTCTCACCTCGGGCACCCCCCGCTCACCCCCGTCCAACGACTCACGACCGTCTCACTCTCTTTCGCGGGAGAAGCGATTCGAAGCCTTGACGCGTTATCGAGGACCGTTCCCTCTCGCTCGTCCCACGGAGCGCGTGGACGAAGCGATTATGCCGTGTGAGTTATAGACAAACTCACGGCACGCGCGCAATCCTCGGCTGTCGCGAAACATAGCCGTTCGATAAAATTCCGGTCTCGAATATTCTCGCTAAAAAGATCGTTCGGATTTTATCGAATATTCCGATCCGTCTGAGTAGTTTTCACAATAATAAATGTGAATTTGAATATTTGCTATATTATCCTAGTATGTTCAATGCGGTGTAAAAATATAAAATATATCGATATATGTGTTTGTATTGTATAATATTAATTGAAGTAGAACGAGTCTACTAGTCAGACACCTTGTACATAAAATCGGATATCAATCGAGACGATCGCTGTGTGACCTCGCGAGGACGCCTATGTAGCTACCGCACGAGCACCACCACGCCCACATAAAACCAAGAGGGAAGGAGAGAGAAGAAAATTTTTCTTCTCCCGAGCAGGGGACGCATTAAAAGGGGAACCAGGCGCAGCAATAGAAACATTAGTACGACTAATCGTATCCTCGAATCGATTTGCATCGGAAATCGCCCGGGACGGAATTTCTCGATACCGGTTTTGATTGCACGCGTTTATTATCGCGCTATAAATAAACACCGTTAAAATTCGATGCCTCGTGAAATTGAGGAGGAGAGCAAATGAAACTAGGTAGAGAAAAAAAATATTCCTCATCTCGAGACGTCTCGAGGTAAGACGGATCGCTCGGGGCTTCGGAAAATTACGTAAAATCGATCGTTCGATCGACCGGATCGAGCTCGAACGATTTAATCGGCGCTCCGGGTATTCGCTTGTTTCTATTTTTTTTCCTTAATTCTCTTTTTTTCGAACTCGCCCACGTACTCACGCCAAGCCGGTATTGTCAAGTGTAACGCGAGAGAGGCTCGTGTAACTTCGATCGCGCGAAGGAGGTAACGACGCGTGTAATTGCGTAACGACACCCGCGTGTTTAGAGCGACGTTACACGCGCGCTCTCTGTTTAACGCCAATCGGAGCGCGCACGCGGGTACGCGTGTACGCGCACGCACGGGTGGCCCCTGTAATAAGCTATAAATTTCATTCGGCTAACGGATCCGTAACGCGAAATACGATCGGATATAACTCAATTCGAGAGGGACTTGGAAACGATATAAACGTTTAGTTAATTAACCACGGTAATTAAACTCCCGATTAAAGATCACGAAGTTGCGCAACCCAGTTTGGAAGAAGCTTTGAGTTCCGTAGAAGAAATCGATTGCAATCGATGGATAATAGCGGATATTATAACTCGAAGTTGATAATGCGATATAGCATACTACTACTACATTATTATCGATACAAAATTCAACCGTTTTTTCATTTGAAAAAATTTATAATAATAATATAATGCAATCGTATAATTACATACAGTTGTAAAGTAAAGGAATTAAATGCACAGCTGATCCAACTGACCTACAACTTTATCTCGACGCGCAGTGTACACGACACTCCCCGTTGACACGATTCAAAAATGCATCGAATCGATTTCAAATATTTTCATAGCTGTCGCGTATTCAATACGATTTTCCAGCCAGTCACAAATTTTCCAACCACGTGCGGTGAACGGACATGCCCCGTATTTCATAATCCGATCGACGCAAATCGCGGTTATAAGTGCCGCTAAAATCGAACGCGATTATATCGATTTCCTCGTCCGGCGAAAGAGAAAACACGGTTGGCGTACACACGCTGGTATAGACGAGTATGGACAAAGTGCATGCGAATTTCCTGGTAATAAATTGCCGTGAATCAGCCGCGGCTTGTACTCAGCCTCCGGAGAGGGAGAGACATTGTTTTTTCATTCCCTCTCTCTCTCTCTCTCTCTCCCTTTCTCGATCGCGTTATAGATCAGCGTGTCCCTCGTTATAGAAAGGGTCGGCCGAAAACGGCTCTAGGGGAACTAACAGGGAGAGTATTAAACGCGCCAATTCTCGCGGAACTCTTTGACCTTTTGACAGTCGATGTTTCGTCACTGCGAACACGCTACCTCGTTTCTTATCATTGATTTTCAGCTAACTCGTAAAATTTCAAGTGAAAATTCCGAGTAATTAAAATTTTTCTCAGCCAGAGAGGATTTCGACACCGGTGGCAGTAATTTCTCGAAGCTGTACAATGAAAACCAAACAACAAAATTGGATAATATCAATCCTCGTTGAGAAATAACTGGAACGTACACAATTAGCGCAACTCGAAACTGCACCGAGATCGCAAAACTGCCCAAGGGTTAACGAGGAACTCTCATGGCTCACGATTCGGGAATAAATAATCGCGAAATGGAGACATTCAACGGGGCGTCGAGAGGTAAAACTCACGCGTGGGTCGTAGATATCTAAGAAACGAGATCGACCGAATAACCGTGAGTCACCACTCGAAGGTACGGGCGTAGCAAACTACGCGAGCGTAGCACCTGAAGAGTTAAATTCATTGGAGTGTGCGACAACTCGAAAGAACAATTAGTCTAGACACTTGAAGAGTTAGGCAGCGCGTTTCGCGTACCTCGACGTCTCGGTGTACTCGGCCCTCGAGCAGAACGTCGATCCTCTTGAAGTACTCGTTCTCGTCGTCCTGGTTCCGCCTGCCGCCATCCTCCTCGTCTCTCTCGCTCCTCCTCCTGATCTTCCTGGCCAGTGCCAGCTCCAATAATTCCTTCCACTCGATAACGTCGTAAACTGGCTTCTTCCTGATTCCATTCTTGCCCCGAATCGAGCCCTTCCTGGACGAGAACGTCCAACTCTTCGGGGAAGAGCCGGAGCCCTTCTCTTCTCCATTCTGCTCGATCTGGGCGGTTATACGATGCCACTTGCGCTCTCTGGGTATCCTGATGACGTTGCTGTCGTCCCAGCCTTGCTCCATTCGTTTGATACGATCGTCGGCGGAGCTGCAGCTTCTCAGGGTGTCCGCCCAGGTCTCCCTCTTGAGGGACCTCCTCAGAGGCGTCCCGTATGAAAAAGGCGAAGGCGCAGTGGTTCTCTTTTTATCTTTGGTCTTGTCGCTGCTGCAGGTCCTCTGCACGGGGCTAGGCTGATCCACCTGTCCAGCCTCTAAAGAGTGCATGCTGTCACTGTCGCTGCACTCCCATGAACTGGTGCTGTTCCGGCTGAGCTTTCTCGTCGGCTTCTTGCTGCCCACCTTGCTATTTATCATCGGTCCGTTGCCAAACAAGGCCGTAGCCGTGTCGCCGGTATTCCTGATGGGCGTTCTCGGTGACTTGCCCGGCCCTGGTTCTTTCATGCCGTTCTGCTTGGCTATACCGCTGCCGTGGGCCTTGCCCCGGCACGAGCGGTGCAGCAGCTGATGAGCTCTCAGCGGTTCGCCGCTGGCCAAGACCTCGCCGAAGCGCGGCATCTTTCTATATTTTCTCTCTCTCTCTCTCTCTATCCTTCTTCGATTATCCTCAGTTCGCCTTTCTATCCAATGCAAATTGCATACTCCGCTATTCCGATTCTCCAGGCGCGTAATTGCAGCCACTCGATGATTATTGAGCTCCTCGTCGGTCCTTGGACCGATTCCGGCGGATCCCCGGCACCCACGCGGCCCGATCTATCTCCACCCGCGTTCTCATGTGATCGGCACGCGGAGATCGATCACTCTCCCTCGCTACTTCTCTCTCTATCTCTCTCTCTCTCTCTCTCTCTAGCCTCGCGTTCCTCCACGCACTCAGTTATTTCTATATTCGTCCATATATATAAACGTCGGATACTCGCCGTCGAAAATAGTTCCCTACCGAGACGACCCGGACTCGAGGGACGGCGAGCTTTGTGTACGAAAATTTCTAGCGCCGAGAAAGAATGTTCCTTGAATCGCACGAGTAATCCGCTGTCTGCGCGCAAGCGAGTCTTCTAAGACGCATCGTTGTGTACCTCGACGGCTCGATCCAACGGAAATTCTTCTCGGTGAACTGGATCGACGAATTATCGTCGAGTTTCGTGAACACCGATACCGAACGCGACACTGCTCAACTGGCGCGACGAATTAACACTGGGGCGGCAATGTTACGCCGCGCGCAACGATTTCTCTTTCGTAGAGAGACGAGGGGGCCCTCGCGTGTGTCTCTCGCGCACGTCTCTTGAGTCTCGACTGAAGTAGTCGCGCGCGATCGTCGAGACGCGCGCGCGAGTCTCTCTCGCTCCTTCCCGAGCGAGAGAAAGAGAGAGGAGATCGAGGGATCAAACGAAGAGAGAGAGAGAGAGAGAGAGAGAGAGAGTGAGGGAGAGGGAGAGGCGTGTGCCCGAGAGACTCACGCGCACGCGGCTCCTTTTCCTCTCCTTTTACACTCCTAGCGTGTACCACCGAGTGCTGCTCTCCTCTCACGTGCGCGAGAGATCGAGGGCCGATATTTCGTCTCGATCTCCCTCTCCCCCTCTCTCTCTCTCTCTTTTATACAGTCTTGCTTCTCGACACCCGCCTCTGGGACGAATCGTTCCCGCGATAATTCGAGTCCAATTCGCTTGGGATAAAAGTTCGATGGTTTTGAACCTTGATACAGCAAACCCGTTTAGTATAGAAAATTGGATGATAATTTGTGCCTTGTTTATTATGATAAAGATTGAGCGTAAATTTGATAATTTCAGGATGTGGAGGGGTATTGTAGATTCTGAGTTAATAAAAGAGTAGAGTAATTAGAGTTTTGTTTTGGTGAACTATAAATAGTAAGTTTTCGGTACGATAAACGTAAAATAATTTACCGAGTTCAGCCTAATATATAAATTAATTTTCGTCGCTGAAATCCTAATAAAGAAACTAATTAATAAATTATGAGTTTGAATAGAAAATCTTTTTTAATCAAACTTCATTACGTTAAAATTATTTATGTTCCACGAATATTCCGGTTCTTCGAGTTTTGAAATGAATTTACTATAACATTTACACTCGGAAGAATTAGTATTTGAGTTCTCGAACACGTGATGTTCGATTCGCGAGCTTTTCACGGAGACCGCACACGTGCGCCGAAACGAAGGAGAGAGCGAGAGAGTAGTTCGGTCGTGCGAGTGCTATTTCGAGAAAACCATAACACACCGCGATATCGCACATCCGCCAAAAGCGAAGACTCCGAAACGCGAGTCCGTTTCGTCTCGCTCTCTTCTATTCACCGCTATTTTCGTATATGCCTCCTTTTATCGCGAGGGCAGAACACAGAGCTCCTACATTTTTCCCTTTTTCTCGTTTCTCCGCTTCCAAGAATTCGGAATGCCGCGCGCGAACGGATCCAGAAACTCCAACAAAAGCCACCGCCGTAAAAGTTCGTTACGGCGAACTGGAGTAACGAATCGGTTCGCTATCGCCGACGTTAAAAAAATATCCCACGAGATAAATTCTCGAACTCGGAAGAAAGGAACAAAAAAATTGTTTTGATTCGAGAACGAGGAGGTAAACACCGAAGCCTCGGAGCGATTTTCGTTTACGGATCGAGCCGTGTCGAACACCGTGATTATTCCGCGTCAGCGGCGAGCTCTCGCGTAGTCCCGCACGAAACCGGGAGTTACGACTTCCGCGTGCGTAAGAGCGGAAAACGGATGTCACGTCTCTCACGCCCACCTCGATACCCTCGAGAACTCCGCGCCGCCCTAAGAGCTCTCGCGACAGTTTCGTCGAGGAGCAAAAAAACTGATGAATATTGAGAATAAATATTCCGCCGTTGAGCGAGCTCTAACGAATTATTTACAATCGTCATTTTTCTTCCTTTTACATCGATGAATGTCACCATAGTAGACACCGGTGTTAGAACGTTCGGTACGAATGAAAATAGTAATGGTAATAATTTATTGATATTTATTGGCTATTATTATTTTTAATTCGATATATCATTTTCTGTAATTATATTAAATTCGACTTTTCGATACGACTGATGATATAGATCTTACATTATATTAGGAAACGATATTCGAGTGATTCATTTTTACGTAACAGTAAATGTAACGCAGGAACGTTCTTAATCCTCGATTTTCTAAAAACACTTGCCCTCTAGATAAATCAACGCGAAATAAATAACGGAATCGACTGTCAACTTCAGGGACCAGCGGAGCAAACACGAGTGATTTAGATCTCTATTTTCATAATGCAAATTTACTGTGGCCGGTGAGAGAGAGAGAGGTCGCAATTAAGCCGAGGATAGTCCACGTGGGTGTCTCTCCTCAAGATGGCTACTCACATAAAAAGAAAACACGACAAATCCCTACTTCCCCCACCTTTATATTTATACGAAAGCGCCAACTACCCACGAATTTCTTGGTTCCTCGCGGCGTAATCGCTCATACGCAGTGGTGAAATTGTCATGTGGCAATCCGCCCACTCGGAAACGTCGTTTCGAAGCTCGCGTTCGACCCGAAGGGGGGGGGGGGCACCGGTTCCCTTCCCCCTCGCTCCCTCGAACAATACCCGAAGGTACCTTGGTTTAGACACCTCGCGATGAGGATCGATCCGGGCGTGGCACGTGTCTCTATTCTTTCCCAGCGAGTGCCACGTACGACTAAAATGGTCCGAGCTCCGAGTGCAATCAACTGACAATTCTACTCTTCGTCTCGCGAGTGGGGCGAAAGAATTGTCGACCGCGCGATGTTCCAATACCTTTTCATTATACCCCGCGCCATACAATTCACGTATAAAGACAACGAATTTTGTATGAATCGACCGAACGTTGAAATAAAAAGACATTTGAAAACAGGTACATATGTTAAAGTTAACAGGATACAACATCGTTAGCGTCGAGAACCGATCGATAAGGTCATTAAAGCAAAGGCGAACGAAAAGCCGATCGTGATTTGTCGTTCGCGATTAAGAATCGAGCGTGCGAGCCATATCGCTCAGGTAAAACTCGAGTTAGGCGTAGATAGAACCAGCCGGATGTCTTTCCGCAAAGTCAGAGTTGAGTTGGAGCGAGCGAGACAGAAAAGGAATGGAAAAAGTACGACGGGAACGATAATCGGTTCTCCAACGATCCTCTTAGGACCGGAAGTGGCTTGATGAGACGAGAAACGTCCAAGGTTCGCGTCTGTAGCGATAAGCCGGGCGTTGCATTTGGCGACAGCCGAGTTTCGAGAAAGAGTTTTTATTTTTCTTCTCTCTCGCTCGTATCGCTAATGCCCACAATTACCGAGCGAGAGAGCATTTCGAAGAAATCGCGAGCATATTAAAACGTCGCGGGGCATTATAGTTTAGCGTGCATAACTGAAAACGACCTTGCACGGATTTAACGACCGGTCGACTCGCGGCGTGGGCGAGAGAGAACGACGGAGAGAAAAAATTCGAGCTCCCCTGGGTATTTTTCAAGCCTTTTTTAGGGAGGGAGAGGGGGAGGGCTGAAACATCGAAGAAACGTCGAAAAATTCCGTATAGCTTTCTCCGAAAGGAGAAGAATTTACGAAATGTTATACAATCTCGTTAAGTAATAAAATCGGGATAAAAAGGATTGCGTAATGAACTGCACGAGCGATGAAAAGAGAGAGAGAAGGGTAATCCCTATTTAAAATTTTCTAAAAACGGTTAAAGAAAAATTAATTTAGAGACAGAGCATTAATTAGGGATCAAAAAATTTATAATAACAATAAAAATAATAACCTTAAATACAATTTGTTGAAATTTTAACGATCCGAGATTTCCAACGATTAGAAATCGGTATTCGTTTAGTAATTGCAGCCGCGAGCAATAAAAAAGGATGAAACGTTTGACGGGATGACTCACGCACGTCCCGTGTTACGAGTGAACGAGGTGGGAGGAGAGACACATCGGATTGACTGGTATGACTACGTTACGACTCGACACATCGTAAATCTATAACTCCTATAGGTGAGACACTTGATATCGAACGGCCATACTAGGTCTCTTTCGAGAAACGATCCATTATATCCAATTTTTATCATGCAAAAATATTAAATTTCCTTGAAAAATTAAATACACTTATATGCAATAAAACGAATAATATTCTCATGAAAATAATTTATGGATTGAAAAAATGAAGCTACTATTCTAGAAATGGAGTGTCATTTTTCCTATAAAATTGGAGCCTAGTTGTCAGCCAAACCCTAAAATGTGCCATAAAATCCAGAAGTTGGGGAAGTTAAAATGAAAACCAAAATAACACCGTATCGAATAGCTCTCGGGGTTCGTCGACCCTTCGCGTTTCGGCGACAATCGGGTTGGTCGAGAAAAATATACGAACCTGGAGAAAATTTCCTCACGCCCATACGATGACTTTATTTTTAGCAATCCTGATGCAAATCCGAGGGAAGATCGCGAATACATCTAGACAGACGTGTGGGTCGATCGACGACAATACACGTACGATAATTATTCGCAAATTCACGGTGTACTTGAAGAGACAGAGTGAAAATAAATCTCGTTGAATTCGGTCGAGCTAATTGTCCATTCGGAATCGGATCGTCCCCCATATGGAATCGTTGGAATATTCTTCCCACGTGAATTTTCCGCGGCTAGGTTCTCCAAACTAGCTTGGAATATTCATGAAAATTTTTATGATAATAGTTTCAAATTAAATTTACGAAATTAAAGTAATCGACAAATAAACATGAAATAGAATTAGGAACTTATATTTTTTTTAATAGAAAAATAAAAAACCAAATCTGATATTCATCGTCTCATTTCGAGGACGAGTCACGAAAATTACACGAAAATTCAACCCTCCTCGATTTTATCGCGACAATCAAAATGATATCGAATTGGCTTTGCTCAAGATACTAGCCGGTACCGATCTCATCCAAATCGGAATTTGGAGAAAGTATTACGAACACGTCATCAAGCAGAACCTGCATGTGTAGGCTAAAAGTCAGTAGCGGCTCGCGGCTGCGCGTCGAGAGCTATTCCCGCCGGCGTGGGCACAAAGAGAGAAAGAGAGAGAGAGACCTTTGTTTTTCCAATTTTTCCTTTTGGAAACCTTATATTTATAGACTGCCAGCCGTTGTGTGATGTCATATCCCGACTGCACCCATGGGTGCATCGAAATTGCAATTAGGTATAATTTTCTCGTTCGGAAATTTTAAATTTCCATTTTTCATTCACAGTATAAAAATATTTATAAAAAGTGAATGAACTATCTAAAATGTGTATTGAAATTCTAGCGGCACAAAATTTCATAGTCCGTCGCAAAATCTTCATTGGAGAACAGCGCACGGTAGGTTTTGTGTTGTTATTCAACCCGGGTCTCCGTGTTTACGGCATGACAAGGTCGTGACAAATCATTTGTTAAACCGAGAGCGAAATTTTAGTCGACGTTGAAAAACGAACAGCGAATGACGGGAGAGATGATCGACGGCTCATCGAACACTGTCGAGTAGGAAAGTAGAAAGAGAACATCGTAACTGACCTACATAGAGCAACAGGTTGGCAGTTGGCTCGTAAGCCCATCTCTCTTCGTGTGTGCGTGGAACGTGAAAACGGTTCATCGCGATAGACCGTGACGACAATGACCGCCTCCAGCGTTTGTATAACGATAATAAAAAAAGGTGCATAACGAGGCACGCAATACCGATTGCGCAATTCTTAGCTTAGCCGATAAGAGCTGTCCTTCGAGCTCTATCGAGCTAGGATCGAATTCGAAGCGCTAGACCAGAATTTTAAGATTTTTGTAATCTAAAAACTTATTTTCAATTTAAATTAAATTGATGATATTATCGAAAAATATTTGAGAATTTTTATTTCAATTTTAGTAAAAATTTTTGCAGATGAAATTTGTCATTCTATCAAAAGTATCTTTAGAATAAAAGCTGGAAAAAGTATTTCGGCTCGAGTTGAACGATGGCCGAGGGTGTATTCGATCCATTCTTGCTCACCGCGTGCTCTGTCGAGGCGAGAAAATACACGAGAGATTTCAAAGATCAACAGACGAAAGTTGTTCCAACCTCAGCACCGACAATGCTCTTAGCATGGACTCGTAAATTGAACCTAACAGGAATTTCGTTCGATAGTAACAGTCCTACAAATCACTCCACCCTGCTAGTTAGCTGGAATTGGCATAAATCTATCCGACGCGTTAACGAGTAAATCAAGTCGCGTTGCGACCTTCGAGATTTTTATTTTTCGTCCAATTTAATCGGAACAATCGATCAATTAACAAGCTACTACTTTGCACGAACTTTTATCCATTTTATTTTCCACGACTTTTCATCCTACCGCGATTGCTCGTTTCTTCAAGATTATCGCGTCACTGTCAATTTTCGTTCCGCCCCGAAGAATTTTCTCAGGGTTACGATAAATAACCGCTGCATTCGATACGGGTGAGAATTGGAATAAGTTCTCGCTGGCGCTGTCATTGAAAACTGCGCCGCGGAAATTAATGCAGGCTGTACGAACCTAAGTCTACGAGGCCGTTATTCGCGTGAAGGAGTGAAAAATTGACGACGTGACCAATCGCGACGATATCGAGAGCGCGAAGGGCGGCTGCGCCCGTGCACACGGGACTCGCCACGGGACGATGAGGCTTGGCGCAGGCCGTTCACGTACCCGAGATAACCGCGATAAGACCTCCCTCTCCTTCTCTCTCTTTATTCGATCGGTTACGAACGCACGCCTTGACTTTTTAACGAGTTGCAACGAACCGCTCCAGGGCTCTGTACTCTCGGGATAGATTAGCCAAGCCAAATGGAAAATAAATATTTAATTACCGACGCTAAGCATTGCGTCTCTAACGACTCTGCACTCAACCAGTAAAGAGAGTTTGTCTCATTCCGAATACTTCATCTGACATATTTTTGTGTCAGTTTTTCTAGTATTACGTTCTTACATTTTGTACAGAGGATTCTGCGTAAAGTGGAATGGTAACTGAAGAAAGTTCGCGGGCCGCGGTTCGTGGAGGAGCAGCAGCTCGCGGAGCGCCACCTTCCGACATTACCGACCAGTGGTAGTCAACTGAGTGAGTCTAGTGTTGACCACAACCAATTTTTCTGATTCACTTGTATCGATTTGTATAAATAAATTGTGTTTGCGCAAAATATAATTTGTTAAAATACTAGTATAAAATTATTACTTGTACGTTTTTAAAATATTCTTGGCTCGAGTTAGTAATTGGCGCATCTGCTTGACCAGCGCAATCGACGGTCGATAACGAGCATCGGATGCAAATCAGGGCAGGGCGCGAGGGCGTACAGTTGAATGAATTTCCGGAACAGACAACAGGCTTCCGAGGGATGTGTATTTAGGAAACCCAATGAGGGTTCAGCGTTGAGAAACAAAATCATCAATTACTCTCTCAATTATGTCAAACAAAAAAAAGTTCATGTTCGATAAACTTTTAGATCGAATAGACAATTCAGTTTAGAAAATTTTTCAGTACGGGAAAAGAAGGAAAAATAAGGTGTAGCGCGACACAGCTGGTGTGTGTTACTTTCCACCCACAATACCGGTATCCCTACGGCATGGTTAATCGCGTAACGGTACGAACACGACGGTCGGGTCGGTTCTGATAATCGGCTAATAATGGTCACGCGTCTGGCCGAGGGGCGCGACCGAACCGATACATCCCAACGCTAAAAATGGATTATCGAGTTTTTCCCCGATATTGATATAGTATTAGAAAATAGAACTGGCTAACTGAATTTTTTGGGATAAATAGAATACGATATACGTGATATAAAAATAACCGTTTTCTTCCCAAATTTTTTTTACTGCAAATCAAAATTTGCGTTCGAATTCCTTCGTCGCGATGTGCGAATCGAATGAATATTTAATGAACGCCATGAAAATCGGAATCTCTCGAATTTAGCGTTCTCAATATCTCGTGTTAAGATAAATTCGCGTTGTTTCTCAGTCGTCGACTTGTGCCCATTTTCATATTAAGAGGGGCTCAATTATAAATTACCGGGAACGGCGAGGTCTCGAGGAATCCGTAGCGAGGCCTGGAAATTCCGAGCTCATCAGCGAGAGCTCGTACATATCGCTCCCGGTCGATTCGAGACGGAGGTCGAACGCAAATTAGACGCCGCACTGTGTACAGTTAGAGCCGTAAACGCGCCGCTATCGCTCGGCCCGTTTTACTCGTTCTAATTGCACCTTGCCGTTTTCCTTTCGCGGAACGATAAAAAAAAAACTTCCCTCGCGAATTTCGAGCCGGCTAATAATAAAACGGTGACGTCGCCTGGCCTATCGATTACGTCGTCGGACCAGAAATACATAACTCGACCGGTCGGAAACGTCAAACGATAAGAATACCAACTACCGCTGTCGATATATCGTTCAAGGTCGCTCGGGGATGTTTAAAAACACAACCAGCTGTTTTCAAGCGCGAATCGCTAATTAGCCATGCGTGCGAGAGCTCTATGGTTCATTTTTTTTTTATCGTGAGATCGCAATTCGGAGCACGAGTATGGAATTATCGCGCTCGCCCCGGCTCGATGACTCACCGTGTTTTGATGAAACCGCTGACTGCCCGATCGACGAAGCGTGCCACTCCGTATGTTCGCGGGTGCCAGTTCCACTTTACGTCCATCCGTGCCCCCTCGTCGCGACAGTTCCGACAGTTCGGCTACCGGTTGTACCTGGAAAGGAACGAAAACTCTGATTGTGAATTGAATTTTCGAGTAAACAAAAAATTAGATAACAATTAACGACAATTACTAAGTAATAACAGTAATATCGATTATGGATAAATTGAAATTAATTCCCTTCGTTCGTTTTGGTATTCTATATTCTAAATTTGATTTGTTTTTTCCATTTAAAGATTTTCTTAAGCTACTCAAATCTCTCAGATGTATTAATTTTTTTAATAATTCAGGAAGAAAAAATTTTACTTCTACCGTTTAATAAAATTTTTTCGTGGCTCCACGAGCCGATCGCGAGGAGTAAACACGTCTTGGCTCGATCTCACGTTCTCGGGTCGAGCGCGCGTGCTCCCTCGCGTGAGCGCGCTCTTGACCCACGGGAACGAAGGCCGTGGGCAGGGTCCAGTGACATTTGCCTACACGATATTATCGCGCCGAGCGCGTACCTCGCTCGTCGAAAGTGAATGGAGGAGCGTGTCTCACGAAAACGAAATGTCACAAGAAAAATCGTCACCGAACGTGCGACGCGCGGGTCTTTTATTCGCTAACTCGGAACACAATAGATCGACAGAATTCCCACCGAACTCGTTAATAGGTTGAGGGAGATATATTTCTCGCTTGAGAAATCGAGTTTTAGGTAGGAGATTCCTTATACGGCAACGAGTTGGCAATTCTATTCAACGACTGGTGAACATAAACGTCTCAACGAAGACGGACGAATATAGTTTCAAGATGAATGGGAATATCGACGCGTGGATCGTTACGTCACGTCGGACGAAAAGTAGTACGAGCATCGTATCGCGGAATTTGCTTTGCAGATTGCATTTTCGAAACTAAGAATATATCAAGAGAGAAAAATATTAAATACGTAATATAAATAATTGAAATCAGTATAAATATATTCGGTATTTAGTCATTGAGCCATGTAACGGGCGTACTTTCAGGAAACAGGTTGTTGACCGAATCGAGTCTGCGAACGAATCAATTTCGTGTACCGTCACTCGCAATTCGATAGAGCTAATTATACTTCTGGTGGGGTGGAGGTCAATGCCAATTCACGAGCGAATCGATTTATCGCTAACGAGTAAATAAAGAAAAAAAAGAGTAACGAATGAACGTCTGAGAGAGAGAGAGAGAGAGAAAGAGAGAGAGAGAGAGAGAGGAAAGAAGTGGAAGCGCGATGTCTGACGTGTCAAACGCGTACGCCTCGGTGCACAAAATGCAACGATTATCGCCCCTCCCCTCTTTCCCTTTCGAGGACCGGCAGACGTGACGCGTATAAGCATGACGAGTTTGCGAGCAAAAGGGGAGCGCCGACGCGATTGCATTTTTAAAATCCTCTCGTGCCGAGGAAGAGGGAAAGCACTCTCTTTCTCTCTCTCTCTCTCTCTCTTTCTCCCTCGGTTTTTTTGTTTTTTAGCATTCCAGTGCCCCGCCTTGAGGCAAGGTCAAATCCGTCTCCGCGCGACGCCTTCCACCGCTCGCTAACTTATTTACTTTTCACTAGCTCGCACTCTACCGAGTCGTCAAAAAATCCCCCAAGTCCTTACGATGTTTATCAACTTTTATCCGATCTCATTCATTTTATAACGGAGTAACTTTTAATTTCATGTAGTAGCCCCCTGGGGACTCGTATTCTAATACGCGATAACGATCTGGAAATTGGTGAGAGATCTAAAAAGTATTAGGTTCTTATTCTCACGTGACTTATGAGTAACTACGCGGCACCTGCCAGCGCTCCGAACACTTTGAGATCGATTGGCGATATTTTTAGGCATGCGCGACCGAAACGGCTAACAAGTTCAATGCACGGTGCAAAATAAACTGTTTGTATTTTAAACATGTATTATCCAATAAAGCCTTCCGATTGAATGTGCAAAAGTGAAAAATTAATTCAATAATCGCGATTTCACGTGCATGGCTTAGCGGTGGCGCCTGGGAGTCGTAATTTGACTTCTAAGGAGCGAGATTCCACAGAAATTATTTACTCTGGCGATTATCCAAGAATTCGGAGCACGGTCTCGAAAGTCAGAGTTAATTTTTCTCCTTTTCATTTTTATACATAACGCAATAGAATATAACAATGTAAAGATATTTTTCTGAATTCGTAATATCACAGCATGTTACTGCATTAATTCAATGATTCGCGAGAGATTCATTTTCATTTCATTGTATTCGCGAGTATCGCGTAATAACGGTTTTCCTTTTCCATCGCGAGAGGAACTCTTGATGGAAAGTGATTAGCAGAGGCAAAGAGCGAGAGCGATTGAGGAAGGAAGAGGTTATTAAAGCCACTAACTAGCGGGCAAAAAGAGGAAGACGATTCACGCTACATGCCGATACATCCGCTTTGAGTTAGCGCATAAAATTTTCTCCCCTTCCAGAAATATGAAGTATCGACCATATCTCATATTTCAGACGCCTGATGAATTTATTTTCCCTGGAAAACTCTGAAAGAGTTATACAAGCAATCTTATAACGCGAAAGATATTTTCGTGGGAAATTTCTCGGTAAATCATAAACTCGCCGATCGATACGAGGAAACGTATAAGCGAGCGTCGAGGTCGATCGATGGTAATTACGCGATTGCTCGATGGAAAAATGCCAATCGTATACGAAAAAAAAATTGGCTTTTCTTCCTCGTTCCCTGGGCGTTCATTAAAGTCGTGTCTCGATTCGATTCTCGGCGAAATGCCGCTTTTCCATCGCCATTATCGTTACAATCTTTTATAATCTTCCACGTTGGTAGATCATTAACCGCAGCCACTGTCGTATCGTGTACGTCAAAATGTTAGGGGAGCGACTAATTTCTCGAATGCCGCGAATCAAAAGGTTCCTGCCGTGGCGACTTTCGATCGACCTCTTTTACATCGACCTCTCGGGAACTCGAGGATTCCACCTCGCCTTTCACCGGCCTGCTCGTGCACAGCCACGTCGTACGGTTGCCTCCCCCGATCACGACGATAATTGAGATTTGTCTAACCGAATTTTACTCGCTTTTTGTTTAATTTTCACACCGAGAAAACCTCGAACAATCCAATTCGTGAATCTTTAAAAAAATTCTTATCGAATACAACATCTCTTATCTGAAATACAATTTTATGATTCATTTTCTTAGATAGAAGCTCCATGTTTTTCTGTAACGAAAACCAACTGAACGAAATTTATCGATGCCCGTTAGGTAGATAGCGATAAACGCGGTATCGGTAACAAGCGATTGGCTACTCCCGGCGATAAGTTTAAGTGCTAAGTGCGGTTTAAACGTTGTTTCTTGCAACTTCGATAAACGTAGACATAAGGAGAAATCGCTTATTTACGTTTCACATGGCAATACCGCTACAGTGAGCGAAATTCATTAAGAACGCTCGGTACGTCGATTAATTATTCATAACGAGGCGCTGCACAGAGCCAACTGTTGCCGACGCGTACGAGCCTCCGTGTAGGCAACGGGATCGCGATGTCACGCTCGCGTCTATGCGCGTTACATACGGAATTACAGAAGCGTGTAGGGGAATGCGTTCACTTGCCCGTATTCTTATTATCAAGATCGTGTGCAATATAAATTGAGTACGAAATTCTACATTTCTTGATATTTTACCTTCACAGTAACGCTATTATTCGATCCCTTGATCAGGTCGATTATCTCCTCTCTGGTCTTATCGTCCACGTTAAAGCCATTGACCTCGATCAAACGATCGCCAGGAAGAAGACCGGTGTCGTTGTTATGCTGCACCAGAGTTCCCGGCTCCGCGAATATTACCGGTTTCATTTGCGTTACTCCATTCGGCGATCGCTCGACGATGACCGCACGACGCAACGAAAAGCCAAAATCGTTGCGTGGCGGTGGTTGCCGCTGAATGGTGAGTTCACGCGGTTCCGGCAGTTCCACGGGTACGATCTCCGGTAGCTGAAGATCAACTCCCTGTTCCTCGAACGAAGCCGATGAACGCCATCGGTTGAAGCCTTGAGATTCGCCCACCGGAGACAAACTGAACGGCGGTGTCGCAAAGCTCGAATTGGTCGTGTCCGTAAGCGAATCGGCGGATGGACTCGCGCTCGTTATCACCTGCAATTTCATTTTCGTTTTATAGAATGGATCGAGACTTTTGGATTTTTGTTATGCGGATGTTGAAAATATTCGAGGTGTTGCGGTATTAATTTTCTTACAGGTAAAACGAATAAGGATATTACAACCACGTAGGAACAATATTTAGGAATCGATTAGTTTCAATGTTAACCCTTAAACAGCTCTTATACTCTGGTTTGCATAAAATTTAATGAAAAATTACTTAAATGTAAACACAAGTATACAACTAAAAAGCATTAAACACGAAATAACAGTCTAAGGGTTAAACTTCTACCACTTTACAAAGTACGAACAAGCCCAACACCCAAATATCGCCAAACCTTCCGAATAACAAATACTGTCCCAGAATACTACCAACATGAAGCAATTTAGTATCGTTATACTGCTGCTGCATATTCGAATGCCCAACACCAACGCGCCAGTTGTTAGGATCTTCGTCTCCGTACCCATCGTTACTATAACTATTCAAGCTGAGGTGACAGGGTACGTTCTGATAAGCAATCACCTCGTTCTGCAGTGTATTTCGAACCAGCAGATTGCTCGCCTCCTGATGACTGTTCTCATTGCCGTTTGGCAGATCTGCGCTCTCTGCGATGGCATGAGCGGAACTGCTGCTGGTCACGCTCAGTCGCGGACCTTTCAGGATTCCTCTCTTGGGTGGTTTAGGTGGCAACGGTGGCAGGCACTTGCTGCCCGAATGACCCGTAGAATTGTGAATCGAGGGCGCGTTCGCGCCAGCGAGCGAAGTCAGCGAGGCCTCCGATGAATCGCTTTGCGTCAAGCCATCCGGTGTCCGCGTGTTCCAGCTAGTGCCGGCTCCACCGGAACCCGAGTTTTGCGCACTGTCTAGTATGTCCCGATCGAGATGGGCGAAGAACGAGGCACTGTAATCGGCTGTGATACCACTTGGCAATTTTTCCTTTTCTTTTCGTCGACCGGGTATCTTCAAGGATCGCCTAACCTGACAATTTTAATTGTATCGTTAGAAAATTTATTTTTCTACTATAATAATGATCCAAATATTTATGGCAAATTTCTTTAATGTCAATATAAATATTAATTGAATAAATAATAAAGTAATCTTCACTATTGTGAATTTTTTTGAGTGTGAATTATAGCGGTACCGATTTTAGAGAATGAAAAGCACGCTTTTATTTTGTCTGGGGGAGCGATAACCTCTACCCCAATGGAACCCTTACTCTACATTCGGTGTATTATCGTAGTCCGATTTATTCGCAGTAGCGATTGGAATACGCCCACAGCTGTGTACACACACGTTCAAAGTCCTATAATGCGTTTTATACGTGTGTGTCCGAACGATTGATGGGCTCGTGCGCGAGTTCGCAAACAACGTGTACTCTATTGTAGATACAAATATTCTGTTACATCACTGAGTTGACTCTATATCTAAGGCTTCTTCATTTCGAAGAGGGTATAATAGTTACCTACTGCATCGAACAAACATGATAAATCTAAGCGAAAATGGATTTTATTGACATTAGAATCTCGTTAGAACGAACCTATCAAAATTTCTCAGTTTTACTATAGCGAATTATTTATGCGAGAGTAAAATACTCACAAAGTATTTTACCCTATCTGATTTTAAGTAGCAGATCTCGAGTTGTAAACACTCGAAAACATCTTCACGTTGGAGCTTTGTTTATCCTCCAGACAGCTCCATAAAAAGAATCAATACACAGAAAGAGGAGAAAAAACCAACCTCGTCAAGCCGAAGAAGCTCCTCGGCCGACATGCTACTCCGATCGCGCTTTTTCACATCCTTGCGTTCCTTTTTTTCTCTCTTACGCTTCTCCTTGTCGTCTTTCTCCGCTACCTTCTTCATAAAGTTGAACATTTTTTCATCTAACGGGTAACGCAAAATTTCCTTTCTTCACACGCACGCATTCACTCGACACACGCGATATTCGTTACCAAACATCGATAAATAACTAAATATATTTATGAAAGAATTTAATCAACGAGCACTTATCATTCGGTGTGTTCGAACTTCAATCGCGCTCGGGAAAATTTATCTCCTCGCATTTTGTCGTCAAATGGCTCTTGAAAGAATACCGCTCCATTCTGGTCAATCGGAAATAATAAACTGCGTGCGAACAACGACGAAATAACAATTGGCCACTGGGTTTGGCCGGTCACCCTCGCGGAAGGGTGCGCAGGAACGTTTGGAGGTTAGGGCGCGCGCAGTGGTAATCTTCAATCGGCTAAAAATGCGCACCAGTACGTGGGAATAATTCACTTTTTCACTACGAAATATTTCGTATTTCAGCAATCTTCCTTTGATTATTCCACCGAGCTTCTCCGTCTGTGCTAACACGTTATTTCGTCGTAACTAATCCACTGGAACCAAAAAGCAAAAACTACGTGAGACGAATACACGGCATCCGTTGAATAATTTCTATTTAAAATAAATCGATTATTTTATTCGATTACACATTGAAGAAACAACTTCATTAGGCTGCGACGAAACAGTCGGAGCAAATGTTATTTCACTGTTAATATTTCCTCGCACGTCGTTATATAGGTGTCATTTCTCGAGGAATTTTATATCGTTCCAAAATAAACTCAACTTCCTGAATTACACACGTCCGATAAATTACAATTACGTACGCTAGAGAGAGAGAGAGAGAATCGGTCGATTTGAATTCGATATCGCTTACTATCGATTTTCGAAATTTGAATCGCGTACGTCACTCGAACCTAACCTTATTTTTGCCGGTGGATTGTTGTTTACGGCGTGGCACTCGCAGAAGTCGAACGAATATTTTCGCGGATGCGGTCGCGACGTGGTGGACGGGAACGAGAAAAGAGGGTGGGGAGAGAGGTAAGCAGGGGCGTGAACCGCGGACTGGCTCCCTCACGGATGGACGCTTCCGGCATTCGATCTCGCGAAGTATGCGGAAATGTACCGAGATTCAGAATCAGACGAATCCACGACTCCTCGATCTATTCCGAGTTCCCTCATTGCTATTATGAAACACACTAGTCGATAAATTGTCGATTCAAGGCTGCCCTCTGACACATCGACAATTTTCCTTCTCATTTTACACAAAATTTACGATATAAATTATATCCGAACCGTATGACAGCTAGTATCGCGAAATTTGAATCGATTCGCGCCTCACAGTGAACGTAGCTGTAGGAAATGGCATATCGATAAATCGAATATTTTCACGAGAAGTCGTTCTACTTGGCACGCACATACGTTTCTCTATCCTTGTCTTTCTGACACTCTACATGAAGTGTTTCCCCTCTCTTCGTTCTCTCTCTCTCTCTCTCTCTCTCTCTTTCTCTCTAGTATCAGACCGTTACACGCGAATCATCTGATTTCGAAAATACCGCTACATAACGTAGAGTATTATTCACATTAATCTGTCAGTTTAAATTACTGGCGTGCTGACTTATCATCGGAATGTCAAAAATTCGTATGAAATGTGGAAAATGAAAAAATTGAATAATACCGATGAGAAGAGACGCGTGAATGATAAATATTCAACACACCTCGCGTATAACACTATTTTGACGATAGGTGAGTCTCGAAACCGAAAGGGTAACGGGAGGGGGACGGATAAACTCGCAGCGGCGTGGGACACCCCTGATCGATTCGTCGCGGCGACATTCTCTTCTTCTCTATCGCACTTGTTAACTCATCGCGTTTTGCCGCGTGCTCCTCTTTTTTCTCTTCACTTGACAGATGACGAGCGAGGGTGGGGGATGCACACGCGTCACTCCAGGCGCCATTCGGTAGAATACCCGTCGTGTATTTACGCCATTCGGCATCCAGTTTACGCGGAAGGAAAAGGAGATGAGAAACTACACCGTTAAACGACGTGTGAGAAAAAAAACGCTACACCGTTGTCGATCGATCGAAAATATTTTTTTACATGATTAGTATCGCGATGGACGGCGTGATCCTGAGACGAAGTCGGTGTTTTCCTACAGAAATTCGTTCGTGAGAGTTTTGTACTCTCTCTCGTCCCTTCGCGGTCTACTCCGTGTCACGCACAGACTGTCATGGCATCGCCGCTACAAGAGAAAACCGACCGGCGGTAGGCCAATGCAGCTAGCGCCTCGAAAAGTTGGAACAACTCCATCTCGCGCTGCATCCTTCAATTAAATAAGGTTTCTTCCATAAAGCTGATAATGTAGATTTCGACTCTTATTCACTTACTGTTTGAAAACGCAATATTCTATAAAAATTTACGAGTATTTTCAGTTACATATATTTTTAATAGTAAAATTATTAATCAACTAAAGAGATATCGATTTATCGTTAACTTCGAACGAAACGAAAGCGAGCGATGACGCCATCCTACGGGTAAGGTAGGAAAGACATTTTTGGCATTATGGCGGCAAATCTACATTGCACCCCTAAGTATAACCGTTCTAACGGTTCTAACCACGTTCAAACATCGCTAAAGGCATTAGAAGATAATAGTTTATTTATTTTGCTTAGTATTCTGTGATAAAACCAGAATATTGTGTTTTTTTTTACCCTTTATTAAAAACAGTAAAGTTTGAACAGTAATTACTTTAGTTACAACCGTTTTTTTACTATTTTAATCAAACGAATTTCGCAAGAATTTTTACAGTGTAATAGTAAAGTTTTTCTCGAACGAGCTCAAAGTGCAAAGTTGGATAAACAAAGGGTAAAGCGAAGAGTAAGCTCATTTAAAACTTGTGCTTATAGGATTAGGTCAGCTGTAGATGTTGATTCTCGTTAATTAGTTTTACGTGAAATTGAGAACCGCGTATATTCTAGAACGCATTTGGAACAATCATCGATTTAATAAACGAATTAAAGATGTTCGATTTTTTGCAGTAAGTACGCGATGCAAATAATAAATGTACTCAGTGTGCACAAATATCAATTCAGAGCGCATAGAAGTGGAATTACTCGTCGAGACTGCACGCTAGCAAAAAACGGTAATATGTAACAGTTCTAGAACGAGTATTCGAAAATATACTGGATCGAGTTCAGGTACGCTCTTTGATTCTTTACGCACCGCATCATTGCGTATTCTGTAATCAAACATTTCTCGGAATTACAGTAATTGATCTCGTAAATATTATTGAGACGAATATTTTTAAAATTCTCAAAATGGAATACAAAAATACATAGAGCGAATATTTCAGGGATAGCACGGTACGTCGCCACAATAGAGATTCCATCTCTCCTTCGTTCAATCTGCGCATTCTCCTATACGACAGCATCTGAGACTACGAACCGTACAATTGCACCAACACGAGCACCGTGTCATCGGGAATTCACGTACGGGAAGGCTACGTGCACACGCACTCGCACACCGCTCGTTCGCTACTCGAGTTTAACAAGTCGTTCAAACGTGTGAATTGGGTTCTCAGACTACCGCGTTATGAGAGATTGCAGTAGACAGTTTTTCTTCCGCGAAAGTCGTTCACCCCGCACGCAATTTTCTTTCTCCCCCGTGCATCGTTGCAAAACATTCTCGTATCTCGTCGACTCGACAGAGTTTTACCACAGGGAACTCAATCAGGGATACCAATCCTCGTTATAGCGAACTCGGTAGCGAGGCGACATTGACCGCTCCGAAGTGCCCGGCTATATCGATACTCCGCTGCACCCAGTAATCAACAAGTGCACGACAAAAGACCGTCCGCGACATTCTAATTACTTTCTCAACCGGAAAATCACTCGAGGGAAATTTCAAAGATCGTCGAGTAATTCGAGACAAAAATTCGGTCTATATCGGTCGACCTATCGACGTTTCGCGAGCGGGCGCGATGTGCCGGCACTTTCGTGCGGCGGACTCGCCGAGACTCGGGTTGCACGGCGCGCGAACAAATCGGGACGCAACAGTCGCTCGGCGAACCTCGTGCTGGTCGGTTCGCGTATTCCGCGCGTCGCGCCAATTCTCAGTGAGCAACTCGTGCGTATCGCCGCGTGAATTGACCATTGAATGACATCCGAACCGGCGTTCTATTCGGGGTGAGTGGAACAATAAAAACCGCGTGAAAGGTTTTCGTTAAATTTTTATTCGACGTTGCTACGTTACAACGAGATTTCGCGATTTTCCTCGAATCGACTGGCCCGAGAGACTTCTCGAGTGCGCGTGCACCTGTTCGATTCCTGCGCCCTCCCTTAATTATATATATATACGCGTTTTGGAATTGCGAGCCGGCGTGACCTCCTTTTCCGCGTTCTCCCGAATCGCGGCCAATTGTTTTTAACGGATGACATCCTCCGAGCGCTCGGCCGGCTTCGCGGCTGGATTCTATTTCGATTTTCTCGCGGCGCGAGATGCGTGCAGGCTCGTTACGCGTGAGATTCGTTACAGCGAACCGGGTCTCGTTATATCGAACTTTAAATACCAATATTATTCGGTATTTTAAATTTTGAGACATTCGCCGTTGTAAAATTCGATAACGAACCTAGCAATTTTCTTTATCGAGTTCTCTCTCCATCGGTCACCCTCTCGGGTCACGCGTGTAATCATATCGGGCGCGTAAATCCACCGAGTTCGCAATTTACCCTTCCCTCGTCTAACGAAGTAACGTTAAACGCGAAACGGTAACGGAATTGCACCGGCCCTTTGCGGGAGCGCGCTCGTTTTCCGAGAAACTGCCGGTAATAAACTTTTGACACCAATGCACGAGACTGTAAAGTGAAAAAAGTTGCTCGGAAAGTCGGGAGAGGACAATCGAGCAAATTTTTCTGTCACTGCCTTTCGAGTTTAATTTGGCGTAATTGAATTTTTTTAACGGTGTATTCGCAATCAGTTTTTCTCCCTCACTCTCCCTTTCGGAGAACGAAGTACACGACCTTCGACGATTTTCGTATCGATTTATCGAATACAAAGAGGCGACGAAAATATTCTCAACTCCGAAACTAGACAATAATTAATCGAAATTGCTTTCGGTCTCGCATTGATGTCATTCGATTTGTTAATAATATCGAACTGATTGTTAGTTTCCGCTACACAATCTTACCACACTGATTATATTTTTCATATTAATTAATATTCTGTTTTATTTTTAGGCGATATTCAGTCGAGTATCGAACAAAATGAAATTCCGTTACCAGAGTAGATTTTAAATCACCCGCATGAAACGAGAATTCGTAGAAACTATTCCACTCGTGGCGTAACTAGATCGTCAACCGATAATTGCGCCTCATGAAATAAATCTCTCGATGCGCGCATCGAGAACGAGATACCGAACGCTCATCGAGGAGTAACCGAGGCTTAGGATAGGAAGGGAATATAATGTGGTCGATAGGCCCCTTATTACCTGTAAATACCGACGTTGCGTACCGATGACAGGGGAATGAGGTGAACGAACGGTTGGTGATCTTACTCGGAGCCTCCGATGGGAAAATAAGGGCGGGCTATAGGAATATATTTGCCTTCTTTTTACTCCTTCTTTCTCTCTCTTCCTCTCTCTCTCTCCTTCTCTCTTTCACACGAGAGCGATTTATACGCACGAAGGACAAAGTAGAGCGACACGCGTACACATGAGCGAGAACGTGAGTAGGAAAGAGAGAGAGTAAGTGGGAGGGGGGCGGGTGTGAGGGGGTTCTAGGGATCATAAACGGGCCGTGAAAGAGTTCCGCTTCTGCCTCGCCCATGAGCCAAGCGCGGTGTCGTTACACGCGGAAGCTATAGAAGGAAAAAAAGTACGAGAAGGATGAATAAACGTTTCGCATTTCGCGTCGGGGGTTGAATCGGTGCAGGTAGACGACTCGCCTCTAATACAGTCTGGGGGAAAAAGTTGGAAAAGTTAACTAACTTTCGAAAGGAGTTGGTCTGTTTTTAACGACATCACGGAAGCGAAAGCCACGGCGACGAACCGAAATAGACAATGGCGAAAAGTTTTCACGAAATCGGCGTGTTTGGTAAACAGAGCTCGGTGATATGATTTCATTGGGGAAAAATAGAATTGTAATTTTATCGATATCGTAAAAATGGTATCAATTTTCACAGCAATGATAGAATAAGAATTGTTAAAATTTTTTATGCAAAGTTTTATAATATTAAAGTCAAATACTCAGCTAATTTTTCAATCAGTACAAAAACATCTTCAATATTGCAAGAAGTATTTCTATTTCAATGACTCGATATCCCGATTTTTTATTTTGTAAAATAATTGTCGATGAAAGAAGGCATTGTTTGTGCATCGACGGGCATAAAAGCGAGGCAACAAGAGTCGCGAGGAAAAGGGGGAGGATAAACAAAATGTTCGTAATACGCAGCCAATGAGAAACGAGCTCGCGAAATGGCTTGGTTCTCTATCGACGTGACCAGCGGGCGTCATTACCGCTTAGCCGTATTGGATAATCGTTATCTCGATTCTCGTTGACAATGTGGGGGGCTTTTTTATTCACCCGTCAAGTTTTATCGTTCTCCGATTGAATAAAAAGCCCGACTTTGTCGTGACTGAATGCCGTTTGCCTCCTCGGACTTTAATCATAATACAAGAATTTTTCGTGGAACGTCCCTTGCGTGTTTTCCATTCGTCGCGACCGGGCAAAAAAGCGGAAATGTTTCGAGAGCCCTTAACGAGTGAAAGGAGAAAAAGCAGAGTCGCGTAATCTACGAAAAGGTTTCCTCGCGGAGCTGCCGGCCGGCCGGGTGAGAATGAAACGACCGAGATGTTTGCGCGATCCGCGACCGTGGCATTTTTCGAACGGCTCGTATAATAGCTATACCGCTCGTCTTTTTTTTCATAGTCCGACGCGCGCACGGCAACATTTCTACTTCCGGCGAACGTGAAAATATTTTTCTTTATATTTCTGGCTCTCCGTTATCGCTGGAATTCGTTATAGTAAACTCTCTGCGTTTTCATTTCCATCAGGGTTTTCTGATTTCGAATAACGATATTGTGGTATCGCGAAGAGTGCTAAAATTTAGTTCAATATACTAAGAGTCTCTTTTGATTTTCTGTTCCAAATTTGTCTATCTTGACTAGAATATGTTGAATTAACTCAACGGTCAATCTGACAGATTGCAATTTCATTTTTGCAGCCAAAAATTCTCAAGTTCGCTGTAACGAGAATCGATATTTGAATGGAGAGGCTCATGAAAATGAGTGTATCGAAATAGCCGAAATTGAACGACGTCATCGAGCTCTGCGTAATATTACGTCCAAGGCGAATAAAACGAATGAGAGGCTCGGGTCGACACCATGAAGCCCGTTGCCGAGGGACGGATTTATATATGACGTAACACGCGTGTATTTTTTTCAAGGACCTAGTTACGTACTCGCCAATGCCAGCCGTACAAACAACACGCGCTCTCGTATCGTAAACGCGTGCATTCTCTCTCTCTCCACCTTTCTCTTCCTTTTCCTTCCTTTTCTCCTTTTTAGCCACTTTTCGCTTCCTCTCGAGACTCGTTCGCTCTCCCTCTCCTCTCCTCTCCTCTTTCCTCTCCGATGTTCTCGTTTGTTCCGTTACTTTACCAGTGTGTACGCTCCTCTCGCAGCCTCACGCTCTCCTCCGGTTACACAATAGCGATCATCCTCGCGTAGTTTGCGAATTTCAACTTTTAAATGAGATATTGAGACTGAAATTCGATTAAATATTTTTTTCATCGATTCGATCATCTTTTATCCGTCGTTTGAGAGGAAAAATTTTGAAATCGATAAAAGCTTTGGAAAAAAGCTTGTAGGGAAAATCAAAACCAAAGTCCGTTTACCATAACCAGATAGTTTTCTTTAATAACAGTATTTTTTTTATGTAATAATCCGCTGTAACGAGTTTCCCTCGTGTTAATTTCGCTATAATGGGGCCCCGAATAGATCGCTCGCAGTGATAAACAAACGAGTCGCCGCGGCGACCTTATCGATCAATCCCCTCGTTGTTCTTCGGCGATGCTTAGCGCTGCAGTTCACCCCGACACACATTCACCCCCCGTTAATGCATTCCTCAAACTCGTTCGCGCGCGTTTCGTTTACGTCGACGGGGGGTTATATAGAGCTGAATTATGCACCCGTGACGCCACGCAGGGTACGGAATGACTAATTCCCATCGATCCAATCGAGCGGCCATTGTTTTGCCTCCGTCTGCGGATTTAACGACGGCCCTTGGCCGTTTTAATGTCCACCCGTCGCATCGGAAGTACCCGCATCGCGTATTATGCAGGTTTTAACCTTTTGCGGTTTCCCGGATTTATTCCTATAACGTTCTCAGACATCGATACTCCAAACTCGAGATCCAATGCGATCCCACTACACCGCAGAGTTTTATCGGTTCACTGACCGACATCGAGAGTCGTTTCGCTCGTTGATTTTCTTCCGCGGGGATACAGACTAGACGAGATTACGAAATTATTAAGGATAATGAACACGTAACTTCACATCTCGTTCGCTCAGGCCCACGCGTTACCCGGACTGAGAGACTCCAGTTTTAATACCGGTAATCGTCGTTTTACCTTCCCCCTACACTTTCATTTCCCCTGGCGAGCCCGCGTTAATACAATTCACGTGAAAACATAATTAAAGGGTTGAAAATGTGAAAAATTCGTCAGAATTTATTTTGGTGGTAATGTAATTAATATTGTATATCACATGCACGGATCTCTGGATTATCACACGGTCTCGAGATGTTAAATACGTTAGTTTGCTAAATTTTGACGAAAGGAAGAGCTATTTTGTTTTGTTTGCGATTATCCAAAAATACCCTCTATAGTATAAAATTAATTTAATTATAGAACAATTGAGATATTTCTAGTTAACGAGACAGTGAAAATTTCATCTCGTTCTTTCCTCGAGTAATTTCATCTCGCATTCTCCTCAGGTAATTTCGCGAGGTTCTTCGTGAACTGTCGACAGCATGCTAAGGGCTCATGCATCGGCTAGCTTCTTCCTCTACGCACGATTTCATTAACCTAATTCACCCTGCGTGGAGGTCGCGTAGGCGACCCAGGATGCTTTTCGTCCCATGACGTTACCTACTCGCGTGTCTGCATCAAACGCACTCTCTCCTCGCTGAAATTTATTAAGCCATTGAAGAGAAGCGATCCAAACAAGGTGATCGCGTGAGTTCACTTCCAACGTTTCGCGTGATGAGGACTTGACCTCTAATTCTTGACATTACGCTGACAAATGACAATGAAAATAACACGTGTTGTAAAAACCCGAAATGATATTCCGAGTTCTGAAATTATAAAACGATCGATAAAGGCCGGCTTGACATATCTCGCGTGAAAGATTTCGTCGAAAATTCTGTACTATGTTGTGCGAATACGCGTAAGAATTATTTTTAGATGTTTAGCGCTCACTGTTTCAGGAGTACAAGTAAACTCACACTGTCGTAACTTGCAACCTGTTTTGAGTGACGTAAGGCTACCACTGTAGCGTCAACTGTTTACCATAAATAGAAAAAGTCGTTTAACGTCTCTTTGTTTTTGGCTAGTCGCGGTAGACCGCGAATCGATTTTATCTGATTAGTTCGATAAAAGTAGCTAAAAACAATTGATAAAGTTACTCGATATTTCTTATCGAAAGCCGTTATTTTTATTTTAGGAAAAAAAAGGAAATTAGTGGAATGGACAGAGGTGGAGGATCGGCGTAGTTGGCCACTCGTAGCCGTTGAATCGAACCTCAGCTATTGAAACTCGATATCGAAAATGGCAGACACGACATCGACCGAAAGAATGGACGACGGGAAGGACCTCCCGCCTAAAAAGTTCATCAATACCAATCTGATATCCCTCAAGTGTCTTATATTCTTCTTTTTTGGAGGTAAACTGAAAAAAACATTCATTCACGAATAGCGTAATAACGAATCGATAATTTCACAGGTGTAGGATGTCTGTTTCCATTTCTTCCTTTGCACATGTTGAAGACTGGACTGACCATCGAGGAGATAAGGATAATATCGATGATTTCGCCTGCGGTAGCGATTATAGGTCCACTGATAGCTGCTCCAATAGCGGACAGGCTGGCCAGTCACCAGGTAAACAACTCTTCGATTTCCACTCCGAGCGAGTTCACGAGTTTCTTCGTCTCGACAGGGTAAAAGCGATAAGCCGTCGAATGGAAGATATCTCAGGGTGATGATCGCCGTATGTTGCATCCTGTCGGCCGTGTTTTACGCGATTCTACTGATTGTGCCAGTGGCCAATCGCGTGGTGGAGCCTCGAGAGCGAGTCGGACTCAAGTTCAGCTGCGATCGAGCCGGCGCTATTCTACAGCAGGAAAGGTGCCGAGACAATACAGACTGTCATGTTTGGTCCGACGAGTCGAGACTCGGCGGCGTTTCGCTCGAGAATTGCAACTACGTTTGCTATCCCAACAACCACAGACGGTGGCATTTGAAATACGTCGTTCCAGAAGCTCCCAATTTGGATGACTTGCTCGACGGAAGCGGCGACATCACTGTCAGTCCCTTGGAGACCGAACTGGAGGTCGAGGTAATTAACGAGTAGAACGTTTTCAAATAAGAATCTTAAAAAACAAAATTTTATACACAAACGTATAAAATTGTGTGAGAAGTGAAATATCGGTATCTCAGTCGGTATATATAATAAAATTTAGTAGCGCATTCTAGACGTGCCCTCTGTGGCACTAGTTATATGAGAAATTCACTACATCGCATCCGAAAGCTGAAATCCGAGACACTGTAGAGTTAAGGGATGAACCCGGAAAGGTCCAAGTCTAACGCTTTGTATTCTCTAACGCTTAACAGAATCCAGAGGAAACGCGTAAGTCTCGCAGATACGTGATACCCGAAAACGAGCCGCCTCATATATGCTTTAAGGATGGGCAGAATGTTGTGTGCCACGTTTACACCGAATACACGACTCATATATCGATGAACGTGAGCTTCAGACAAGCTATTAATCCGCACGAGAGGGAAGAATGGTGCGCCTACCCTCTGACTCAGTACTTCTCTTGTCGTGTGCCGTACGAACTCGAGACGCGAATGGCCGAGTACAATCAGAGCTGCTTAATCGAATGTGACTTAGCCGATCCGTACAGGACGCCAGGTAATTGCCATTGAGCCATTTCAATTACGCTGACTGGCAATCAACGTAATAGCTCCGTAACGATGATTAACGAGACAGTTGCTTGTTTCGTGTTATCAACACTGTTAAAGTATTCGTAAGATTGTTTCACATGTGTTTAATGTTAACCCCCCCCCCCCCCTTTTGAAAATTGTATTGGATAGTACTCTATTTGTGCTGAATTGTGCGACACCCACAAATAAATTGAGATGTTAAAAAATTAGATATTTATATGTAAATCACCTGGCCTGTAATTACTGGGTAGCTCTAATTGCATAGAGCTTAATTAAAGGCACCTAATTGAAGGATACGAGATTTCAACAAATTTTCTCGCAAGTCCCCACGAAACTCGAGTACTATATGTATATGTAACCCTAAGAATTAAAAAAAAAATTCAGTACCGGGAGGGGTTACACATATAGTACTCGAGTTCCGTGGGGACTTGCGAGAAAGTTTTTTGAAATCTTATGTCCTTTAATTATAGTTGTCTTTTTTGAAACCCTATACATTGAGAGTAATCTATAAATTACACGCCAGGTGATTCAAATACGAATATATAATTTTTTAATTTTTTAATATCTCAATTTTTTGTGTGTGTGTCGTACAATACAGTACAAATAGAGTAGCATTCAGTACAATTTTCGAGAGTTTAGTTTCTCAGAAGTGGGGAGCTAACGTTATACACATTTGTTTCATATTGAAACTATATGAGAGATATTTCATTCAATGTAGTGTATATTTTTCGTTATTAAATTTGTTTTTCAATTTTATTCATTTTAGGAAGCGCTTTGTTGGAGAGTCAATGTCAGCACGTACCGGACAATTCCTGGTTTACATTCTGGATGTACGCGATCGTCAGATCGATAGCGGATATCTTTCCTACGACAACGGTCGCTCTGATCGACGGAGCGGTTGTTATCGCGACTCGCGAGACTTCTTGCGGCCGTGGCGATGTCGGACGTCAACTAGCTTTTGGCTCAGTAGGTTTTGCCATTTTTGGCTCACTGAGTGGATACCTGACGACTTTTGTACCAAACGAGTATCCATTTTATTATGTACCGATAGGTCAGTTCTGTTTGTAATAAAATTAGCAACAAAGCATATGAATTGATTCATTCGTACTTTTTAGGTCTTCATGTTCTAATGATGCTAATCAGTGCAACGATAGCACTCATGGCGAATGGAATGCCGCTTAGCCCTCCAGAATGGTGGTGGCATACTAGATGCGGCATGTTAGCATTGCCGATGAGCGCGATTAAACGATACGGTTGCGAAACAGCCTCGTTGATGTTCGTATTGATCGTCCTGGGAACATTCTGGAGCGCTATGGATTGTTATCTACCCATGTAAAAATAAATTAGTGATAAATTATAGGATTCTCTTTGAAATTCAAACACTAAACTCTATTTTTCTTTCAGACACTTGGAGAAATTAGGTGGTAACGAGCTTCAAATCGGAGTAGCTATGACCGTCGGAGCTGCCTTAGCTATTCTATTCCTCTGGAAATCGGAGCATCTCGTTGATTACTGCGGACACAGTAATCTTCTTATCACTGCCTTTACTGTATATATTATTAGGTAGGTGAGTTTTCGCGCATTAAATTTCTCGCAACAGCGCATTGTAAGTGTCATTCTCTGAACATTCAACTAAAATTTAACTTGAACACTTGAAGATTTACCGGACTGTTTCTCATTGCGAAACCATGGTGGTCGTTGATTTCCGAGGGATTGGAATTCTTTACATTAGGAATAATGTGGGTCACTGCTATACTTTATTTGCGACATTTGGTCCCACGTCACTTGACCGTTACCGCTCAAGCATTACCTGTGATCGCTCACTTCTGTATTGGTACTTTTTATTGTTATAATTATATTATAAAATAATTTTAAAATGTTTAAAAACTTCTAACCACATTTTATTGGATCGTAGGTCGATGCGCTGGAGCAGTTATTGGTGCTTACATAGACTTCAGAGACGCCGATTTAGTTTATTCGCTTAGATACGTTTACCGCTGTATGGCGATAGCCGCTGCCATTGTAGCGATATCCTACTTCATTCTTTACCATGGTCTACTGAAGCCACGGTGTCACACTCATACTATACAAGGTCCAAGACAACCCTCAACAATCGCACAAGGTAAAATACATTAATTTTCTTACGTGAAAATATTAAATTCAACTGGCTATGCTCATTTTTAAGCTGCTATCAGAGACCCTGAATTGAGTAAGCGACCAAGTTTTTTTTTTATTTCTCTTACTTTCTTTTTTGTTTACATTGCAATTTTGGGGTGGAGTTCCGAAAGAGCAGGAACGAGTTTCGTAATGAAATTTTGCACAAAGGTAGTCCTCAGACATACAAACAAAACCCTCAAGGGATTTTTGGCGTTAACGAACTGTTCACCCCCTACAGCCCCCCAAAGTTCACCCCCAAAAAGTGGTTTTTTTGGAATATCTCGAGAACCATTGGAGATAGGAAGTTGTTATTAGCGTCAAAATTTGTGTTTTTACAAGCTCTATAAAAAAGATATCCATCATTTTTTTTGTAAAATTGATACTTTTGGAGTAAATTTGTTTTTTATGGTTTTTTGGAGTTTTCTCGATATCTCGAGAACCAATGAAGTTAGAAAGTCGTTATTGGCGCCAAAATGTTTGTATTTACAAGCTCTATAAAGCTTTTCCCTGTAAGCTTCCCCAAAGCTGTAATCCGCCCCGGTAGTGATTGGATACTGCCTGTAACGTTTTATGTAAAATCTCGCAGGGCGCGGGGCCCGCGAAGCGGGCACCATGGCGCCCTGCGACCCAGCTGTGCGGCGCGGGCCCGCGTAGGAGGCCGCGTAGCGGCCTGCTAAGCGGGGTCCACGCGGGGCGCGACCACGAGGAATCCAATATTTCGTGTTAGCTAAGTTTCGTCCCGATACCGAATTTTTAGTAAATTTCCAGTGATTCGGTGTTAGTGTTTTGCGAATCACCCTTTATAGATTAGTTTGAATAACTGAGATTTAGGCAAAAGCTAAAAAAAAATCTCAAAACAAAACCCAAAACAAAAATTCAAAAAAAATCAAACATAAATATTTCAGGTATATTTCAATCAAATATATGTTGTAGAGTTGAGCAAAACGAATATTTCGGCGCTAATAACGACTTTCTACCTTCATAGGTTCTCGAGATATCGAGAAAACTCCAAAAAACCATAAAAAACGAATTTTCTCAAAAAGTATTAATGTTACAAAAAAATGATAGATATCTTTTTTATAGAGCTTGTAAAAACACAAATTTTTACGCCAATAACAACTTTCTATCTCCAATGGTTCTCGAGATATTCCAAAAAAACCACTTTTTGGGGGTGAACTTTGGGGGGCTGTAGGGGGTGAACAGTTCGTCAACGCCAAAAATCCCTTGGGGGATCTTCATATATTGCCAAAAACTACCTTTGTGCAAAATTTCATTACAAAACTCGTTCCTGCTCTTTCGGAACTTTATCCCAATTTTGTATAATTATAATATCGTATTCGATTAACAATTTTGCTATTTCAGCTATGAACGGAAACGGAAATTATACTTCTCTGAAAGTGTATCACAACGGAATGGGAAAGAAAGGTCAATTCCGATATTAACGCGCGCTGTGCACTGATATGAGTATAAGAAAATTAAGGAGATTATCGAAGATCACATTCTAACAACGAACGCTGCTGCTGTTAAGTGGGATTTAAAAAAGTTTCGTGTTCTAAGGGATAATATGTACATCTGCAAACTATGAAAGAACCGTTAATGAATATAGTTTTTACACAATAGTATCAGAGAATGGTCGTGAACAATAAAGTTTGTACTTTATCTATCGAATTCGTACAGCCTGATAACAATTAAAATACAGATATTATTATAACCATATATAATCCTACGCCATTAGTCGTTTTTCATTTTTCAATTTTAACGAATTGGCTTTCATTCATTCCAGCGGTGAATGGTAGGTTCTTATGTACCGAAGTCTGAGATTCTGAACACGTCAGCAGTTTTAGTTGGTCCAGTTGAATGGGACAATTCGTAAAACGATTCTATTGGTGGAGTGCAACCACCATGTAATCTTCGTCTAGACTGCCGCATATACAATTTTTGTTAAAGCCGCCTGTGTTTCCAATTTGTTTACGTGAGAAGTAATTCGTTCTTTAAGTTAAAAATATTACTGTTCCTCAAGAAAATTCAATTTATTTAATGTGATGTGTATATGTGAAATAGAACCATTTTATATGACGCAAGAATAAGAATATATATATATATATATATATATATATATATTTTAAGTTACGATTTGTAAACAGCAAAAATGACACGAAGCAAAACAATTATGTCTAAGGTAATAAATAACATCATAAAATATATAAATAAAAATAATATGCTAAACTATAAAACTTAATGATTTTCAAGATTGTTCAAAATTTTTACTCCCTCATTTTTGCTCTGATAGATTGATGAATTAAACACGGTATTACAAGAGTCTATGCATCGAGCAGATGTCATAGAGAAGAAGTTAAAGACAAAATTACTTACCGTTGAAAGTCGAGAAAGATTAGAAACGGAATTAGAAGAAGTACAAGATGTTCTTAGAAGGAATAAAACTGCTTTGGAGGCACTCCATAAACAAAATTCCAAGTCATTTGTATTAGCAGGTAGTTTGATTTTCGGTTGTTTTTTATTATACGGTTTATATCTAATGTTATTTGGTAAAACGTAAAGTAAGAAATGAATATAATTTACCATTGCTCAATAGATGTTAATATAATGCTGTATAATAAAAAATTTATTTTATTTTATTTTTCATATATAAAATATATATAAATTTTATATAACAAAGTAAAATAAAGACATTTTATTGTAATAAAATTATTTATTCATAAATGTAAAAAAAATATAAAATATTACAAGATGAATTTGTTTCAATTTTTATACTAAAGTAGCATATTTATGAAGCTTTTAATTATACAATTTCATTTATAGTAAAAATAAAGTAACTTTTATATTGATAACATATAAAATATTTTTATGCGGAAAATTTTTAATATGTGCTCAGTGAATGAACGTTTTAGCAGTTGTGTAATTTACAATTCATTTAGAATATCATATTGAGTTACTCCTTGGAGTTTACTACGTAAATATTTGATATGAACTTCTGGAGCCAAATAACTGCCTCGAACAGCAGTTTCTTCTTTCATAGCAGTTTTCCATTTGAGCTAAATAAAATATTGATTATTTGTTATTATTGTATTTACACTTCACCTCTGTCATGATCATGAGAAGAATAATCACCAATCTTATAAAACGTTCATTAGGAATGACAAATTTTGAACCTCGTAAAATAGACAGAACATCTGCTCTTTCACACCAAGGCCAAATCATGAAGTCTACCATACCTGGTCGTTGACCACTAAAATATGGTGTATTTCTCTTTGATAATTCTCTTTCGAAAACATCTAAATCTGTTAATATCTTTTGGAATACATCATATGGATGTACGCAAGATTCTGCAAAGAACTGAAATATACCATACATAATATTGAAAATTGTTTTGAACAAATTAATTAAAGATAGTAATCAGGATGTGATACCTCATAAATTGCAGATGCAATATCATTGAATCTACTGATTAGCAATTTATCTTTAGCTTTTCTTATAGGTTCATCAGCCATCAATCTGTTCTCTGAATAAGCTTCATCTAAATATTCAGCTATGATAAGGCTTTCGTATAAAGTATCCCCATTTTCGAATTCGATACAAGGTACTTTGCCCATTGGATTCTTATCAAAAAGCCAATTGGGTTTATTTTGTAAATTAACATAAACAACATCATATCTGTCATATAAATATAACTTAAATGAAGAGCGAAATTCCAATTCAGTAATATAAGACGTGTCTAGAAGTTTTTAACGACATAAACAATAATCATGCTTACGGTATACGTTTTGCATCGAGAACGAGATGAATTCGTTGTGCATAAGGACAAAATCGCATACTGTATAAGCGCAATTTTCCAGGGACAATGGGTGGAGCTGTAGATCCTTTTAAATGAAATACAACATGTTATCATTATTTATATAATTATTATCAAAATAAAAACACTTAAAAGTAAAAATCCGCTCATTACACTTGAATATCACATGATAATAGTATATCGAAAAATTTACCAGTCGATAAGTGTTTTGTGACCATTTTGGCTAAATACGAAAGCTGACGAAATCGCCAAACTACCGGACTTGAATAGCACCTACTTTCGTCTGACTTGAAACCGTAAAATTCTAATTTATTCAGCAAACTGTAGACAACCGGTACAAATATGGAAAGGGTATATTTATATATAGTATCTTTTCAATCGTGCAAACGTGATAACTTTTTTCAATGTTGTAAGCACTGCTAAATCCATTATGGAGTACACGAAAAAATTTAAAAACACAAAATACAT
This sequence comes from Goniozus legneri, assembly GCA_003055095.1. Taxonomy (NCBI): domain Eukaryota; kingdom Metazoa; phylum Arthropoda; class Insecta; order Hymenoptera; family Bethylidae; genus Goniozus; species Goniozus legneri. The sequence continues at coordinate 91,105 of NCVS01000016.1, forward strand.
GTTTTTTCATCACGATCTTTAAATTCTACTCTTCAGAAAAATAAAATTTATTTAACAATATTAGGTACTGTGACGGATCCCGGCTGAATATAAGATATAGACGTTGATACGTGTGCTAAAACAATCGGGACTGATTTAGCGTCCTGCTGCAGCCGGCATAAGTCCGCTGGTTGTGGAATTAACTTATCTCTTCGTCTGTAAGAGGAAATAATGTATCTTTACATAAATCCTAGTAAAGCAATAAACTTTTTTTAAATTACCGTGTTATAACTAAACAGAACATTGGCACTCCTGGATTAGATTTCCTAAAATTTTTAGTACTTCCATAAACATTGAATGATATTTTAAATTGTATATTTTTGCGCCTCATTGCCCTTTCAGGAGCAGATTTTATTATATCAAGTCTTTTATAGACATCGCAATACTTATTTACATTTGATTTGTTCACTAATGGATTGACACATTCAAGTACTTCTACTTCATTATTGTCTTTATTTGGTTCCTCATCATCAATAATAATTGTTTTTTCATCTCGCCATTTCTGTTTCAATTCTGACCAAGATGTGACATTTGTATATTTTGTAAATGTAGATTTATTTTTCATGTCATTTTTTTCTAAGCTACTTTGATCAGAAGTAATATTATTGTATGGAGATTGGCCACTATCCATATTTCCATTATTGGAATTTCCATTTGTATAAATTTGAAAATTATTACTATATGCTTGTGGTTGAGGCATCAACTCTCTCATCCTTTGTCTGTCAATACTATCCTTCAAGAGGAATGAATTAAATAAATTATTCATTTGAACAGGAAAGTGTTTACATGCATCCATAACTCCCTGTAAATTTAAATGAGCCAAGAAGCTAAATGCATTGTTGTTAGAAATGTTAGAGAAGAAACTATTTCTATTATGGAGGTATGTATTTTGATTGAAATTATAAGTAATCCTATTATTGCTATAAAATGTAGAACTGTTATTTGTTTGCATTCGTCTCATTCCATAAGACATTGTAGTAGGATTATCTGAGTTACATTGCAATATTTGATCATCAAGATTAGCTGAATTTTCTTGAGTATTCATATTACTAAATGTAATACTAGAAGATTGAGATGTATATCCTTCTTTCGATCTACTCTCGGCTCTATTTTTGTTTCTGTTCTCTTTTTCAAATGTACGAATTTTTGATATCTTCACGTTTGGTGGTAAATATTTTTTTGGTAAATTTTTTACCACAACAGGAGCTTCAGCAATATTTGGTAACATATTTAACATTTCCATTTTTGTTAAAGACTGTTCAACTTCTTCAATCTCATCGTCAGACAGTTCAATGACCTTTTAAAAAAATTTTGAATTTCACTTATCATGTAAAAACTAAATTTTAACATAGATAATAAAAAGTAAATTCACTTACCTCATTTTTAAATTTCTTCTGAGGACTAGTAACACCAATTACTTTACGTTTACATGCTGAATTGGGAATGCTATTAATATTAGAAGTAATTTTTTTACTTTCACAATTTTTATAAGAAAAATTGGATAATTCTTTATCAGTTCGCTTGGGTAACCATTTAACATTACGTTGAATTCGATTACCTAAGCCTTTTGACGTAGTTGGCAGAGATTGCAAGAGATCTGATGAAGCTTTTGTAGGTGAACGAACAATTTTTATTCCATCAAGCAAAGTTTCATCACCTACAATTGATATTTTAGCATTTTTTATATCTTTTGAAGAAAAGTTATCACTGTTTTCAATTCTATCCATAATGCCATCAACAGTCATTTTCACATCCTCTTGTAATCTCTCATCTGTGCTTTGTGTGTTCTCAATTTTCCCTTTATCATCACTTAGTTCTTCTTTATTCTGTATAGATACAGTTAAACGTAAACCATTTTTGGGGTCAATTATAACTTTGCGCTTGGGAATTCCCGTTTCTTCTGTTTTGTTATACCTTTTATCTTCATTATATATGAATCGTTGAACTCGATAACCACTTCTTGATAATTGACTGTAAACTCTGTATTCCTCTAAAGTACATTCCAAATCATCAATTAAAATTTCATAAGCTTGTTGCATAGAAACTGGTACATCATTCCATATCAATTGCAGAGAGTTCTAAACAATAATTTATATGGTTCTAATTTTAAATAATAATATATAATAATTTATATAGTAATAAATATATAATAAATAAAATAATTTTCAAATATATCAAATTTTTTACCATTTCCAAAAGAAGGAGAGTTTCTTCTGGGTACAAAAATAATTCACCATCTTTCTCGATACCATAAATACTCCAATCTTGACCTGATCTTTTACAAACACGAGCCAGTTTCTTATCTGGAAGCCATTCAGCTACAACTAATTGGGAAAATCGTTCTACCCTCTCAATACTTAATAAATCTTTTCTGGTATTAATTGCTCGTTCAATTTGTAATTTCTGCAGAAGTGAATTATTAGGCTCAAATTGCTTCTTACCAGTCTTTGGTAAAGCTTTAAGGGATTTTTCACACTCTTGCCAAGAGACATGATTAATACCTCTATTTTGTACTAAATCTTCAGCTCTATAAAACAACAATATTTGACATGTAATGAAACAGATAATAATATTTATCAGAAAGAAATTTATTTCTACGTACGTTAAAGAGTTCTCACAAATTCTTGACGTTAAATTCATTTTCATGAATTTTCACTGTCAATAATATAAATTCAGTCAAAATTGTCATAAAAACATGCTCGCCAAAATATTAATTATTTACTGTCTTCTAACGTAACGTACTGAAATCGAATTTCACCATCTCTTTAATCCACAAAAAAACTATTATCAGTACATACATAGCTATACGACGCAAACCTCATTCTCATTGGCCAGAATTAGCAACGAACTTCCTATGAACTCAGCATAAGGAAAATTTAATTTTCAAAATATCGAAAACTCAAATTAAAATCCTCCAAAAATTTACTGAATTAAAAAATTTGATATCTTCCCCGTGTTATTTTAATAGACGAATCGTAAAAGCATAAATAAAGGGATTCGAAAGACATTTAGGGGTTATACTCGTCGGCACGACCGGTTTTATGGTTTCAGTGATGAGAGGAGTGGGTGAGCGGGTAGCGGCAAGCGGGTTAAACCGATAATGGCCGCTGACGTACCTCGGGGGTAGTTCGTTCGTCGCGTGTTCTATGCATGCGCGTGTGCTGAGTGTTGAAATGTCCGGTCGTCGTTTCGCATGGTCAACGTAACGCCATAGCGTCCCGACGTAGTACCAGCTATCTGAATGAGCGAGCATTACCACAATTCCAACGACCGTGGACAAACACAGAAAGAGGTAAATGCGGTGTAACGTGGGCGGGAAAAACAGGACAAACAGTAGATGAAACACGCGCGCGCGGCTTATATTCCGAGACAATGTACAAGGCTCATCCGGCGAACGTTCTGGGACCACGTAACCGCGTGGTTATTTCATATTTGATCGATAACCGCGTGTACTGTGATATCACGAGCGACGCGCGAATATCGGCAAGCTGACCGAGCTCTCTGTAATGCCGCTGTTAGTCTATTAAATGCGGAGTGTAATATATGTAATCACGAGGTAAAAAGTAAACAATCCTTCAATTGATGCGATATGTGCTCTCTACGCCGCATGTTCATGGTGCTTTAATCACTTACAACGTCAAGACTGTTTAAATTCCTGTGTTGTGGTTATTTGGTCACTTCAAAGTTTATCTTTATCAGATACTCTGTGAACGAAAATTGTTTTGTTGTTTCTAGGTTAAAATAACCTTCTTATATATAGACTTATTTTTCTTTGACAATGAAGAGAACATATCTAAGATTTATAGGGATTAAAATAGTTTTGTAGGTTACATCTTAACTGATTTCCTCCATAATTTCTTCACTTTGATTATTTTGTATCTGATAATACAGAAATATTTGCAATTTTGTGAATGTTAATATACTTCATTTTCTAAATGAACAATCTTTTTGCAGAGTCGCAGATTATTATCCCAGCAAGAGATAGTTCAGTGAGACAACAATGCCAGCAGTCAGCATATGTGATTCAGTCTCGGCTGTTTTGCGTCATTCATTAGACGATAGTCAATCTAAAGCAACAGATGAACTAGCAACAAATTTAATCGGCAATGCTTCTCGACTGCTTCAATCTGGGGTTGAATATGATGAATATGATAATTTTCAAGTAGCAGCTTTAGATGAACTGAAAACAAAATATATAGTATTAAGTGTACCCAAATTGGATACATCTGAAGAGAACAAAATTAAAGATGGAACTATATGTAGTAAGAAAAATAATACTGTAAAAATGGGGCCCAGTTTACCAACACCAACTATCGTGTTATACCCCCCACAAAAAGTGAGCCTTGGATGGAAAGGAAAATTTCCAATTGGTGCTGGCATGTATAATGTTGGAAATACCTGTTATTTAAATAGTACATTACAAGCGTTATTTCATGTACCGGCTCTTGTAAATTGGTTATTATCTGATTCTCATCATTCTTCAAAATGTGAACAAAATGGTTAGTAGTATCGAACAATATTTTATAATACATTTAATAAAGAAATTCTTTTTTTTTTCATATCAACTTTTAATAAAATATTTCATTTTCTTTTTTTTGTTATATCGCATTTTTACAATAGATTACTTTTAGATGGAGGTGGAGAGTGCCTTACTTGCGCCATGGCCAAAACTCTTCAGTTCAGCCACCAGAACTCAGGTTGTGCTTTCAAACCATTTTCTATTTATAACAAGCTAAAACGTAAGTCAATCTTTAAAGTATCAATGCATTAAAAAATATATACTTGAATGTGGATTTAATTTTCAATCTACTGTTATAGTTATTTGCCGAACAATGGTACCTGGACAGCAGGAGGATGCTCATGAATTTTTGAGATACTTACTCGAGGGAATGGAAAGAGCTTACTTAGTTAGACACAAAGCATCAAAATTAGACAGTTACTCTAAAGAAACAACACCTATTAATCAGATTTTTGGAGGATATATACGTACTGAAGTAAAATGTTTGCAGTGCCGACATGTTTCAACTACTTTTCAACATTTTCAAGTATGACATTTCTTTTCATTGAGATTTCTTAAAAAAAATGTTCTTTAAATTTAATATATAATTTTATATTTAGGATTTGCTTGTGGATATTCGTAAAGCAAGTTCGTTAGATGAAGCTTTAAGCAGTTATTTTAGTAAAGAACAACTTGATAATAACGATTACAAATGCGAAGCTTGCAAGAGAAGAGTTCCTGCCACAAAACAATTTAGTTTAGAAAGACCTCCTAAGGTGCTGTGTGTTCAATTAAAGCGATTCAGCGTTTTAGGTGGAAAAATATCGCGACACATAGGATTTAAACAAACAATTGATATGGGTCCTTATTTGTGGAGAGAATCGGGAGAGCCTCCACGTCAACTTACTTATAAATTAATGTCAATGGTTACGCACATGGGCCCATCTGTTAATTGCGGTCATTACACATCAATTGCTCAAGTTTCTACAGGCCAATATTATTCTTTCGACGATTCTTGTGTAAATATCCATTTTAACGAAAATTCTATTATTGATAAGATTTTGAAACAATATTTTTTAATTTAATCATTTTTATCTGTAGGTTCGTCCTATAAGTTTAAGTAACGTTTTGAGTACCAATGCTTACATAATGATCTTCGAAATGGAACAGCAAACTCAGAATCAGGTATTAACAAAAACAAATGGTACTTCACTGGTTAAGAGTACGTTAGATTCTCCAACAACGTCAATATGTAAACCTATTAATACAAAAGCGTCAACGTCAGGACTTATTCCAATAAATGGTTCACTGAATGGTTTTTCTAATACAAAAAGCGAAGTGAAAAGTAATACAGATACTTCATCCTCATCGGAAACATCGCCAAAGAAAGGTGGACCTCAACAATCTACACCGAAGGATTCGAATTTCATCGGACCTCAACTACCGCAAAAATTGCAAGAAAAATCACAACCAAGGATAGTTATGCAAATAAAAAATGGAAAGGTATTAAACGGTAACAGCTTAGTTCCTTACGATGGATCTAGTGAAGAAGAAGATGGCAATTCTTCTCAGTCAAAAAACCATTCATCTAGTTCTACCATTCCAAAATCTACTATTTCGTCTCCAACTAGTAATGGCGTAAATAAGAATGCGTCCACGAAAGATGTTTCACTGACTAAACCAGTTCCTACGATAAAAGACGTACCAAAATCCAAACACTCTGAAACTAAATCATTTTCGAATGGTATAGCGACGCAAAATCAGAGTTACCTTAACACTAATAAAAAGACTGCATCATCTAATCACAGTAATGAAACATCTCCAAACAAATCACAGAATGGCAAAATAGAAACAAATGGTAAAATGGAAAATAAAGGAAAGGAAAAATTTCATTCTTTTCGTACGAAATCGAGTCAGGAGGAAAAAGTAGCTACTAGAGCTACCGATAACAGTTGGATGGTATCTAAAGAAGTATCTTCTCCTGTGCATGTAACTACACCGAACGGGTGGTCCGTTACAGACAAGTAAGCGTCACTTCAATAAATCCTAGCACTACTAACTGTTTTACTTCAGAAAATTTATACGAAAATTTAAACTTTCAGAGATGAAAATACTAGTAGAAATCAAAATAACGGTACACCAAGCGCCGCTGCCATAAGGAGTTTTAATGGAACCAATCGTTCGGATACAGTTTCTCAATTAATGAAATTGTCACACCGCGGATATGGCAGTTCTTCTGGTGAGTGCAATATTTATACTATAATTGAAATGCAGTCAAATTTAATTATATTATTATCAATTTCAGTAACAAATTGGAACGGAAATCGTAGTCATTTAGATCGAGAAGTGGATAATGAGAGACGCGAGGAACGTAAAAGACATTTCAATCCTGACGATGAAGAAATAGATAGGGGTCGCGTAAAAAAAGTAAAATCTCACAGAACGTACGAAAATAGATCGAACCCTGGTTATAATCCGTTTCAAGAATACCAGAACGGCAAATCGTGGAATCGTTCGCCCAACGGATATTACAGAAAAAATTATTACAACACTAGCCATGGACGATCGCGACATGGTGGTAATAATTATAGGCATTCAAATCACAGATACCATAATCATTCTCGTTCCCACTGGCAACGTGGGTAAATTTGTATTATATATAAAATGACTTAGAATATTGAAGAAAAATGACGCTAATCGATAGGGTAGTTGTATCCATTTCGTTGGGTATGAATTTTTTTTTAATATATAAATAACCAGATATGCCTATGGTGGTTAAATTATAGTTCTCTAACGAGATACGTTTCATTCCGACTACTTATTCAAAGTGAGTACAATTTACATTGGTAGAACATTTTTAGAAAGAAAATATACACATGTCATATTTTTCATTAATTATTGATTGTCGATATTTAGCTATTAAAAATTAGTTTTTTTTTTCAAGAGAAAGTTCATAATTTGCTATATTTAGAAAATTCAATGCAATTATCGATTTTTATGAATCTAATAAATTTATGAATCGCACTGCTTCATTCAGGGATTGTGTTATGATTTAATAATGAGAATATTTTGTGTTTTAACATTTTTTTAAGAATAAGAATATTTTCATTAAAATAGGTAATCTTAAGTTTCTAAAAGAATCAGAAATTTTATTCAATAGACCTGATGACACAACCAAATGTTAGAAAGCAGTTGACAGTGTTATATGTCTGTTTTTATTGTAATGCCAACCGTTAACAATATAGATTGCTTGTAATGTTAATCTATATAGCAAAACTCTTGAGTAAATTGATTTATTATTAAATTCTTCGATGCAGAAAATTATTCATGGGATATGTAAATATATATACATATATATATATATATACATAAGTGTATGTATTTATATATATATATATATATTATACTGGATTAATATTAATCAATATTATTATCGTCAGTGCGCTTCGCTAAGCATTAGTAATAATATTGATTATGTATTATAATTAGTAATATTAAGATTAAAATAAATGTTACTTCCATATTTCAAGGAACAGAAGAAACTCATAAATATTTTTTATTAAATAACTTCGAAACGATGTCACGATTTTTCTTAAATTCTTCTTTCGTTACACGCAATTTGTGTTCAGAGTATTTACCCAAGCTCCATGATTTTTGATATCGAGCATGTGGGAATTAACAGCATTTTAGTTTCTACGTGATCAATGATATTTGTGCCTGTGAAAATCCATTTTTTCTTTTTGTAATAATTGCGGAAAGTGTACAAGAGAATTGTGTATAATTGTTTAAACTAGATTTCAATAACATTTAATAATGATGTAAAATAATACTATACGTAGGAAATATTGTAAATTATTTAGACTATCGAATATAAAATGAGAAATTTAAAGGGTCTATAGTCAGGTATGAAAATAGCATGTATGTATTATAGAATTATGGCATGATTACAGAAATTCAAAAAATTTATTAAGCAAAGCCGAAGAAATGCAATCTTTCTTTGCTCTCATAATACCTCATTATATTCTACAGTTGGATTAATATTCAACAGAAATATAATTACGCATTAACATTAATAATTATATAATGTAATATAATATTTCTATGAAAAAAAAGTCACTTTTTCCCTTTATTCTTTATTTAGCGAAAAAGAATGAAATTATAAAAATTATTTCCAATATGGAGTTAAACAAAAACGTTCAATAAAAATAGACAAACGAATAACGACAGTTTATTAGATACTTCAGTTTAATAACATACGATATGATTATCAATCATAAAACGTGATTCACTTATCAATAATTTTTTAATTATATGAATAAATAATTGCTCGGTTAAAATCTGGTTGTTAATTATATATACGACCAAATCTCTTAGATTTTAAATTCGAAATAATTTCGCAATTACTTTACAAAACCAATTGTTCTTATATTTTTATCACGATGACGGAAAATTGTTATGATTTAGTGTATACCTTATCAAAGCATGTGAGTACGTAAATGCGAATTTTTCAGAATTATACCTATTCAATCGAGACGAGTAAACAATTTTTATAGATAATTATTCATTCAGATAGAAGTATTAAGTGTAGAAATTAATCACTATTCCCGTATCGTGGACGGCTTACAAAAGAAGTTCAAGGAATTCAGTCAACGATATGGTAATTTATTAGATAGACTAAAATCTTTGTGGGATATAGCATCATCATCAACTATAGAGAATACCAAAATAAGAAATTTTGCTGATAAGGTATATTCGTCCTGGATCAGCGTGAAAAAGCAGGTGTGTTTTATTTCATGTAATAGCTTATTTTTTCTAAAATATTTAAATTGATGGATGACTATCAATTTTTACTAATAGGTTTATGTAGAAGCTTCCAAATACCGTATATCTAGTATGACAATACCTGGAATATCACTCATCTCATTAATTGAAAAAATAAGAAAAGAAGCACAGTCGCTTAAAATTTCTTTACAAATTGCTGAAGTCATATATGATGAAGATTACGTTATTAGAGGATATTCTCTATTTGATACAATAATTGAATTAGCTCAGAATTTAGGAAAACTTGACGACAAGGTATAATAATTTTTGTAAATTATTTGTTTCTTTTAATGACTTTTATCATAATTTATGATAATTGATTGTCGAAATTAGGTACATCAATATTTAGTGGTGTGCAAGCTATTGTCTCATTTGAGTGAACTAGAATTAGCAGTTGATAAATTTGTTTCGACTACAGATATGTTATCAATGAAGTATAAAACATATTCTGAATTAGATGTCTTCCCAATAGTTAGTAAATTATTGACTGGTGAATTGTTGGATCTGGAGGAAACAGAGCCGAATCAAATATTAACTGAAAATACGACGAGGAAACCTGTAGTTATTTTCAAAAGCAGTAAACGGAAATTTTCGCAAAGTTCGAATATTTTTACATCAATAATATATTAAAAAATAATAAGATTTAATTAGTTTGTTTTATTTGTAATTCGTAATTACAAAAAATTTGGTTAATAATCAAGCGATTGTACGTTAAATTAAATTTTTATTAAAAATAATTTGGGAATATTGGAAACGTAATTTCATTTTTATTACTTTAAAATTATAATTTATATAAATCGCAATACTAAAAAATATTAGAATTAAAATTGGTCATAGAGGCGGAAAAAGTATATTTCATTAACATTCGTTTCATTCATAATAATTGTAATGGTATTATCAATCAATTACTATTATTATCATTATTATTACTTACAAATGTCAATAACATTCAATATATATATATTGAATGTGTATATATATATATATCAATTCTCAAATTGAATTCATAACAATATACTTAATTCGAAATAATTATTTTTATGCATCATGTATGAAAAGTATTATTTATCTTGCTTCCATAAATCAAATAATGTCATAAACTGATAATATAAATTTCACCGGATACTGTCGTCGAATTATCTCATTTGAATTTCATCTGGTGCTATGAATTCCGTTCTCAGTCTAGAGTCGAACTCACGTTTTAGTTATATCGATATATCTGTGGACTAGTTTAAAATATTCCTTCGAGATCAGGTATAGAAGTAGGCGGGGCAAGCCTCAAAGTTAAATCTCTATTGCGCATGAATTCCGGAGGCAATATCTCTTTTCTTTCCTGCAATTGATAACATTTTGAACATTTTTCAAACTTTTAAAAAATTCAAATAAACCACCTTCGGAGGATCGTTTCTTTGTACGTTTGTAATCAATGGTGCCCAGCCTTTCGCATTAAAGCATTTGTAACAATATTGTGGTTCACCTAGACATTCAAAATGATACCCGTGACCACATCCAAATATAACTGCATAATTAATACATTGGGACAATTTTTGTCTACATATCGGACAGATGAGTGAAACACTCGAATAAGCTCTTCCAGCATCTCTGAATTAGACAGTTAAATTTTTGTTTAATGTATAACAATAATATTTGTTAGTAGATTATTTTATGAATATATACCTTAAAGATGATTTTAAATTATTATGAAGTTCTAAACTGACCAGTCTTGCAGTAGTTTCAACTAACGTTTGTTCATAATGAGATTGCGTAAGCACGCCAGATAATAATTGTCGTATATCACCAATTGTTCCGCTGGTTGCTAATGGATGTTTTAAAATTTGTTCTAAAACACTCGTAAGAGCTGTTGTACCACTAAGCGCTTCCAAAACAATTTTCAATAATTTGCTATTTAATTTTTCAACTACAATTAAAAATAATCTTAGTAATCAATCGAAATATCAATAGTATTGAGAAAAAATAAGATGATTACTTTTTTGATTATCGTGACTTTCGTGGGAACTCAGCACGGCTTCTAAGAGAGGCATCCAATCTAAAGCACCAGCTGATCTTCTGCACAATCCAGTAAGCTGTGTAACTAAACGAACTATTTCCTTATCCGATGTTATATCCTGGCAATACTGAATAATCGAAAAGTTATAATTATATCATAATAATACAAATACGAAAATAAATTCGAGTAATTACCCTTTCTGTATGATTTTGAAATCGTTTTAACAAAAGATTAAAAGCATCTTGATAGTTGCCTAACTTTTCTAACATCACCGCTTCGGCGTCTAAATGATTAGCCTGTTGAACAATTTGTAAAGCTTTGTCCAATCTGCATCCATGAGGTCCTTGTAAATGCCTAACTACACGTTCGGGTTCGAAATCGCACATGAGTTTCAAGTATTTTTCTAAATTCTCAGTAGACAATTCTAATTTAGTATCCTCTTCTTTATACTGTACCATTTGATATAAAGGTATTAACAATTTGTATTGTAAATGTAAATTTTTCTCTAGCTTTTCTAAAATTAGATCTATTTTATTTTGCATACGACTCGATATAACTAATGCGAACTGGTTTGCATTAATTGTGACTAAAGCAGGCGCATGGCTCATTATTACAGTATATAAAATAGTCGAAGACAAATTTTCCATCCAAAACCAAATATCCTGTTGTCTCGCTGGGTTCACAATCATACAATTACAAACAGCTACCCAATCTTCTCTTGCGGTATAAAGAACCTCTGCTACTTGCATGCTGTAACAATGAGTATATATTGAATATAATCACTAATTTACCATAAATTTATCATTCATACACGAAATAAAATTAAACTCACAAATTAGCTCGTTGCGCAAAATTTAAAAGAGTATTATCGGATATGTTGATTAATTTTTTGGACTGCAACAATTTCAGTATCGCTTTTTCTCGGTCGGATTTTAAATCCTTTGGTTGTTTCTCAAATGAATCATGCGATAACGTATCTACGATTTTATTGATAGTTCCTGGTTCTAATGAAACATTATTTTCTGATATTTCATTAGCTATGAAAACAAGAACAGCTCCCTTCTGTTCCTCGGAAAGAGAATCGGGGTTATCCGGACTCAACGGCGTGCCAGGTAAAACTATACTTAATAAAATATCGATGATTCTTTGTCTCTGTCTAAGTCCCATTTCGGAGGTGAATTCCGGCTCCTGGAAGGCGATCGACACAACGTCCAGAAATCCTTTGGCATCGAATTTCAGCAATGTTCTCAAATAAGGGTACTGCCTTTCCGAATCGGTAGCCAAACTGGAATGTTGCGAAAGCAGAGCCCTGAGAACATCGCTTTTCGCTCTCTGAGACATACCTTCTGGCATATCATCTCTCGGAAAGCCACGACCAGCTAAACAACAGCTTGCGTAAACTAGAAGTGCATTTCCCAATCTTATATTATCCTTCGATAATGGTTCACCACATGTAGCACTAGTCAACGCATTTTGCAATATAGGAATTAGTTGATGAATTGGTGCTGTGAAATCACACAAAGCAGTAGTTTGGAGATGTATTAGGGCCTCCCAGAGGCATCTCTTCCTACATATAACTGTGATCTGATGTATATCTAAACAATCTACATCCAACAATACGGCTATCGTTTGAAGAGATTCCATTTTATCCTCTCGGTCGTAAAGAGTGACCAATTGTTGAACTATTGTCGGTGGTAAACGAGGCGGAAGACTGCCATCTAACAAGGGAGACTCCAACGCATGCAAATAGCAAGATCTTAAACTCTCTGATTCTGATACCAAATCCCACAACTTCCCAAAGAGCAATTCTGTATTTTCCAATTGTATGCAATAATCGACGCACGTTGCAACAATTTCTAGCTCTGTGTTCTCATCTGTAGGAAATTGGTCTAGTTCTTCCATGTACTGAATCAGAACCTGACAAACTTTGTCGCGGGCTATTTGCTTTCGACGTTGTTTGGACCCACGCAGTCCAACGACGGCCTTACCCTTGTCTTGATAAAACGAGAGACCCAGAGCTAAAGCTTCCGAATATCTCTTCTACAAAAATTGAATTTGAACCACAGGGAAATGTTTTTTGAATACAAATAAAAATTACCTGCACTGTTAAATATCTTAATCTCTCGGTCCAGGTTCTTATGCAAACGGCGTGTAAGCTTTTTGTTCCTAAAAGTAATAATTGATTTCCAAATATTACTACAGTATTATAGCACGCTCGTTCTCCAGCTAGTGCCATTGCCTAAAAACAGGTAGAGTTACCAAAAAACTCAACTTCCATAAAAATAAATAAATAAATACCAATACCTTAGAAACATTGCCCCCTGTAGACAATCCTTTAAAATGACTCGATGCGTAAGATACACCGACGCAGCTCATATCTAAAGTTTCTAAATTATCCTGTGTTCTTACGTCTAGTAAATGCAATCTCTCTTGAGTATCTAATATCGCCAACGATCTGGCATTCAGCCATCTTAAATTACTTATCGTGTAAGGCAATACTATTTTTCTAAGCGGTGAGAGTTTTACTCTTGCATCGCTTTCCGTACATACCTTTTCGAGAGAAAAAATAGTTCATAAAAATATTCGACCAATTTTTGGATTTATTAATTATTGATATTTACTTGATAGAAATGAACCACGCCATCCCTTGCGAAGGCTAAAACAGGATCGATGACACGAGAAGCACCAGCAGTTTGTATAACAACTAATTGCCATGAAACCTGAGGAGGAGCAATGGCAATTCCAGATAGCGCGTGTGTCAAAACGACACGCATCTTTGGTCTTATGGACACAACTATTACCTATATATAAAATTTTATTATTAACCCAACTCTTTATAACAATAAAAAATAGTCGAACCTTTGATAACGTCGCCATAGCTACTAAGGTATAAAATTTCAGTGGATGAGATGGCAAATAATTTAACAATAATGGTTCGAGAGTGCATACTTCGCCTCTCGAGCCACTAAATAAACATCTACTGTCACAGCCACGCATGCCCATTACTCTTGTAAAATTAAGTTCGAAAACCGAGCCTCCACTGTCACTGCACAGAGCAACTTTTGGGGAATCTGTAAACTGTAATTGATAACCGACTCAAAAGCTGTTTTTCTAAGCAATTCGCAATTTGGCAAAACTATTATATACCTTGACATGTAGTACAGCTGTATCCGGTGGATGGACTTCGGTGAGAGTTCTAAGAACTTTTCCATTTGCGCTATCTATCATAAGAATGTGGCCCCTAACAAATCCTGCTAATAACCTACTACCATCGTGATTGAAACCTAATGCAGAAACAGCACCTTGATGACGAGCTTCTTGATCGCACCACCTCAATGTTTGAAAGTAGTCAAATCCCAAAATCAAACCATGACTAGTACCGATAACTAACATGTTACCTCCAGCAGCAACTGCACTCGCTAAGCCAGCATTTACTTTATCCTGCAGTAAAAAACATTATGAGTTAATATAGTATGTTTCCCCATTCGTTATCTATGATTATCCAAATATACTTTACACTAGCTGACACAATCTGGGCAGAAATTCCTTTTAAAATTATATGCCTGAGAATTGCACTTGTAGATGGATGCTGAGACGATTTGAAAGTCTTATTTAATGAATTCAATGACAAATGACTACCAAAACTTGCTGTTTCGCTTCCATATAATTTATCAACAGAAGTTTCTCCAATATCGTCATCTGTGCCAGATAATGATCGGCAATCTGGCTCTGTTAATATACTTTCTAAGGAGGGTAATTCTTCGACAGATGGTATGGCATACTCAGCACTGTCCAACTGAAATTTCATTATCAAATTAAATTCTAACAAGAGCAGTGACAAGAAAATTGTTTTTCATCAAATAAATAATATATACAAAATGAAATTCTATAAGTTACAGACTACATAAAAATGTAATTCATATTATAATAAAAATGTAATCTAGCTGTCAGATGAGTTAAGAAAAAATAATAACCTAAAAGCTGTACAAATTATTTTATTCTTGTTATATAAATAATATATTTTCTACAGATATGAATTCTAATATGTTTACACAATCTTGAAATAATATGAAACTACCTCTTCAATATCCAAATTAATGGCTTCAATGGTAAGATTCTCTTGAGACCCGACATCTGATCCCAATCCATTTTCTGCCATTTTTAGACTCTTCGGTCTACTTGACAGTTCGAAACAGACAATGTACGCAGGCGTATGTCTTTTAAATCATAAGTGTATATGTGTATACAAGATTAATAACGTGATGAAATTATTAAAAAAGTTATCTGTAACCGTAAATGCAAGCTCTCATTTTATGTATAATAAGTAGTTACTCAAAACAGAATCAAAAGTAATAGCCTAATTTCGTATATAATCATAAACAAGTACGGTTTCGCATGATTTTTTAATCGTTTTTACCATTATCTAATATTGTACTGATACCTTTACCAGATCATTTTACTGTGAAGATGACAATTATCAATTCAGTGCTTTTTATTTGTTATTTATTTTCGACATGAATTTATATGAAAACGAATACAGAAAACAATTGATATTTAACCCCTATATTATTATATATGATGGACGAGGATGTATTTCATAGAAAATCGATCGAATTTTTTGACTACAAACAATTTGATATTTCAAACAGGAATTATAATAATCAATATTTTAAGATTTATGCAGTGAGATTAGCAAACTTAAAAAATGAACTTATCAATAAAGCAAAATTAAAATGGGGTATGTTGAAATTAAAAATTTCCTTAATTAAAATTATTTAATATAATTATATTTATTATACTTTCAGTGAATTGTAACTATAAGCAATTATCAGATTTGATTACCGATGATAACTTTTATGTGATAGTTGGTATTATTTATAAACACCAGGCATTCAAACCTTCTATATTGCATGAATTAGCCGAAGAATTGGAATTGAAACCTCAACCTAATAAATTGCACTATGCATCTAATGAGGACTATTTATTTCTAGAAGATGAAACATTACGAGTTAGATTGGTTGGAGAAGATATAAATTGCAAAATAAAAGAATTAGTTACTGGATTAATATGTGCTTTATTAGGAAAAGAATTAGCTGATGGTTCATTTTGGGTAATAATTTTATTCTGAATCTATTAAAGTATTTTAACAAGATTTGTCCTTTATTTTAGGTGAAAGACTGGTGTTTCCCAGGATGTTGTCCAAAATCTTCAATATCTACTATTCCTTCTCTAGAGAATGAGAAGATCCTAATAATGTCTGGACTGGATTTTGGGGAAAATCCAAACAACATGAGTTTAAATTTATTGTCTGAGTGGATAACTGGAATGATAGGAAATTCGGTTGCTCAGAAAGAACAAGCATCAATTCTGCACATATTGATAGCTGGTATTCTTTTATTGGGAGAAAATCTATTTTGTTTTAAGAAAAACAGCTATTACTAATTTGGCTTATTTTATGATAAATAGGAAATAGCGTGAGAGGAACTGTGGAAACATACAGTCACAAAGGATATGTTGAAAATAGAGTTTCTGAGAGTACATTTAATAAAGAATCTGTGCAAGCATCATACCGTCTTGACAAATTTTTAGCTGACATTGTTCAAACTTGTCACGTCACCCTAATGCCTGGTGAATTTGATCCAGTCAGTCATATGTTACCACAGCAGCCGATTCATCTTTGTATTTTACCTCAAGCTTCAAAGTAAAATACAGCATTTAACTTTATAATTAATTTTTTATCAGTTTCGTGTATGAAATTGATTTACAGGTTTAAAACTTTCCATGGGGTTACCAATCCATGGATTGGTAAAATTGGTACTAAAGTAATAGCAGGATCGAGTGGACAAACAATTAGAGATATTATGAAAGTAGCTGGATTAGTTAATCTCACACCATTGGAATGGCTAGAAAAAACTTTGACGTGGAGGCACTATGCTCCCACAGCTCCAGATACTCTTCCAACTTATCCATATTTTGATAAAGATCCATTCATTATGACACTATGCCCTGACATATATTTTGTTGGAAATATGGATTCATTTGATACAAAATTATTTACAGGTGAATAATAATCTATTTTTTAACTTCTATTCAATGCAACTTACATTTACAAATTTTTTCTACACAGATGACCACTGTAAAGTAAGATTAATTTCTGTCCCAAAATTTTCGAAAACTCAAACAGCTGTTATAGTTGATCTTACGAATTTGCAAACCACTCCTATATCATTTGGGTGTAATTAAATGAAAATAATTTTAAATCTTGATCTGTTATTTATTTAATTTATTTTGTTAATCAAATTGTATAGTAATTTTTTTTAAATAAACAGATTTGTATATATTGTGTTATAAGGTATACATGAATTAAGAGTACAAAAATACATTTGATTTTTTTCAATAAAATATGTTTATATCTTTAATTAGTCTATCTTGTCTTCAACATAATCAGATCTGTAATGTATATATATACATAATATATTTTGATAACTTTAATACTGTGTACTTGGAAAATCATATAACTCTCTCATAAGATTTAATATTTAATAGATATCTCCTCAAACTCGTTATCACAAAATATATCAAATGAATAATATAAAATATACAATAGCTATAATAAGCCATATAAATAACTAATTTTTACTAAACTGAGAAATTCACTCTTCAATATTTAAATCTAAATGACTTCCAAAAACATTTTAAAACCATAATGTGAAAATAAGATTTTAGTTATTATCTATATTGTTTCAACATCACAATCAAAATTAAAATATAGCTAATAGGCGTTTATAATCACAGAAACAATATCAATATCTATTATGCTAATGAACTTTGGCACATATCATTTTTAAGTATTAATTTATTTTAATACTGATTGCAAAAAAGCATTTAAATCTAAATTTTTTCATTTTCAGTTATTCATTATATTAAAAATTTAACTAGATGTTTGCATATTAGTTGTTTTGGATAAATCCTTTTTGTCCAAACAGTTATTTTGATAAAAATAACTGTTTTGTATATCCGGACTACATGATCTTGAAGATGTTGGAGTATTCATCTCGAACATACCTACATTATTAGATGAAATCTGAGCTTGTGTATTTTGCTGAGTTTGCAAACTAGCAGTTTGTTCATCGCTTCTCATAGCACATATTACGTCGGTGAGTGCAACAATATAATTCTTTGCTAGTGTCAGAGTTTCAATTTTTGAAAGTCTTCTATCTTTTGTAACATGGGGTATCACTTCACGGAGAGACTAAAAATTTTAAAATTAGGTCAAGAGTTTATAAATTCATACAATTTTATTTAATTTTAGGTACCTGAAATGCATCGTTCAAACTATGCATTCTCATTCTTTCTCTCTCATTACTTTCTAATCTCCTCAAAGTTTTCTCTCTTGATGTAACAATCCGAGAAGATTTTGGCATTTTGTTGGACAATTTTTCAGCTCTCTTAGGAGACATGAGCAACGTTTTACTTTTTTGTGATTTTTGTATATTCCACTTGAATTCCCAACTACTACTATTGTTGAAACTCAATTTCATTTGGCACTATTATTCTACAAAAATAAAGTTTAAATTGTTGATGATTAATGAGTGTAATAAAAATGTCATGACCGATAAATAATTCAACAATATTTACTTTTAATCGAAGATTGCACAAAATTGTTGTCACATTAATGCAAAAATTATACATCAACTTATTTTTCAAATAATTTTATTTTTATTCGAGAAATTGAAATAATATAAAAAATTAGTATGTAATCTGTTGTGACAATTCGAGAGATGAAACTTTTTAAAGAATAGCGCGAATACTTGTTGAGCCACGTTAGAATGACGACTGACGTCGCGACGTCGGGGTGCGGCCGGCGCCGCCTGCCACCCTTGGGGTTCTATTACATACCCTGTGTACTTATAATTAAAAACTCTAAATATGACTATATTTCATTACAATATTAAAATACCGTATAAAACAGCGAGTACATTCATAATTTTTATCTAACTACTTATATTTCATTTTTCTTATGAAATTTCTCCAAATGTCACAATTTATTTATTTAATCTTGTTTCTGAATTTATTCTTATTCATATAATTTTTCAGAGATTTACTGATTGAAGGAGGCCTATGTTTCGATTTATGATTAAATACAGATTCTTTCCAATATAATTACAATTCGAAAAGTATACTCTTATGTGGTTCGTGAAATTATAATCATTTTTCTTAACTTCGATTCATAGTCATTGTTTCACGACCACCATGTATATTGTATTCACAGTATATATGAGGTGGCTACAGGTGGGCGTATGACGTAATCCACCCACGCGGTCCCCTTCTATCAAACCATTATCGTTCACCACCGACCGTGTCAGAAGAGGGTATAACGCGGAAATACACGTTACCGAAAAGGATTTCATGTTGACATAAATAAAGGACGAAAAATATTGCATATAACACAATAATTTTCAGTTCTTTCAAATTTTTAATTTATTATTAATAGCAATAAACTACTCGATTAGATTGTAAAAATATAATTTATTAATTAAGTTTCTTTTTTACATTTACCGCAACAGGCGTCATTTTGTTTTTCTAATTCATTCTCCTTATAATTTGGAGTCCAAGGCCCTAGGCTAGCATTAGCATAAAAATCCATAGGATATGTTTGGTCTATCGAGTAATCTGTCATTTTCAACGCGACTGCTCCTTCGTAAGGTGTGAGAAATGGCTTTTCAAAAGCTGTACCCCAATCTATACTCAATCTCGGACAAGCAACCTTAAATTGAATTAATGTTATATATCAATATCTTATTACATTCATTAATATGAAATCTTCCTAAAACCATACCTGTATGAAGGCGTCAATGTCGTTAAATAATTTGATTTTGTCTGGGAATATTTCGGACAGTAATATGATGATACTATTTTTATTTAACGATGCAATTCGATTTTCTAAATTTTTTAGCACTGTTGGATTTCCCTGCCTACCTAATGTACCTAAAACCAAACCAATGGTTTGAGCAGATTTTGCTTCTTGAATTGCTTTGAACCGTGTTGCACGCATCTGCTCGTGGTCATAAAATTCTTCTGTTAACTTCTTTTCATAAGGATCGTATCTGAATGCTCGTAATTTCGGATTGGCTATCATTGCAGCTTCTAAATGAAACCGGCCATCCCCGACGTAAATCACAGCATCTGCGCATTTTACGTGAGGCGCTGTACATCCCAAAATCTACAATAATTAATGTTTTCTCAGTTTCCATATCTTCAGTCAAGCAAAACAGTAATAATCATACCTCTCCAGGACTGAGTGGTTTGCTCTGAGGTATAGATACTTCATAACCATTTTTTCTCATTTCTATCGCCATAGCTTGTAAAGTTGCTACAAATTGGATTGTACTCACAAAAGCTAATTTCATTATAACAGGAAATGTTGCATATAAACATTCTATACAATGAGCAGTGTCAATTTTTATATCTACAAATACATAAAGTATTTTGATTCCTTCTGTTTGATCAATTGGAATAAGGCAAGAATGACCATAATGTACCATGAAATCTGCATTTAATGCTTTAGCTGCGTAATCATCTACACAACAAGCTCCTGTAATAGAAAATTTGATATGTATAAGTATTGAACTTTATAAAATCTGTTATTGTTCAAAAAAATCATACCATATGTCACGTCACCCATGATAACGGTATCAGCATTTGTGAAATCTTCAATGATGTCAGCAATTGTTGTTGCATACATCAACAGTCCTTCTGGCATTTGTAATGCTACTCTTCTTGCTTTTGCTTCTCTTATTCTCCATATTGTTTTATGAATTTCAAAATTATAATTATTTGGTAAAGCAGCAATAGCAGAATTCAAAATGGGATCATTTAATAACTCTGGGGGAATTTTGGTTACTCTGACAGGTGCTTTGAAAACTTTACGCACTGGTTTAGCTTTCACAACAACAACAGAATCCGAATGTTCTGACATAGTTATGTTTTTTTGATGAATAAAAATGAGTTATATTCGCTATTTTTGGTCTTATAACTGTAAAACATAAAAAATCAGAATTACTTTCACTTTATACACTTATCACTATAGATATAGAATTTATCTTCAATCATTCATGCAATAGAAAAGATTATATGTCACGAAAAAATTCTGCTAATTTATTTTAGGTTACATTATGTATTAATCTAGTAAAATACTTTGGTCTGGAATGTTCCAACATGAAAATTTTATTAAATGAAATGTCATAAAAATTAATTATTCGTATATCTGATTAAAAATATTTACCGTTCTTTTAGTTGATATTATTGTTTCGTTTTATTGATAATATAAACATGTTTTGACTTATTCGAGTCTTCCGGTCGTGGCGCTGTATGATACTGTACTGTATACTGTGTTCATGTTAATTATGCGCCATTCTAAATCATTCTTAAACTGAACAGAGTATATACATGTGTAGTATCAGCTGTAAAGTCAGTTTCATTAATCTTGAACAGGTTGAAGTTGTCTGAAATTTTTATAAAATTACGTTCACATCGAACGGCGCAGTGGGACTAGTGGAATTTCTGTTAACAACGACAATAACAAGCTGTCAAAGATTAAAGGAGTAAACGACGTGCACATACATGATGTATCTCGGAGATGCTTGACTAGGTTTATATCAATAAACGTTTTATGTTACTGAAATACTGCCAACATTAATTCAGTTGTATAATAATTACCAAAATTAGGGGCGCCAGAATTACAGACACTCGACATTAAACGATTGGAGTTTGTTTCATGAATTTTGAGTTATTTTCAAAGAAACGTAATCACTGTTAATGAATCAGAAAAACTATCTGAATAATAATCAAACTATTTTTTAAAATGCTTATCAACTTTTGTGATCCTCGTATGAAACCAGTAATAAAATGCGATACTGTCAGTTTAGAAGGCTCTGATGAAACAAATTTAATAAGTGACAATGGTAAAGGTTTTGTGGCTTATCCATGTATGAGACCTCCAGTGAACATTGATTTAACTTTCATCTGCAATATACAAATTCATCATATAATAATAGTGCCAAATGTTGGGTCTCAGAAATCATCAGGAATTCAATTACAAGTGAAGAAAGATAAGGTTGATAGTGTACCTTTTGATATTGTAGGTGCAGGTTATCTTAACAGTACACAAACTGGTTTGATGTTTCATGTGTCAAATGTTGATTCTGAAACAACATCATCTATACCTTCCACATTTTTAAAATGTCCCATCAGAATGCGGAAGAATATGAATACGTATATACATAGCATACGCATTTGTATATGTAAAACTGATAATTCGGTACCTGCATTAGGAAAAATTGAAGTTTGGGGAACTGTATCCCCAATGCTTGAAAGGAATGTTGTCAAAAATATCCATTCGTTATGGCAAGTGCCAGAAAAATTAATTCCTATTGAACATCCACAAACTTGCACAAAAGAAAAAACAGAAGATGTTAAGTACGTAAAAAGTTTAATGCGAATTACTTAACTTTTTTGTATAAAATTTTTTTTTTTTTCAGAAATGAAGAGCACACTTTTGAAATACCTGAACAGTTTCTTGATCCTATAACATGTGAAATAATGACACAACCAATGCTACTGCCAAGTGGGAAAGTGATTGATCTGACTACTTTGAAAAAACACGAAGAAACTGAAGCATTATGGGGCAGGCATCTAACAGATCCATTCACAGGCTTAGTTATGAATAGTATACGTAAACCTATTATGGCCAACAAACTGAAGATGCAAATTGATAAGTTTCTTCTGGAAAATAGTAATGAAAAAGAAATCAAGAAAATTCCAAGAGTTCTTGGTGGAGAACCAAGTATAATTGATTCAAATAGAGCTTATAGTTACAATGAACCAGCCTCTACTGTAAAAAAAAACTATGATACACCGCAAACACTTAAAAATGATAAGAATAAACAGTTACTTATTTCTAATGACATAGTACCACAAAGATGTCATAAATTGCCAATATGTTTGATCGCTAAACCAAAGAGCTATATTAAACCAAAGCCTGCAAAATTTAGAAAAATATGTAATCTTGGCGATTCAGATTCGGATTTAGCGAGAACAGAAACGACAGTAAACGATAGATTAAATGATAATAACAAAAACAAATTAACGCATGATTTGGATTGCAAATGTTGTCCAATTAAAATCTATTATAAACTCCCTTGTGAGCATATAATTTGTCGAGGTACTTTATTGAAAAATACAAGCAATCGATGTTTGCTTTGTAATACCTCTTTCAGTAAAGATACGATAGTTCGAGTACATAGTATCAAAAGAAGAATGGAAGATAATTTAAGGAAACGTTATTCTCTTTTATAAGAGAAATATTGTTGAGGCTGAACTTTTTTAATCAAATTTTTATTATATTGTAAAAATAAAAACAAGATGTCAATACATTAATATTTATAATTTTTTAAAATATGTACCTATCTTATAGATTTACAAATACAATTTTTTTAAATATATTTGAATATGATTTCATTTAATTTGTGCATTTGTTTATAAAAGAATTTCGCTGTTAGAATAATGCAATAAAAAGTCGATTTTTAATTTTTTAAAATTGACTGCTGTTAAAATTTAATATTCAATGACTAGCGATTTTCTACCTATTTCATAAATACAGTAACAATTCAATGTAAAGTAAAATTTTTTAATTTTCTAACCATTCAACAATAACAATTTACTAACTATCGCCAAAAGAACTTTACAAAACGGTAAAGCCATTTCCGCGGATTTGACGTTTGGCAATGTTGAAGAGAGACAATAAATAATTACGAGAATCAGAGTCGATAAAAAATGTAAGTGTGTGTTCTAAATTCTGTGTTGTATTCTCAAAAGCGTCCGTTTCATCATCGCTATTCGATGACACGCTCGCCAAACCGGTGCTGCTTGTTCGCACGTATGCCGCGACTCTCGCTCTCATTTGTTGATCCATCTGAAGTATAAAATTTTTTAATATTTTACAACGTTCTAGAAATTCATAGAAAAAATTCAGTACCTCAAATTCAACGGGAGAAACTGGTTCGTTGGTCTGAGTCGAAGTCGGTGGACAGTAAAAACACAAAAGTGTCGAATCCGATGGATGATCAATGCTCGTGATCTCTTTTAAAGAAACTATTCTCTCCACAGTATCCTCTATAGTGTTAACAAGCAACAAAGCTTGATGAGTTAAAATCAAGGTGACCGGTCGATTGCTGCCTTGGTGAACAACATAATCCGCAGTGGTCACATATAAAATACTGTCGTTTCTATCTTCTAGAATTGGCAATAAACGCCAGGCATATCTGAAGAACGCGTTGTTACCGTTACTTGAATATTGTGTTATTGACCTCTGTCTCGGCTGAAAAACGACATTTATTGATCAATCTTGCTATATTTTTATGTTTCGTTTTTCAGTCATTATAACTGTTAAGAAAAAACGGTTGAATTAACATAATTAGGTTAATACCGATGGAAGCGAGTTCCAACCAGCTCCTTGGAGAAGTCCTTGACCAGTCAAGGCGACGAGCTCGGCAGCTCCACTCAGTGGCTTGGTAACCACTCCGACAAGACCTAGACTGACTCCCGTAACTAATCCTTTGGGTGTAGCTTCACCAGACCAGACTTGCTGCAGTGGGTGATGAGCTAATCCAGCAACAGCAGCTGAAATAAAATTGAGTTGAAGAAAACTGAGATTTTATCATGATTGAAGATGAATAATGTTAGTACCAAGTAAACTCATGCCAAGACTAGATAAACCCTGATAAAGTCCCTGGGCCATTCCTCGTGGTCTTATTCTACGTGATTCCTCTTGTCGCTGAAGATGTTCTTCGTCCAAAGTTAATCTGTCTAAATTACGTGCCACGCTCGACGCAAGTTTTGTCACTGAATTGACGGTCCCTGATAAAAAAAATAATTATAACTTCATTATGATACTCTTATTTATTGAAATTGATTCTTTTCTGCGCTTCAAAATATTGCAACAGAAAAGTTGTTTATAAGAAGAATTATAATTATCGTAATACAATCGAACCTGCGGTAACGTGTTTCATCAAGCTAGCGGATCCATGTGTGATACCAACTATAAAACCCCAAGGACCTTGTAGCAAACCTTGAAAAGGTAGCGAGATAAAATCTCTGAGGCCTGATCCAAGTGCTTGAGCAAGACCTCCTGGCGATCCGAGGATCTCCAAAGATCCCACCACCCAACCTGAATAATATTTAATAAATTTCTACTGATTTTAATCAATTAGGAAATTGAAAATAAAAAAAGTTACCAGCTCCAAAAATAGCTCCCGACAAATAATGCATGGTCAATGCATTGCCCAATCTGTAAGGAGTCGTTAGAAGGTATTTCCTCTCGAAGGTACTGAAGTAGAGAGGCGAATGGTCAAGTGCCACATATAAGCGAACCGAGGTATGAACGCTCAATAAAATTGAAACCGGTTCAATAACGAAATTTTGTAGTCTTAAAGGAGCACTTAGTATTTTGGCATCAATCAAAATATAATCAGGTATGTAAACAGAGTCAGACGTGGCTGCATTTTTCTCGCCCTTTGTTGAAATAACAAAACACGGAGGTACCATCGTGGTTGCGTAGTCCAATAATTGTGATACAAATGTGTCCTCTACGTATGCACTGACAGGAGATATTTTTAATCTAAAATCTTTGTGCCCTAGAAGAAAAAAGAAAACGTTAAAGAGAATTTGAAGAATAACATAATAAAATTCATAAAAAAAACTTACCAGTCACTTGGTCGTCAAACTCACAGGTGTAATCGACAGCAATGAGCGAATTCTCCCTAATTTTCGAAATATTGCTTATCGAGCAATCGTTAATACCAGATTTCTTTCTTCTTGTTACAGGATTTTGAGAGATAACAACAACTGGAAAATCAAATCCTCCTTGTTCAAACATTTGATTGTCCAACTGAAGATCACCTATGCAAATCGACAGATTGAAATTATTAAATCTAGCATCGGTAATGACAACAAGATCCGTGATGGATAAATTCGCAATCTCCTTCTGTTGAGCGTTCTCGTTGATGTCACTCGATATAGTCATAGTCACCCCGTGTAAATAAACAGTAACAGATCCTTCCTTGACGTTCGTTCGCTTCGAAATTTCTTCGTTTACGTCAGAACCATCTGGCTTCAGAGTTTCCACGACATTAGTCTGTGCTTGAAGGGAATCACAAATATCGTCCTGAGCTGAGAAAAAACTCGTCTCTGAGGTGGAGTTTGATAACAAATTCTGGGCGTTTGGCGAGGTCCTATCTTCCTCCATTAAATCTACCTTATCATACAGGATTTCCAGTTCCTTTGATTTATTTTCTTTACGCAAGAGTCGACTCCTGATGTCCCTTGCCGACACTTCAACTTGAGAGATGGGAAGAATATTTACAAACGTTGTGTAACAGCGATTCTGCATGGTAACTTTCACGTCGCCATGGAAGGGCAACCTTACGTATTGCTCTATCAATGAGGAGGTCACAGTGGCTAGATTTATACCTCTTGACCACTTCAAGTCATTCTTCTTCACTTCCTGATTAGTGTTGTTAAAAGAAGAAATAGCTATAACTAGAATATTAGAAGCGTTCGAGGAAGGTGAATCCGGAAGTCGGCTGCTGTAGGATGGCAAAGAGTAATAGCTGGAGGTGTTCTCTTCAATTTCGCAGAGCCAAGAAAAATGCGAGGCATCGAGAATTGTCCCGTCGGACTCATTGGACTGAGCTATAGCGATCTTGAAGGGGCAGGAATTTCTCACGTGTAGTTGGGGATACTTATCTTGATGTATCATCAAGTATATGATCCCTTTGTCGTCCTGAGTCGTAACCACTACTGGTACAGTCTTGGATCCGTTAGAAACAACTATGCAACGTCTGCTCAGAGTCTGATCTACTCTCACAGGACAAGACCAGCGATGACCCAAGCTCAGAGAGATATAAAGAGCAGCCCGTTGAATATTACTGTCAGCTTGAACAGTATGCCATTGAATCACGGGTGAACCTTGTTTTTGGCTGTCCGTTGGTACAACATTAAAACTGAAAGGTGTTAAGTCAGCAGGAAGATCCACTTGAGAGGACGCTTCGTCTACCGCTAGGGTAGCTACACACAATTCTTGGCTTGTCAGATTGCACAAAACGTGACTACTGTTAATTCTTAAGAACCTCATATCCTCGTACATACTGGAACTGATATGCAGTATAGAAATGCTGGCATCGCAATCAACGTAGGTTTTGATATTTCCTTTTAGGGGAATGATGCCTTCTATACGAGGCATATAAAAACTCTGACTCCAATCGGGGTTTGCCAGTTGAAGACTTCTCGAAGTGTAATAAGTATCGCTTATCGCGATGCCGATATGAAAGGTGTTGTCCAATTTTGGTGGTGTAACGATTCCGTAGTGAGGAATTTGGCACAGTTCGACGTCCTCTGAGACCAGCGAGAGATGGCATCCGACAGAATTCAAAATGAAACACCATGGTTGTAACTCTAACAGTAAAGTACTCGAAGCCAGCTTAGCATCTTGGTACTTAACCTGGACATGAGTATGAGGCTGCTCGGCTGGGATCCATTCGTCAATATCGTCCGCTTGGAATGGCCATTTATTTTCTTCGGTTTGGTTTTCCAATTCTTTCAAGATTGCGTCGATATCTTCTATTTCTGGTCGTTTGAAAAACTTCCTCTGGTTTACAGAGGTGTACGAAAGAGGAACGTATGGATTCGAAGCAGAAATTCCAAAGTCCAGCTGGAAGGTTAACTGATGGAAGTGCTCAAAGGTTCCTGGACAATAAAGCTGTTGCCGCTTTCCTCGGCCATTTACAATTGCCTTTATAGAGGTTTTTAAAGAGGGAGTATCCACCTGAACGTTCACAGGAACTGGCAGGTAAGATCGTAACATGTAGAGAGGACTGAGAATGGCTAGTATTTTCATTCTGCCTTTGATCACCTGGGTTACGATTCTTACCCAGATACTGAGGAATTGCCCTCGTTCCTGAAGTGGAACTTTCACCAGCCATGGTTGGTCGCATTTCACGTTAGGCTGAAGAGGGATATCTCCGGTCCATGATAAATTCGCAATGCTTGAAAAACGCAATCGAATAGCCATCCTTTTATCATTTTCGAGGACTATAGATGGAGGATGATTGCCACTCTGCACATGATAAATATTCTTCGACGGAATTGCCTTAGAACCTTGCTCACCCTCGTACTTGACTAATCGTAAATCGAAATTATCCGTCAGTTGATTCGATACGATCAGCTGACCCGAGAAGGTGATCAACTTCTGAGTCGCAGACAAAGAAACGATATTTGCAAATAATACCACGTTTGCGGCGTTGTTACCAAATTCCACGACGTGCAAGCCGTCTTTATTTACAGGTATCGCCAAGCTCCAGGACCAGCCATGCAGCTCAGTTGATACTCGCAGCATTTGATTCCCAATGTACCTCCAGGAATAAAAATTGCATTGCTTGCTGTCCAGTAATATACTATCGTTGGTTCCACTTTGGCTAAACCGAATTTGCCTGTCACAATTATTGGCTATTACATAACGTGTTGTCAATATGATCGCCTTTTTGTTCTCTTCAGTATCCAGAGTCGAGGACCAGAGGTGGGCAGAAACAGCAAGAGCATGGGCCACTGCAGGACTAAATTTGAAAGCAAACGGTCTGCTGACGAAGGATACGTCAATTTTATCCGAAATAGAAACTTGCAATTTTCCGTTTAACGAATCCAGCACTTCTTGCATAATTAAATAACCATAATCTAGAATGTGGACACTAGTTGTGCCGCTAACGTCGATTAAAGATGTACCATCGATCCACTTGTTTAATACGAATACCGCAGTCTTGTGTTCCAACTTCATGAAACATTGTACTTCGGGAATCGTATCTTTCAAACTGTAACCCTTTAAAGGTGACTGCAAGTTGTTGTAAGCTGCCGGATTGACATGGTTATAAAACGAGATGTGAATAGCGCTGATATTCAAAGCAGCTTGAAGATTTGGTATGATCGCCGAATTAAAGTAAGAATCGATTCGCAGGCAGACTGCCAAAGCACGAGTAGAGACCAATGTTTTACGTTTTCGCTGGGAAATGTTGGGTAACAGGCTTACGCGCCAAACGCAGGCTACGGCTCGGTTCGGTGCAATTTGGGGTAGATCCAGTCGATAACAATCAGTTTCCGACAAATTGAAATCAGCGTAGTATTGATAAGCCATGTGGCTGTCGCTCCAGTATTCGAGAACGCATTGAATTTTGCGGATGTAGATATCGTCATCATCCAAAGTCTATAACAGTGATTTGTAATTTTGAAGATATTATATACCGAACGTGATTTGTTAGCAATGTATTTTATGGGGTTATCAATTAAACTCACCTCGAATGGCACCGGCGAGATGTGAATTTTTGTTAACGCTCTCGGTTGGGGATACCTCCATGCCATTGCTTGTTGAGGATAATTGAAGAAAACTACCTGAAATACATTATCATCAAAGTTATGATAAAAACATTTTCGGAATGATAAAACTTACTTGATAAGGAAACGGTAACTCTTCTCCACTTCCATCTATGAACTGAAAAGCTCCAGCTTTCAAATCATCTTTGTAATGCTGTTCAGTGGGCAGATGCACTGGCGTTTGGCCAGCATCAGCTTTTGGGTTGCCAAATGATAATTTGGTTGAAAGCAGTTCAACGTCTTTTACAACTGTTTGGATAATTTTTATTTGTTCCGGTCCAATATCAAGATGAATAGTATGACTGTCTGCTTGCAACTGTATCTGAGGAATACTTGCATTTTCTTGCCAGGACTCCCAAAGTAAATACACAGTGAAATTACAGCACCAAGGATTCAATAGTATTTTCCTTTTCTGATTTAAGATTACGGAAATTATTAGCGAGTCAATAAATACAGAGGAATAAATTCTGTCTGGCCTCGTGAATGTTGAAATATTGCTTCTTATCGCTGCTACGCTTATTGCTATTTCTGAGCCATTTTCAGTAATCAAAGATATAACCATTTGTTGGGTACTGAAGTTTATATCGGGTAAAGCTGGCTTCTTTTCTGCTGATGCTGGATTTATAACACAAGGAGGAACGTCTTCCATAACTTGTTCATTATTTCCATTCATGAGACAAGATAACACTTTGTTATTGATGTGTTCAATTTGACGCAATCTAGATAGCGAAAGGTAGAATTTCGTTGGACGTCCCATCTCTACGAAAATACTAAAATTTTTTCCTGGGTTTCTCTCACATTTGGCGGTTATGAATGAAGGAGGAATGCCGGTATCCGGATGAGGTTCCCCGCCTTTAGTTTCTATCATAAACATTTTGAAATCTGATTCTTTTGGTACATAAACCAAGTTGTAAGTGTTCTCGTCGCCAAGAGCTACCGTAAAATCGAAACATGATATCTGTATTTTTTGTTTCAGATGTTGCTGCAAAAAATATGCATTTGGCTGATTTATCATGACGAATGCCAAAGGATTTTTCACGTCACTATAATCTTCTTCGTACAATTCATTAGTACTTAGATTCGAATTTGAGGAGATAAACTGTGTTTCATACAATATGATTGAGATTTTTCCACAATTCACCAAGAATTCAAAAGGTGGAAGAATAGTTTCAGAAACTTTGCCAATGACAGTCGAATTTAAACTCGACATTTCGAAGTCAATGCCACTATCTTTGGTAAAATCTACTTCAGACTCTTGCGACGTTTGATACGATTTATGAATATTACGTTTAGAATCCGTTGGTAAATTAATCAAATTAGATTCGGCATTATTAGAAGAATTGTTCTCATTTATGTTATCGCAATTATCCAACACAATATTCTTAAATTCATCATGTAATGTTGAAATTAATTGTAGTTGATCTAAATTCAACGTAATTTCAATATCAGTCAAACAGTTCAGTTCCATTGCGCTGCCGCAAACTATAGTGTCTGGTTTAAAAATTATAGCTGGAGCAATGATCAAAGAAACATCCAACCTGAAGAATAGTTTATATAAATAATATATTTTTGTTTTACAGAACATAATCTCGTTACCTCGTAATAATTGACACTGTGGAAAATCGAGGTTCTAATGAATTTCCATTTCCTAATTTATTCCACTCCAGCGCCGGATTCTCATTCATTGTGTATAAATACGACTGAGACATTCTCTGTGAAATAGAAGAAAAGTTATTAACATAATTTTAAAACTAGATATTTATAGTTTATATTAATCATCAATAATTAAACCTTATTAATACTGATTTGATAATTCTTCCACGTTGTTGTATACGCAGAAATGCCTTTTATATTTATTTGATATTGACGATCCTCTACCGCTGATCCTGGAATATTCAATATATTTGCCTGAGCAGCGAGTTGATAAATATCTTGTCTAAGTGGTGTGCGACATATGGGATTCTCAGCGTGTGGAGAAATGGAAATGCTTTCTAGCTGAAATATTCGTTATTCAGGATTTTATCAACTGAAAACAATCTTTAAATTGAAAATTGAATACAAACCTGAATCATGAACAAATCATGCTGTGATATTAATTCTGATTTATTTTCTGATGGTATCATTATTCTAAATCCTTTGAAATCAAGGTATAAGAGAGGCATCGTTTCGTTATTCAATTTTGTAATATGACTTAATAGAAGATTTGAATTGCCATTGTCACTCTTATTCGTGAATGTTTCGTTTGTTTTATTTATTTCGTTAAACGGTTTTATCATTTGGATATATTTACTAAGAACATTGAGCGGTAAAATAACATCTACCATTTGTAACTTTACTAGTATTTCAGAAATATAACCATCAGTCGTTAAAATCGAATCTGTTACAGATTCCTTCTGTAAAAAACTATTTTTATGAAAATAATGTTTCAAATTAGAATATATATGAGATATCTGATATACCTTTTTTTTATGTCGCTTGTGAGCACCCCAACGTGTATGTACATTTCCCGAACGAGCTGTGGTAAGTGTGAAATTCAAAAACCCTAAGTCATCACTTTTTTGCGAAGTATCTTCTTTCCCACAGAGAACTAAACCAACGTATTCTCCAAAGTCCCATTGTTGCGCATGTGGTGCTCTGAAAGAATAAATTTTTACGTACAATAAACGAGATGTTCTATACATATATTATAAATTATATACAAATATAGATCAACGAACTTTACGTAATTAAATATCGTAGCAGTTGTAATTTTATTTTTAATTTTCAAATAAACTGGTTGTAAATCTACTGATGTTATAATATCTTCTAATTCAAGAGCTAATTTATGAGATGGTTGATTCTCTTGACCAATAATATATAATTTTAAAGATACTTTTGTTATTGTCCATTGTATCCAGGCAGTCAATGTTACGAAATCTCTCTCTGAAAAATTAATATTTGAAATTTAAAATAAATCATAAACAGTTTACAGGATTAATAATGAACCTTGTCTAGAATCATCTTTCGACAATGAAACAGATGATGTGGTAGTTGTATCTTCGGTATATAATAGCTGAGTGGGAGTGGATGGTGTTTGAGGAACTATTGGAAGTCCAAATTGTGTTTCATTGTTATTTTGCAAAATCGTCGCTGAATTTTCATTCTTCCTAGTTTTCAGTTGCAATGCATTGAGAACGTGAGAAAGTATATTACTTATGAAGAGGACCTAAAAATTAATTAACCATTAATTATATGTTAACTATGTTATATGTACTGAATTTAAATAATACCTGTTCTTCAGAAATAGAAATAACAATAGGAGAGTTGTCAATATGAACGCATAATCCTAATGAAGTTAACAAATTTCCTATTGATTCATTTGAACTGCATTTAGTTGTAAGCGCCACTGTGGCATTCAGAGATAATTTTTTAATAAAACTGTGCTGTATATTTTGTCTGATAGTATAGCAATAAAATTCGTTACAATTCAGAGACCAAGGAAAACTTTGGGTTTCTGCAAAAAAAAATTAGTTGTTTGAAAATTTTGTAGAAAAATTTATTTATATGGAGTTACCTTGCATCCACATATTTTTTGGTAATTTAATTGGTAGCTCACTAAAATAAGGAGCTAATAGTTCTGTATTCATATGAGAAGAATGAATTATAACCGACGGCATTTTTATAACTAATATTTGCAAATTTGAATGAGTTCTTAGTGCAATATTTTTAGCTGATTCAATGCCTGTAAAAAATTCTCAATATACTTTTCTGAATGTTATAAACAGATTTTAATTATTTACCATCCACACCAATGCCACTCATGGTTGTTGAAGGAATGTATATCACTATGTGTCCAATAGAACCGTTTAATACTAACCCGCACCACCAAGGATGAAATTCAGCGAGTTTGTTCAAAAATTTTGAATTCTGAACATTCTGTAATAGTGAAAATAATAAATTCTATATGTTCCACAATATAAAAAGTCTATTAATTGTCTATCATTAAATTTACCTCAATTTCATTTTCAGTTTTAATCACATTTCTCTGAGACTCGTCAATTCCAAATAATTTGGGTTTTTCAGACATACCGACTGATTTTCTCTTATCCTTGTCGGATACACTATGAACACTCTCGTGTAAGCTTGGGAATGTTTTTTTACGTGTTCCTGTATCTGACAAAGTTCCCTCCACAATGGGTTGATGATTATCAGATTGTGCAATGGATATAGCGTTGAAATGGTAATAATTAACTTCATATTCTAGCCATTGAAAAAACAAAGGATCTAATGAACTCCTGATTTCCGCTACTTGGAAAGAAATAATCGGTGGGTGCGTTTGTTTCGATATTTTTCTTGGAAATTGTGCTATGACTTCTAATAATGAATTATTTCCTGATATTTCACTAAAAATATAATATTTTATAAAGTAAATCAATCATAAATATGAATATTAATAATAAATACTGTCATAGACATGTCAAACTTAATTACCTATTGATTTCAACTTCAGGACCAGATAATATGAAACTCTGTTGCGTACTATTTAAAACAAATACTTTCACAGCACCTATACTAACTTCAGAAGAAATTACCGATTGCGATAATAAACTTTTACAAGTTATATTTTCTAATAGTAATTCTAAATAAATAGCGTCTGAAAATTATAAACGGTTATTTTATGAATAATTATATTTCGTGAAAAAACATATAAAGTATGTTTACTTTTTTCTGTACAGACGTCATTAAGTAGAGATGAACATACTAATGGATTTGATATATCAGTAGGATTTAATACTGAATTAATTATAGAAATTGCTGTCATACATTGTGCCTTGGTTCCTGTAATAGTTACACTGTCAGATTTAACACAGTAAATATTTTGTATTAATTCGATATCCTGCCAATATTGAGGATAGAGCAATGTTTTTAATGAACAATCAGTCGAGAAAGGCGTTATAATAAAAGTATGACAGCTTTTTGTTAAGTAGAGTTGGCTCTTCATTCCATTCACCTTAAATATTTTTTTTTCACAATTAGAATCTGGTATTATAAAATTGATATTTGCAGTGTTATATACAATTACCTCAATATTAATAAATCTATGACATTGTTCAAACATGTTTTCAGCAAGTTCTGTTTGTCTTGAAGCACATGCAACGAGTTTGAATGGATATAAAGGTTCAATCACAGATATAATAGTTTGGTCACATTCAATGCTTACATAAGGATTGTCAGTAAAAGTAGGAGTTGAAGATATGGGCTGTAAAATGAATATTTAGAGAATATAAAATTATTCACATTTTTTCAATTCTATTTACTTACTCTGTTTTCCAAACTCTTTTGCAATTGAGGTAATCCCATGATGTCATGATCAGCTATTTGCAACTGCAATGATACATTAACAAAATAAAATTTCGTTTCCACCATAGAAACATTTTCTCTCAGTGCTTCATATTCTTCTAATGTTACAGGAGGAAGTTCTTCTAACGTAGGGTCTATGATGAAAATTAAGTTTCAATTTATATGGTGAATACATGCACAATGAGCAAATGGAATTCTTTAATTTTACCTGGTTTTATTATAATATATGGGTTATAATCATATTTCGCAGCTGCATTTTTTATTGTTTTAACTCGATGAAATAATCCAGAACATAATCTTAGAGTGAAATCCCCTATGGCATAACGAATAACTCTATGTTCATTGTAATTACTAAAATAAAAAAAAAATAGAAATAAGTAAATATAGTTATATATAAATTATAAAATTTGAAAGACATTGAAATTACGTTTGGTCGATATTAGAGTTTATTTCACTTAAACTATCTAAGGTGACATCATCTGGTAAATCGACACAATGAACATAATCCATAACAAGTGCAGGACAGCGCCCCAGTAATTTTTCAACTTAAACAGTGAAATTAATTCTGTTAAAAATATAATTATTAAGCTAAGAATTTTAAAACTGCATAAATATTTAATTATACTTTACTTGTCATTAAATTTAAATAATCTTGAACTCCATTCTTATAGTCTCGTTTCATTCCTTGATTTTCTACTGCATCCTTATCGAAAAGTGAATCTTTCAAATAATCGAAATTATATTTTCCAGCAGCAAGATAAAGAGGTGGCTGTAATTATCATCATTATTGAATAGAATCAAGAGAGAGAGATAGTATGTAAAAGGAAAAAAAAATATATTACCTGCACACCTTCTACTACTTCAGAATTTCCACAACTACATTCACCTTTTGGAAAAAGACGTACAGATCCAACACCCATTTGAAAAAAAGTTTTTGCAATTCCTTGCGACAATATATCCATAACAACACAGTTCAATCTTAATGATAAAAAAGATTTGTATCTCTGTTTTCGTGATTTATAAAATAATTGCTCTTTGATGCTTTCTATTGTCTATGTTTGAAACAGTAAAAATGATTATGAAGTAATATTAATTCTTTCACAGATATTTACCTTGAAAGTTACTGTTGCATCATCTACATATATTCCTAAATGTATAACATGTCCATTATGAGTTAACTGTTGTTCACTGGACCAATCATCCCAATCAGTTGGTAGCATGGATAGTACTGTATTCCATGCCCATCCACCCCAACCCACACCTTCACTTGCTGTGCCAGTAGTTTGATTTGTATCATCTGAAATAATAAATTTTTATTTTATAAATTTTATTAAATATATAAAGAAAATAATTTAAAAACCTTGATTAGAAATTTCTCTGTCTTCCAAAGATACCACAGATGTTTCTTTTGTTAATGGAAACTGTTTATTCTGCAATGCAGAAATTAGAGCTACCAATCTTCGCAGCATGGGAACTTGTTGTTCTGTCATACTGAACTCCATTTTTTTACAGTGAAGATCTAATCTTGTCACAGAGGCTTTCTTTGCCAAATTATTATAATTCATGATCATACGTAAAACCATTGAACATCTGTATAGAACAGGATCCTAAAATGCAACATCATTGATTAATTCAAATATTAACATTTTTTAAGCCTTACCAATAAATTATAACATTTATCTACCTGATAAGTTTCTATTTTACCCGAAGCATCCATTTTATCTAAGCAAAGTGTCAAATCATTGATTGTTATTATTTTCCTAAGCATAACTTCAACACCACCCACATCTATAAATATACATTAAAAAGTACATAAATCATATGTAGTAACTTATTTTTTAAATACAAAAATGATTATAAACCTGAAAATGCTGGTTCCCATTTATCATTTACAGTTTGCATACTTAAAAACCGAACATTAACACTTAGTACAATATCTTCTTCCACATATTTTAATATCAAATTATTACAATGAATGGTAATGTTATTTATAACTTTCGTCACAATACTTTTTATATATCCAGGTGGAGCCTCTTCTCTGTGGAAAATAATTTGGTTCATATAATATAAAAAAATATTCAATATTGAATAATAACTTACTGTTCTATTTTCCTATTATTCAGTGATAGATTTGTATTGCTCTCCATTCTACTTTCATCTTTGAGCTTTAAGATGCATTCTAATACATTATAAACGATTTTAATTTATTAATTCAATATAAAATTTATTAAATAAAGACATTTGTTACCTATAGTATTAATAGTTATCACTATTGGTTCCGAATTAATTTTCATCCAAGGAATGTGTATAAGTAATTCATGAATATGTCCACTAACAAATTTAAATGGCAAGTTCAATTGTCCTTCTAAGACTTCTAGTCGAAGATCAAGATTTTGAAAAGATGCATCTCCACCCCATAATGAAACCTTGACACAAATAAATAATTGTCAAAAAGTTAATTTATATAAAAATAATCTATCATTAAATTAATACTATTAATAATGCTAATTATTACTTGTGATTGTTCCGGTTTGAAATTCTTGACATATTTCTCCACATAACTTAAAATTACAGGTGTTATATATGATTCCAACTTGAACATTGTGAAAAATTATATGAAATATTCCACATCCACATACTTTTAAAACACATTGATTTACTTCTTCTTTTCTTTTTCCTTAAATACTTATGATTGCCTATAAGTAAAAATTGTCATGATGCAAAATTTTATTTCCTAACAAATGTTAAAATAATAAAAATAACCTATATCATTGAAATAATAAAAAATAAATAACACAACTATATCCAGTAACGATTCTTTTAGTTTTTGAATGACACGTGTCTAGTAAAAAATTTTAACAAATTAAAACAATTGAAATAATAGTGTATAATTAAGAAAGGAAAGAGATTAATATTTATAAACAGAAATTCACCTTGCAAATCAGCAAATTTATCCAAATGCAACTTTTTCTAACGAAACATAATTTCAATTTTGATCATCAATTTTTGTATCGTACAAAAATATCATCATGTCAAATAAATGTTTTTCTATCATACTTCATAAA
The DNA here is from genome assembly GCA_003055095.1 of Goniozus legneri. Taxonomy (NCBI): domain Eukaryota; kingdom Metazoa; phylum Arthropoda; class Insecta; order Hymenoptera; family Bethylidae; genus Goniozus; species Goniozus legneri. Next base: position 129,353 of record NCVS01000016.1, read on the forward strand.
TGAAAATTTAGCAGACAAACATTAAAGGCACCTTTTCAAATTTAACCGACGTTTTTTTTTTCTTTATCTTTCTATGCATATACGCATTGAAGAGAGACGAGAAATAATTGTGCTCTGACCAATACCAGCGTTCCAAGGTAGAATGAATAGCGAATCAGCGAATGAGTGACGTTTCTTTACTAATCATACAGTTATTTGATTTGGTGCTCACTGCTCGGTTCTCGGCCAGTGAGCTACACCGGGATCTCAAAAGATCCCTTCAGAGTGAGGCGCTAGTGTCGAAATGAGTACCAATACACAGTAGTTCTTGTATTCGCCGCACTCTGAAGGAATCTGGAGAGATTCCGATGGCCTGATCTGACCTCACTGTTCTCGGCTCGTCACTGATAAGTTGGTAGTAGTCTAGTCAGTAGTTAGTCTGTTCAGTCAGTGTTCAGTCCTTCACCTTTTCTAATGCTTTATTTACATTTCAAGAAAAAGTACTCCAGACAAGGAAATTGTAAGAAGCAGTTTAAATAAACGTTTTTCTAAAAGAGAACAGCTAGTAACCGTACTCTTATAAATCATAATGCAGAGTAGTAACACAACACCAACAATGCAACCTCAAACACAATCACAACAATCTCAATTTATATCTCAACCTGTAGAATCTCAAACAATTCAGCAACCATCAACACCCAGTTCATCTAATGAATATCCTCAGGTATTTATACTGCAAAGATTTTGTCAAACTGTATCTCATAAATTGTTTCTCATGCAGTTCCTTACAAAAACAAGACTTCAAGATCTAGTCAGAGAAGTTGACCCCACTGAACAGTTAGATGAAGAAGTAGAGGAAATGTTGTTACAATTAGCTGATGATTTTGTTGAAACTACAGTCAACGCAGCTTGTTTGCTAGCTAAACATCGTCATGCGAATACAGTTGAAGTAAAAGACGTGCAATTACATTTAGGTATAACATTTCTTTTCAACTTTACAATTAATATTCGAATTCAGTAAAACATTTAACTAAATGTGAATGTATTTTGTAGAGAGAAATTGGAACATGTGGATTCCTGGTTTTGGAACGGATGAAGTTCGCCCATACAAGAGAGCAACTGTAACTGAAGCTCATAAACAGAGATTAGCATTGATACGAAAATCAATCAAGAAGTATTGATTGTTTAATTTTGTTTTCATAAATAATTAGCTCTCAGTTACAATCCGATCAAAATTTGATCACTTACTGAGACATAAAGACTGGCAGTAGCTCATTTTTTAAATGAAAAGTATGAAATAAACTTATCATTTTGAGATGAACAATATCATTTCTCATAATTTTATATATGGATTATTTATGGCTGTTGTACACAATGAGACTGGGTGTCTGTTTAAATATGTAAAAAGATATTAATTCTTATAAATATAAATATAAACTCAAACTCATTTTTGTAAAATATCTCAACTGAGTTTTTATTTTTACGACCTACATGTTTAATATAATAAAGAATGAATATACATCCGTTTGAAACGCTCAAAATGGAGAAATTTAAATTTGATAACGTTCTTGTTGTACAGTATTCTTTTTTCACATAATTGCTGTGTGTACTTATCTAAAATTAGTTGTTAATGAATTTTTGTTAAGAAAATTCTCAAATTGCACAGCACTCTTCATAATGGATGTAAACCTTCATGATTACAATGTTGGTCGTGCAACGTGTAATTGTTTGATCTAAGAGTATAGGGAAAAAATACCACATTTTGCTTTTTATCGTAAGGCATTTCCAGTGGCTGTTGTCCTCTTTGAATAAAAAAAATAAATAAATGACAACATCGTACATAAGCGCCAGAGCAACGCCATTCGATAATTGGGTACGTAAATACATTATTGAACGGAGTACGTATTAATGATTAATACGCACCTGGAGGGAATAGATCTAAAAATTATTTTGCGCTCAACTAGCTCTTTGGTACCTAGCATTTTTCCTTTCTATACTCTTAGACGTAACTAAATAAGCCAACTCGTAACCGCAAATTAGATACTATCATTGTTTAACTTGTAAAAAGAGTCAATAGCTATTAAAAACGTCTAAACTATGTAAACGTGAAGATCAGTTATGTACAATCGGTAGAAAATTGTACATCTTTAATTTTTCATTGTACATATCTGATCTACTAATTTGCTATTATAACTGCAAATATGAAAATAGTTACAATTAAAATAATTAACAAATTTTAATTAATGATAAATGTGTAAAATATACCAAATTTCCTTAAGATCAGTTACTAGAGATTTTTGAAAATTAATCTAGACATCATTTTCACCGCATAAATTGGAAAAAATCGGAATTAAAAATACTTAAACAATCGCCAAAAAGCGCTAATTAAAAATTTACTAAAAGTTGATTTCTATGAAACTTTTCATGCTCTGATATATCCGATCGAGATTATTTTTTACACACTCAATTGCTTGAAATAATGCCTACAGCATAGTGAAGTAGTCGAAGGCGGTGCATCGGCTTTATGTAACAATTTTTCTTCGTTCTCAGTTAGTCTTTCTAAAGACGTACTGTATTCTCTGTCGAAAGCATCTGGAAAAAATGACATGATTCGTCAAACTTTTAAATCTTTTTGAAATTAAATTTATAAGAAATATATTACTTTGGTCAATATTTCCTCTTCCTAACACTGTAAATGCTAAGAAGAGTATATCTCTATAAATTGAAAACGGTGCTTGATCCACTACTTGATTTTTACTTCTTTCTAAGGCCACTCTTTTGATCGGTTCTGCGAGAACGTTACAGCGTACATTCGTTATCACCATATTCATTAAACTGAAAATAATAATTCATTCAATTTCATTTAACAAATTTCATTCGAACAAAAAGGTTTTAAAACAATTTTCTTTTGAATATTTACGTTTTATCCTCCATTGGATTTTCTTTCCATTGAAGATACATAGGTAAACGATCCGTGTGTAGTCTTTCGTTATCCCACATTGTTCTAACGCCTACCAAACCAGGTGTTGTTTGCAAGTCTTTTTTCTTATCATTGCTTAGCCAGAGATCAGGAAGGTGACTGGTGAGATTAATTCTATCAAAGTACCATATGAGGTTCCAATAAACAATTGGATGTTCTTGAATGAATCTATATTTCGTCAAACAACTATCGCCTTCTTGACTTAGTACACTTTCTAATTCCTTCCGCAATACTAAAGGGTTAAGATATGGTACTGTGATTGCTTCTAACAATTCCTTTGGTTCTGGGGATAACTCTATTAGAGCTCCAGTCAAAGGATCGTTACTATTTTTACTTTCGCCGCACCTTTAAAGTGAAAAAAGATATAAAAATTACAATTTATTTGAATTTTAGTAGTTTAAATTACTGCATATCTACCTATAATCTAATATAGTAACAGTGAGTAATGGAACTGTTGCTTTATCACAATACTGACATACAGTATTCAAGTTTGAATCCTCTGGTTGCCAACCAGCCATTATCTCTTCATCATAAAGTATAACAGCGCAATGGTGGCATCTGCTAGCGCTCGATAACAAAAGCTCAACAGCATATTGCTCTTCAGATTCTTTGGATGACTTTGGATACAAACACTCCGTTAGTTCGTACAAGGAGCAGAAATCCACGCTACCTTCGACTGAAAAATTAATTATATTTCAAATACTTATAAAATCTGTACAGTACACACTTAATTACACCTACCGTAATTCCGGACAGCAAATTCGTTTCTATCTTGCAAAGATCCATCGGTTAGTGAATCTAGTGATTCATGCGATAATCCATATACTAATTTTTGATCGCGTTCTTTCATTTTCACGGGTGTACTTGTCGCCGATATTGCTTCCTTTATTTCATCGAATTTTTTAGCCACGGTTGTTGCTGCTGATTTTAAACTATTCAAGCCACCCAATATAATTTCATTCGATTTTTTACCGGTTAAACTAGACGGACTGTAACAAATTAAAATTTCTTTCTATTTATTTGAATAAATATTACCAACTCTACAGAGATTATGTACAAATGTTAAAAAGCACGTGCCAAATAAGTGCAAACCTAACTAATACTCACTTAATATAACTAGACAGGCTAAGAGATTCGATAAGTTGATTTGACGTTATTAATTCCTTATTTTTAGCAAAAGCCAATCCTCCAGTCGAATAACGTCTAAAATTAGTAAAAAAAAAAATGAACTAAAAAATCCATGCAAAAATTATAAAACTAGGATTAAACTGTGAAAAATGTGCAAAAAGCCGAATGTATTAAGTGAGTGTGGTGCAAAATTTTAACGCGCTAAATCCTCTTACCCAAAACTGAGTTTGAGACTAGATCCCAAACTTGACAAACTCGAAGCAACGCTGTCTTTATTTTGCATCCAAAGGCTGCCTAATTCCAGTCTCTCGCGTTCTCTCTCCTGTTCGCCTTGCTGAGCTACCGAGTGTGGCATTGTTTCGCTCCTCTGCAAATGACCACCCACTGTTGTATTTACCTCGTCAACTGCTTGGTGGAATGTAGCACTTCTCGACATTATATTACTGAAAAGTTATTGTGAATAATTACCGCTTATTTTAAACGAACCTCATGTTTTCATGTAACAAGTAATTTACTTTCTAAATAAAAGAGGACCACCCGGTCTCTCTTCTATGGTATTATTCATAACGGTTAATGTACTGGTTGAGCAATTAGAGTCGTTTTCATCAGACGGCGAAACAATTGGGGTTTCGTCGTTGGCGAGTGCTCCCAAAGGATCGTTTTCGGTTACCGGAGTCCTGATGGGACTCTTCAAGGGTGATTCTGCATTGCGATTATGTTTTGCGTTAGGTGATGCAGAATGAGTTTCTCCGGGTGGAGATACGTTATTCAACGCAGTCTGTTCTTTAACGATACTGTTCTGTCTAGGAAGTTTCGCTTTTAAATCCAACGATCCAAACCTGGGTAAATCGGATACAGAACTACCTTTCGTTGCTATTAAAATTGAAATGAAAGTTGTTCATTAGATATAAATTGATAAAATAATTTTGTCTCAGCTAAACAAGACTTACAGTCACTATGCGTGGCTTCAGTGTCCTGCGAATGAGTACTGTCGAGACTCGATCTCGAGAATGCATGTTCTAGACCATCAAGTTTGTTTTCAGCTACCGACAAATCTGCATTAGAACTGAGTCTTCTTCTAGCACTCTTCTTACCAGCTTTTTTAAATAAAGCAGCGCCAACTATAACATTCCTCAATTTATTCCACATTAGCTGACTGGAATTTGTCATATCAGATGGCCACGTCGCTTCGAGCACAGCCTGTGATCAAAATAAATGATTAAGTAAAGAATAAAATAATTTTTTATGAAAAAAAATATACCTTATTGTAAAATCCGTAAGTCAAAGCGTTAGGTTGTACACCGCTACGCTTCATATGGAAGAGTAATTTGACAGCTAATACTGGCTGTCCATAGACTCCACACAGTTGCATCATTGCTCTATAACAAACCTGTATAACAAAGGAAAAAAATATGGCTCGAGAATTTTAAAAAACGTAATTCATTAAGTCATTGACTAGAACCTCACCTCTTCCATAGGGTCTAAATGTAATTTCTGCATTTTTACGAGAAGTTCGTAAGCTTGATGCAATATCGTTGCGGGTTGAGTTGAAACTAACAACATAGCTGGAAGATGAAGGAACCAAAGACTATGGCACGTGCCGAGTAAACACCTACCCCATCGTTCTGGCAAAGCTGCCTATGAAATAGAAGAAAAGTATGAATTTTAGTAGAATTTTCTCAACTACTCTTTCTTAATTAATATGTACCTGTTTTCGTGCCATTCTTTGCGCCACTTTAATTTCGTGTTTGGTTCTGCGTGCCATAGGGCTTCCTGGTATAATACCGAAGGCACTTAAGGCTGGATTTTTTAAACTACAATTTTTAAGAGGCTTCATTAAATCTGGATTCAACTTAAATGTTTTGTACACTAATGGCAATTGATTAAGACCCGCTTCAGGTGGAGGGATAAACACTGTTCGCTCACTGTGTTGAGATTCGTCCAATTCCAAAAGCATTGCTATAATTGAAAATGAAAATTATGAACGAAATTTACTAACATTTAATTTTACGTATTGAAAATAAATAATATTCTAATAATTGATAAATAATTCTACAGATAGTACAACTTTGTTGATTTATCACCACTATAACACCAAAAAAATATTTAAATACATACTATTTTCTTCTTCAACGCGTTCTGTACATTCGTCAAAAAAGGCTAAACCTGCCATATCCATATCAGAAACAAAACTCCTTTCTTCTATAAATCTAAAATACAAAAAAAAAATGGTAGAGCATGCTAATATACACATATGTTGCTAATTATGTATTCTAAAGATTGTACGAAATTATTAATCAAGAGAAACTTATTGAAATTTAGCAAGATGGCCTACCTAATGAACATTTGCGTTCTGACTAACATGCTATAAAATTTAGCATGTGCCTTGTCGCGACTTCTCAAGAATGCTTGAATATTAAATAGGCTAGTTGGATCAGTTGAACCAACGGTAGGTGCTTTTGTTATGGGAAGTAAATATGTACGATATCCCTTGAGTATTGTAGCGGTAAATCTTAAGAAAGCATCTTGTATTTCCAATTCCAGGGCTTGTTCCTTTCGTTTCTGTTGAAATTCCTTATCCCCACTAAGGTCATCATTGCCTCGATCTAAAAGTAGTATTCAAAAGAAATTTTAATTATGTGAGTTTATTTAGATATAATTTTTTTTATTTATCATGTCAAACCTTTGTGAGAAGAGGTTTTCCCAAGTGAAATTAATTTTGAATACAAGAGTTCCAAGGAACTTTTGAGCATTCTAGCTGCCTTTTTAGGTAATAATTTTACATTCAAATATTTTTTATCATCACAAATTGCTATATGATTGGTGTCGAGATTGACGCAATTAACATCCGCTGGTGGATCGTATAAGTCGAAAAACCTCGAATCTACTCCAATAAGAAATGGCAATGGAGCGTGCAGAACCTAAATTCCAATAAGAAGACAATTTGATATATGAAATATTTCGAATTAAATACAAAATAAAATTTACCTCAGCCAAACCAAGAGGACATAATGGTATATAAGGACATTGCCACTTGAAAGGAAACAATATCATGGCTAATGCTTCGCTTACAGAAGTAAGTACGTCTGGTCTTAATGAGTGAACTAATATTTTTTGCTCCGTTAAGATTAACAGTAATATTAACAAGCAATTGTCGGCACCTAGATTTATGAGTAACTGTCTGAAACTCGCTCCTGATCTAGGAAGAGCCAAATCCTCAGGTTGTGTTAAAATTAATCTATCAGTACTGCTCAGTTGTACCAAAATTCTTGGTCTTTGTGGACTTGGAAACGGTATATCATAAAGAAAATGTGAAATATATTTTTCAATAGAAACATTCTGTACTTCTCCATTGACCATACTGTGTAGGTAAACCAAAAATTTTTCGAACGTATCAAAAAACGGCCAGTGAGACAATATGCATATAGATTTACTGATATTCAATGATTGAGTGTTAGGATCAGTATATTGCAATTTTTCTAATTGCATAAGATTGAGTTTTTTCAAAATTCCATATTTTTTGAATAGTTTAATCTTCATAACAGGTTTGTTTTCGATCGTTTCGGCTTTCAAATTATCTATAAAAAAGAAATTTTCATTAAATTATGATATAATTTTTCTTTAGTTTAAATTCTATTACATACCACTATTTTTATTGTTCTCTTCGTTGTTTTGTATAATTTCCAAATTATCAGAACTATTAAGAATATCAGATTCTGGAATTACCTCTTCATAAAACGTTATCGCAGAACCATAAATTTTCTGAGCGGCATCCGCTACTGTCAAAACAAATGTAGAAAAGACAGGTTTTGGCTTACATGCCACTTTCGGCCAGCATTCAATAGTTGCGCCCATTGGTAAACAAAACATAGCTACTGAATTTGGAAACCCAAAAGTGCTATAATCTGTTGTAGGATATTTATACAAGATCGTAGGCTTGAAAGATATTAAATTAGCTCGGTTCATTGATTTCTTATAACATAAATATACATCACTTCCCAATACACCTTTGTTCAAATTTTTGTTAATCATGCAATATGCATGAGGAGTAGTTTCTTCTTTGTTGATTAATATAACACATATATCGGTAACGACAAGAGAATTGCAAGGCATCTTTTTACTTGCTCGTCTATAAGTGACAAAAATTCTTGATGTAGAATTATTTACATTTGCTACATGTCCATTGGGGGTCTTTAATACTATTTCAGCATCGTCCATGATACGTTCTTTCCCATCGTATATCACACCTATTTTAATAATATCAATTAGTTTGTTAAATATGTTGTAATTTCATTTTAAATGAATCTCACCTATATCGACTAGAGGTGGTTTGTCACGTCCTCTTCTATAACACAAGTAACATTCATTGGTTCTTAGGCTCCCATGATTTAGGTCTGCTGGATAACCATTTACTGTAGTTTCTATTTGTGTGTAACCTTCTGGACAACGTTCTCCTAATGCAGGAAATATTATGGCAAGATCTGTGATAGGCGCCTGCATATTAATATCTTTTAAATGTGTCCCTTCTTGACACCAGTCTTCTAATTTGTCATTCGATTCATTATCATTAAAATTACTGTCCTGACCAGGAAGGCCAGCGACAACAAAATAGTCTGCTACTCTTCTTTCGTCCATTTTTGCTTATTGCTGATTTTCCAATGAGATTATGTAGTATATTAAATATAATTTCCTCATTGATATTCAGCTATTTTCAGAATATAACTATTATATGTAATTGCTTTATAACATGGCACTCATCAATGATTGTTCCCTACGTAAAATATTCTCGATACAATAGCGTTGATTTTGCTTCTGAACAATTTTTATCATTAGAAGCAAAAATACTCTGTTTGAATATTTGTATCAAAGTTGACCACAATTTTTATGTATTTTTGTTTTGTACATAAATCACTATGTTATTTTGAAAAAACCAATACACATAATATTAAATTATTCTCCTTTTTGTAAATTATAAATATATCTTCTGCATAAAAGCGTTGATTTAATACACACAAAAAGAATAGCGATGTTCAATTTGCCGTTTTTATTTAAGTTATTGCTCTTTTATTAGCAGCTTGTAGAGGTTATTGAAAAAGTGAGAGTAGCTAGTCAAGTAAGACTTTTCAAATAAACAAGATGATTGTATACCTTACTGTATTTCGAAACGTTTTTATTTATATGTAATCGATTCATGATTACTTTAATTAGTCATTGCGTGTACGCACTTCCTGACGTAGTTTGCGAAGGCTGCGTTGTTTTCCATTTATGACTGAATTTATAAATAACAAAAAAAGTAACTACGATTCCTTAAACTGCAATCAGGACGTGTGTGATGAATCGTCAAATATTCTCTTCGTACGCAATCATCGTATGATACCCCATTCATGTACACAATCACTAACGTTGATAAGCAAAAAGATTCATTCGTGAATACGATTTGTATTTTCTTCGTGAACGTTGTGATAGGTTAGACGTCATACACGACGGAATTCTACATCTACTTAGTTCTGAGAAAACTTGATTTAAAATTATATGGCAACGTCTAGTATTTAATTCAGCTGTGCCCTAACATTTTATTTGTTAAAAATTTGACGATCTTTCTACTTTTTACGTTAATACGCTGCACGATACGTCAAAATATTACAAAAAATATGATTTCTTTTCTGGCCATCTTTCATGGGCGGCAAAATGGCTGATTCAGGTAAGGTAAAACTAAAAAATGTTGCGATGAGTCAATCGATTGATTTTTAATAGATATCATTGACTGATATAGATTACGACAGGGTAAATAAATCGCTAGAAATTTGATTTAAAAAGATATTTCAAGTTTAATTCACGATAAATTGATTCATATTTTTAAATGTCGATTACCAACTCATTCTCGATCTTTCAATATCGTCAATTGTACTTATTGGTTAATAGAAATTTGAGAGATGGCGTGTCGTGATTAGTCCTAAATTAGTTATCATTCCTTTTACATATTCATCTAGAAAACTCAACAAAACACATTAATAAAAATATACTATACAAAATAAGTGTATAAAATAGTATACCAATCAATAACATAAAGACTTAGAGAGATTTTTTTTTATTTTCAATTAGATACAGTACTTTTATTATTAAATAAGATTTTATAAGATTAAATTCAACGCATAATAGCTAGAATAATTCAGTTGAAAATATGGTAGTGTAAAATGATCGAATCGATCAAGCAGTCGTCACCGCAGCTGCATTGCAAATGGTTACATTTCTTTCGTGACAGCAAATCGGCTCTTCATTTCGCATTCCGGTCGGCACCCATTCGAGAGCGTCGCAATATTTTGCGTGAATCGACACCTAAAATATCGTTTTTATCGCTATGTAGCAACGTATTGATACAATAGTGAATTGATCTTTTTAGGCTTCCTATTTACACTTACAAATAAATTCTCAATATGTTTATTTAATTTTTCACAAATCATCACAATACCCTCTTCCTTGGATTTCTCGGTCTGCAATGAGTTCACTCTTGAATTTTCTTTACTGTTTTTTACTCTACTCTTACCCAAAGATCGCAGAGTTTTTGGCATCTGATGGCTCCTTTCGCATTGCACGATACATTGTAATTTAACATTTGTTCAATTATAATTTCTTTGGAATGGACCAGAAGAACTGCGCAGCTACATTCTCCCTCAGAATTTTTCGAACTTAAAAAGTTTTTATTAATTTATCTGTTACGAAACTCGATATTTTAAAATTTTTACTTATATTTCATTATATTATAAATTGATCGATTGAATGGGTGATCTGTTGATATAATATCAATAAATTCGTTTAAAACAGTCGATAGATCGATTCGTTTTTAATTTTACATGATCTACGTAATTATTTTTTATTCCAAAATTTTAATATAATATACATTTTTAACCTTTAATTAATCACGTGGGGTCTGTTGGACCCCAAACGCGTGTATTTTTTCTATAGTCCGGACAGGCGCGACTAAGTAAGGGTTAAATACGAAGAAATTATTTTATTCTTACCTTGCCAGGTTTGAGATCGCTACTATAACCGTAATAATAATTAATGATCTATTACCCATATTTGACTAGTGTGTTCACACTTTTCTACCGTAGTAATTTTTGTATGACATTAACTTGACTAATAAAAGATCGACGTACGTGTTTCATTTATACCTTACCTGTACTTTTTACTTGATACAAAATTCAGCAACATGACCGCGTAGTAATAAATACACCATTGTTTCTTCCTTTGCCAACTCCGATTAACGTCTATCATTGTTCGCAATCACTCGATCATTGTTTGATTGAAAATGAATTCCATACCGTATTCATTACCAATACTTCTATTATATGATATTAATACCTATAATATAATAAAAAACAGTCTCCACAGTTTGTAGTGATAATAAAGTAAATAAACGCGCGCTTTTACTCGTCACATGAATACCTATATGTATTATCAGTATTATCTATGTCACGTAATTCGGAATTCGAACTCGTGCTTTTAAATAGTTAAAATGGCGTCCATCGTTAAAGGTGTGACAAGAATATGAGTAAATAATTATTATAGAATATTTGTAGTTTGTTGCACGTAAAATAATTTCATAAGAATTAAATCGCTAGATTGTTATGTTTACTTTTACATGACGGCAGTCAAATTTTCGTAGACACTGGTGAAATCTGGTCCAGGCTCTTCGATCACCGGCCGTTCATTCAAGGGGAGATAACATTTTTCTTAAGAGAATTTGAAGTATGTTCCATGTCATATTATACTGTTAAATACAATATAATATCGGTTTAGATTTTTTATCATAGATTAATTGTCATTTTTTGTTTATATATAAAACATTTATTACATAACCTTAAAATATTATTACGAAAAACAACTTTATTAACAACAGAACAAACGTGGAGATCGGGAGGTTGAGAAACTGTTTAAAATTTTGGAATATACAACCGAACTGAGAGAAAATCAATTACATCGAGTTGAACAGCTAGGAGATTGCAATCTACCTAGTCTGAGAGCTAATATAGACGTCGTACTGAGTATGTGCCAAAAAGTTTTGGAAAAAGGAGAAGATTTTAACAGCGTAAGTTGTTTAAACTTATCAAAATATGATTATATTGTAATTTTTATGTATAAAAATGTTTGTTTGAAGGATCGAGCATTACAAAAAAATAGAGAATTCCGTAAATTGGAATGGGAAAAATTTATTAATGATATGAGCATTAAATGTCAAGAAGTGGATAAAACATTCAAAGAGAGAGAGAATGAAATCACAGAGTATTATACAGATCTAGAAAAGAAATTACATATATCTTGAGTATTTTAAATATTTATATTCTTATCTACCCAGAATAAATTTTTGGATTGAGCAATATTGATAATTTGTATAAAATTTCATAATGAGTATAGATACCATTGAAGACCCAACTATAAAAATAAAGCCAAACCTTGAACTGATTGATTTTATTACTAAACATGTTAGAAAAGCTGACAATATTCCTTCTGTTTTTGCTCAAATAAATAAAGCAAAATCAGAAAATCATTTTTTAAAACTTGCCGAAATCAAATGGCTGAATAATTTTTTGAAGGATTACAGAAAAAGAAGTAGTGAGAATATTTATCTTCATGAGTTGTTGAACAATGAAGATATTGTATTACCAACTCCAAAAGTTATCCCAAGAAACCCTGAATTAGAAGCTAGAATACAAAAATTGCAAGCTCAACAGAATGCTAGAGAATATGCAGCCATGACCAAGAGTGTTGATTCTGTTAGAACTAAGCTACCAGAAGACACTATTGCATACCAAAGTAAGTTGTATGATTAAATCATGATAATATAATTTAATAAAAATAATGTAATAAATTTATTTTGCAGTGAAAGTGATAAACAAACAACTGATTGCTGTTGCGCAATTTATATTTTCTGTAGTAGCAGCATTTACATTTGGATTCATAGGAGTAGAATTGATTGTAGGACAGTTAGATTTTGGCTTTAGGCTATTGCTGGGCATCATTTGTGGCCTTATAGTAGCATTGGCAGAAATTTATTTCTTAGCTATGAAATTAAATGAAGATTACTTGGATCCCACAATAGCGCCAGTGTCTCAAAAACCACATCAAGAATAATTTCTTATTGAAAATAATTCATTTATAGAAACACGATTTTATTAAAATAAGTTATAATTTTTTGTTTGAGAACGTTGTACTGTACTATTTTATCATATTATGTTGTGTATAAATAAAACTGTTAAATAAGTTAAAAATATTCATTCTACGAATGAAAGTCATGATTTTTTAAATTATAACATGAAATAAAATTAGAGTAATTTAAAATTATATTATGAAAAACTACTTCATATTTTTAATATATTTTTTTCTATACACAGTACAAAGTAAAAAAATAGTTACATTATTTTATAGTGTAATTTTCAAACAGCACAAATAAAAGAGAATATGTTATGTAAACATATGAAAAGATTGTTTTCTTTTGGAAATGCGAGTCTCATTAATAATAGAGATCAATACTGAACAGATCTAAAAATATTAAAAGTTATTATCCCTTAGCTTCTTCTTCTTCGCTATCACTTTTTTCACTAGCAGAATCAGACTTATTGTTCTCTTTATTTTCGCTCTCTCCTTCGCTATTCGATGATTTACCATTTTCCTGTTTTTCATTATCACTATCTAAACATGAATCGGAATCAGATTGACTATCACTATCCGAATCTGAGCTACTCTCAGAAGAACTACTATGTGACGATGATGAAGAATTTTTAGAATCCATCATTTCCTTGAAGTGTCTAACAGTAATTTTTCTTGGCATGATTTCTCTTAAAAATTCCAGTTTATCATCAGTCTGTACAACTTCAGCAAGATATTTGTAATCGAATATAGTTTCTTTAATGTTGTGTTTCTGAGCTTGGACAGTTAAATGAGTGATGAATAATTCCTAAAATATCATTGACAGACGTATAAACAACTTGATATTATTGAATTGTAAGAAGATATGTTCCCGCGGTAACATGGTTACATGTCAACAATTCGTGAATTTTCAAATTAATTAATTTTATGAAATGTACATACCGTTGCTTTTGTCAATAAAAATAATGAATCTTGCCCAATCGTTTCCACGTACGGAGAACTTTTCATAATAGTTTTAACTCTTGAAATAGGCAATCGCAATTCCTTATTTTTAGCGGCTGAAGGTGATCCTTGTGTCGCCATGTTTCAGTTTTAAAATTATTTAAGGTTAGGTTTCAGCAAATTACATTCAGTAGGTTAGGTTAGATTCGTTTTGCCTTTTCAAACGTCCATAAAGAAAGTTTATTTAAATATATAAGTTATTAAGAGATTCTTATTATTATTATTATCACTAAAACTGAAATCGGAATAATAACATTACATGTCAATTAATATTCTATGTAACTCAATTGTTTGACTGTTACAAATACCTATATGAGTATGCTGAACTTTGCTAACTTACAGTTCGGTTAAAAAAAAAACATTAAAAAATGTCAAAATATCATAGCCACTATATAAGTGATAAAACTTTTTATTATTTTCGTAATATATTTGACAGATATACGGCTTTATCGGGAAATTTAACGATCACGAGCTGTATAAAGAAACCCAGAGAAACAAACATGTATGAATGTTAAATATTTACATTCCCAATAACACCGTATTCCACAATAACGTATGCCGACTTTCGTAGTTAAATTTGTAATTCTCAAATTGAATTTTTCGTCGTGTATTCGTATGAAAATTCATAGAAAGTCGAAAATTTTATTATCAATCAATTGTTGATGAATGAAACTAACAGAAATTTTATTTTTATGACTATATATAATTTTGCAGTGAAATATTTAAAAGATATTGTTAAATAATTTGAAACATTTGACAATGAAAAATTCTAAATATGTGTTAGATATTTATGAAGTACGTCTTTATCTAATTGTGTGGATTACTGCAGTGGGATTTTCCATTTATAAAGTTTATTTAGAAGCAAATGATCGTAAGAATCATGAACAAAAATATTTCTAATAAAGATAAGAATTACATGTTAATAGATGTATTTTTATTTCAGATTTCACCAATTATAAGGATATTTATGGAGATTTTGACGATGGCTGGTGGTGGGTCAACAGACCACGAGATATCTCTGATCTTGAAAGACGAACATGGTTTCCCTTTATAGTCACATCGATACCATGGCTATTTTTACACTTAGCCATGAGTCAGGTGATAAAATTCCATTTCAAAAAAGATGTAAGATATCATTATAAATGATATTGTATTGTTTATAATGATTTTAAGAATGATTACCATTTTTTTGTTTCAGTTATTGTGCTTTTGGTATATTTTCATATCTTTTCTGTTCATGTTTGCTTATTTTGGGCTATTAAGTACAATATGTATTTTGTTACAACCGTGTTTTCTATTTCTATCTACACGCATGAGGAAAAAATATACAGTATGGATTTTACATATTGCATTTTTATTTGTGCTCAATTATATAAAAAATCTAGGTGGACCATTTCATAGATTTTTACATATATCATATGAAAAACATTATCTCCTAACTCTTGCCATGTATTGGATTCATTTGAGAAGTCTTAGTTATGATTTAGACCTAGTGTCAGATAGTAGAAGAAACCGTAAAACTTCATCCTTTGCCAATCTATTATACAAATTGGCATATTGTTTGTACCTGCCTACTTTATTTTTAGGACCAGTAATATTATATAGTGATTTTATATCAGGTGTATGTATATCCATTATTGATTAAAATATGTTAAAAGTTTCATAATTAGAAATCAAACTTTTTGTAGGTAAGCAGAGAAAATAATAAGTGGTCTATAGAAAGTATGAAAAGGTTCTCAATACAGTTTGTCAGATATACATTCTGGGCATTTTTCACTGATTTTATAACGCATTATATTTATTTTAATGCATTTTCCAGTTATGTAGATGTGAGAATTTTTATTTTGTAGAATAGTTTAATTTTTAATTTTCACAATAATTTCATTTCTGTATTTCACAGACAATACGTGGACTGGATTCATGGGCATTGTATGGCTTAGGATACTGCATGGGTCAGTATTTCTTATTAAAATATGTTATCGTCTACGGTCTAAACGGTACTATTTGTGAATTCGATGGGATATGCGCACCCGCTCAGCCAAAATGCATCGGAAGAATTCATTTGTATTCCGATATGTGGAAACATTTTGATAGAGGCTTATACAGATTTTTGCTCAAGTATACATCATTTCAAAATGAAAATAACCTGGAAAAATTACATAATCAATTAACTTAATTGTCGAAATTTTAGGTATATTTATCTACCGGTAAATAGTATTCCAAAACTAGAACACAAGAAATTCTTTGGAGCATTTTTGTGCTTTTCATTTATATTCTTGTGGCATGGAATACAGCTCTGTATTTTTGTATGGTCGACCATGAATTTCTTCGGCGTTATGATCGAGCATGTTGCTACTCTCGCTGGAAAATCAAAGACTTACAAAGATTTACAAAAAAAGTATTTATCGGCGGGTATGACTAAGAGATTCCATTGTTTGTTAGCCGCTCCGTTACTGGCAATGTCAGCAATATCTAATTTTTATTTCTTCGGTGGTCAATATATAGGAGACATATATTTGGCAAGATTTCTTGGTGGTAAATAATTTTATTATCAATGAAGGATTTTCAGTGCAATAGGAAATAATTTACCAGATTTATGTCTATTACAGAATCGTGGACAACACTATTATATTTATGGGCAATTTTATATTGTTGCTGTCATGTTTCATCGTATATCAAGGAAATGGAGCAGTCGAAAAATAGATAATTTTGTTATTTATTTTATACTGGAAAATATAAAAAAATGGAATGAATGTAAAATTCTTAATCCACTATGAGCCAGTGTGACTTTCAAATCATATAGTAATAAATCCATATTTGATAAAACAGTTCAATTTTAATTAAACTGTATTTTAATATGCGACCTCAGTGTTATACTGGCTGATGAGGGTTAATTTATCTGATCGATATAAATTATGAGAAAATATTTAGATTTTATGATAAAATAAATTTTGTCTATCTTATATTTGAAATTTGTAAGTTATTTTAAATCATGAATGGTAAGATGGTAACCTCGTAATAACTGTCACTTGTAGTGGTACTACTGTAGTCAAATTCACATTGGATTGGTGCAGAAGCTGTGAGACTCGTAAAAGTCATGAAGCTGATCGTATCCCCCACTACCAAAAAAAAACTCTGGTAGTCCCCTAGAAGTGGTGTGAAAAGACTGGTTCCCATTTGCTGGATTTCATCCATCTCTTTCCCTCTCTACCCTCAGGAATCTTGAACTATCATAGGTCATCTCACTTACTCTTGAGACCTGTTAAGAAGGAAGGAAGGGACTGAGACTGAAGTCAGCGACAGCGAGCGGGACGCAGCACCGCGAAAGTTATTATCAAAATGACTACTGAAAATCAAGAAGGCACTGTTGATTCCTACAACGGGGGTGAGTACGAAATAATTTAATCGGGCAAAAATTTGCGTTATTATACGTTAATTCTAGTGTTCAAGAAGATTGGCTTGTTGTTGCTATTCACTTCCAACTTTTTCATTACTGAATTGTGTGAAAATCCGTCTGCTGTGCGTCTTTATGGCGTCTGCTAGGGTGACGCTGCTTTGAACAACAACAAAATATTTTCGTGTACTTTTTATTAAACAATTAATGCCTTATTTAGAATCTTTGGTCGAAAAAATTCCTGATTTGCTTTGAAACTGTCGAAGTGTATCGACTTTTATGAGTTCGGTATGTTTTATGAAGTAAAATTTTCAAATTCTTTTATATCATATGTCAGTGTTTACGTCCATCGTTTTGAATAGCCGTCATCACTCTGTATAATGAGAATGCGTTGTTTGTTTTTATTTTACACGAAAGATTTTTTAAGAGTAATTTGTCGTCGGCTCTCGTTACATTTGCTGTTGTAAAATATGTATCGTAATTATCTACGGGCTGTGGGTAAAATTGTTTTACATCGAAAATTGTTTTTTTGCTTTTTATATATCTTATCATTCGATATAATGGCGTAAAATATTTCTATAAAAAACATTTTCTCATTCTGACTTCTTAATATTAAATTTTTATCATCTCTTCCAAATCACTAATTCTCTTTAAATCTAAATTATTTTACTTTCTGAACATAATTATTATTTATCCAATATTTTTCATTAATTAATTATTGCAACTATCACTTGATAGTAGAACATGAATTTAAATTTACGGTTTTCTATTCACAGGTATGATGGCAAGTAGAGAAGGACCAATAGCACTATTGAGTATGCTTGCTGAAGTAGCATCGCAAACTTTACATTCAGAAAAATCAAAAGATGAATTTAATTCATTGGAAAAGAGTAAAAGTAAAGCTAAAACTGTACAGCGTAAAACCCAAGAAACAAATTATCCAATGATGCACCTACTATCAATGTCGGGTTTGCAATTAGTGAAACAATTTTCAGATTTTAACGCCGATGAATATAAAAGGCAATACTCCTATACCTGTGCTCTTGTGCCAGGATGTGGAAAGAAATATTCCAGTTTTGCTAGTGAAAATAAGGCCAGAAGTTGTATGAAAATGCATTTACTTGAACATATAGATAATTTAAAAAACAATAAAGAAATGTGTAAGTATAATTATTTTTTAAATTCAACGTATTAGTTGGTATATAAATGATATCTCAAATAGTAATTTACATTCTATTCTTTATTCAGTTACTTCTTTTACTACAGTTTCTATGAAACATAGAAAAAACAAATCAAATGCTTCTATAAAGAAAAACAAACTAAGTTCTAGAAAGCCTGAAGAAAACGTTAATAAAGAAAATAAAAATGTTACGCAAGAAGAACCAACAAATCAATTACGCAAAATACTTTTAAATGATTCAAATTCAAAAACATTTAGTATCAAGAAACAAGTGGAGAGAGTAATTAATTGTACCTCAATTCCCCATTCAGAAAATAAAGGAACTCCCAGTGTGGATAATAAAGTTTTTGGGGATCATAGTTACTCTGAACGTGTAGTAGAAGAAACACCAAGTACGACACAGGTACATAATAATATTGAAAGTTCTTCTATGGAAGAAAATGTAAGTGAATTTTTCTCTTGAACATTTATGTTTCTATGAATTAATATTAAATTTTTGTAATGATTGGTTTATGTTTTCAGTTTGTACTAATGGTAGTAGGTGCCAATAGTATAGAAATGAAGGAGTACAACGGAAATCCATCCACCGTCTCTAAAACTAATGTTATGAACTTTTCCAGCACTTGTTCGTTAGGTAAATTATACTCGTAATTCAAATCGCATGTTTATTATTTTAAAAATTTTACATTACATTTTGTTGCAGAAGATTCTCAAAGTCCAGCATTGAAAAACGACCACTTAGAAAGCACAAACACAGTGAAACCCAAAGGAAAAGCAAAATTTATAGGCACAAGCAAAGAAGAGAAGCAAATGGCGTTAGAATATATAGAGCAAATAAAACAAAATGGGAATCCAACAAATGATAATCTTCAATGTCGAATTTGTGACCCACCACGAAGTTTCACTGCTCCTACAACTCTAGTTTCTCACTATAGAAGTCACGCTGGTATAAAACCCTACGAGTGTCGTATATGCTTTGCTGCGTTCACTCGTAGGCACAGTTTAAAATATCATTTGCTTATTCACACAAATCAAACACGTTTTACGTGCAATGACTGCAACAAAAAATTCAGACACCCATCCCACTTCAGAGAACACAGACGCAGACACACTGGAGAAGCACCATATGGCTGTGACGATTGTGGTCAGAGGTAAATATACAACATTTTAATCTTGGAATTGTTAAAATGGCTTACATATGCAAAAACGTTTACATATAACTATGTAATTTTAAAATTACTATAAAATTTTAGCACCATAATAGTATCATTGCCGATGACTTAAAACTTAAAATTTCAAATCTAATTCAAAAACTAAATTTCATTTTTTTTTCAGATTTAAAACAAGAAATACCTACAAACGGCATTTAAAAACTAGACACGGAAAAGTCTTAACAACAAATGGTGAATTATTAAGTTTGTCTAAAGAAGATTTTCAAAAAGTTCGAACGAATCGTAAAAAAAGAAACGATAATGAAAGTATAAAAGAGACAGTAGAATTTGATTTTCAAGAATATAATAATCTTGAAAATAATGAAATATCGAATGAAAATAACTGCAATGATGAGGGTTGGAATACTACAATGGTTGAATTTGTCAGCAGTGATAGTTCAAAAGATTATGAGGTTTTAATGAACCATATCTCAAAAAAGACTGATACAAAGACTGAAATATTGAAAGAAAATGAAATGGAAACTATTGTCTATAATGATTCATCTCAGAAAGAAACAGAAAGGGATGATGTAATAAGTGGAACAATTTATGATGGTAACACGAATAAAAGTGATGAAGAGAATATATTTGAAGCACAAAATAATCATTTGACAAGATACATTTTGGGTACAGAAGATGAAAATGTGGTAAATCATGAAAAAATTCCTGAAAAATGTCAAACACAACTCTTTATGACAGAGAATAAAAGTCCAAATATTAAAACAAAGAATGTTGAACAGAACGTATTTTCACAAGCAAACAAAGTGAACTTAATTCAGAATAAATGCATCAGTATAATTCCACACCAACTTGGTGTAATTGATTTCAATAAACTCACACGTGATAACAAACCACAAACTATAAGTTTGATGCAAAATGGAAAGCAAAATACATTCATTATATTACCTGCAGAAAGCTTGCAGAACGGCGTATTTCGCCAAATTGACTGAGATAATAAATAATGGAGAAAGTAAAATGTGAGTAACAATTGAATACAAACATATGTAAATTTTATATCGTTGATAACTTCTTCACATAATTACACATAATGCATAATAAGATTAGATTTTTTTATAACTCTGAATAATATAACTTAAATGTTCATACTATTTTATTATCAACTCCAAACGTAACCATAATAAGATAGAATCAAGAATTACACTAGTTTTTTCTAAAATTATTTATCTGTAACAGATTGCGCTCAAGATCTGAAATTTTTTTATTTCATATACTTTAAATCAATTCATCATTTGTAAATCAAAAATGTTGAAAAAGTGTTTTTTATACATCAATTGGTGTAAACAGTATTATATTATAATTTTCATGTACCAAAAATTTGTCAAAAAAATTAGTTTAATTAGGAAAGTTTAGCATGAAAATTAATGAACTTTTTGGGTTCGAATAATGTGGTAGAAAAAAATTCCAGTCTTCCATTTGAACTAAAAAAATTTCAAGTATATTTTTTCATGAATTCAACCTGAAGCAACAACAACATTGAAACAATGAACTCATGCTGTGAGAAAATATTAGTTTTATATCAACTATTTGTTGTGAGAATATGGGTTTTTAAAGATATATATATATATATATATATATATATTTATTCCATTTCAATTGCTTTTGATAAATTGCTGTTCTTCCAAAAACAATTATTTGTATAAATGAATGTGAGTTTTTAAAATTCACATGAAAAATTTGCTCAATTGAAATAATTCAATATAATTCACAATATATATTTTTTGCAATTTTGATACAATAAGATGATATGCTGCAATAATAATCAAATATATTATCTTGTTATACTTATTATACTATTAATCACAATGAATAAAAATATTATCAGATTTTTTTTTAAATGTATAAATTAATATAATATGTTACTAATTATTTGAATTTCAATGTATGCTTTTGTCAAACTTTAAATTGCAAGGCATTTTGGTTCTAATAATATTAAAAACATTTTTAATGTAAATATTTGTACATGTTTGTTCAAAGAAAATTTGTTGAAATCTTCGAAAAAATTATATGATATATTTAAATTGATGTCATAATCGTGATTCAATTTATATTATTTTTTAAATTATTTTTAACTTATAAATGTTAAAAAATACTTATATTTCAGAAACAGTTACATAGTTTCATTGCAAATCTATATTAATTACAAAATAGAATTTTCCGGCAAATTATTCTAAATTATAATTTTTAAAAAATCACAAAATTTTGAAGTATGTACATTAGGTAAATAGAGAATCAATTTTTATAATCCATTATATATAAAAAATGAAGAATTTGACATCAGAATGAAGGTCAAATTGAATATGTGCCTTAAGAAGCAAAACAATATTTTGGACCACTGTTAATATGTCAATAGCAACTCTGACATCAAATATAAAAATATAGATCTTTTTGTAGCATAAGAAATTAATTTCGTATCAAACGGACTAACATAATCTACTATATTGTATTTTTATACTCATTTTGTACTTATAAATAAAACGTTTTTTAAATAAATATAAATATTTTTCCATTATCCCGTTACGATTTAATTGACATGAATTAGGTATTGCGCAATATGATTGATTGCAAAAATCGGTTCACGAGCTCAATTTTATTGCAGGTTTACGTTACTTCGTTTAGTTCAGTTACAGTGGGGCTCATGTACTCTCGTGAATGAGTGTTTAGACTTCAGATTGAGTGGCATATCCACTCACTGAATATTAGTAGTTTATATCATAAATCAAATGATAATAGAATATAATATTGGGTTTATTCAGAAAAAAGGAATTGGTAACAGAAAAAAGAAGAAAATATAACCATAAATTTGTATAAACGAAGGATAGTTTTGTAAAAATGTCGAACTTTTTGGTATGTGGTCGTCTGCTACAGGCCACTCGCAATGATAGTATTCTGAAAATGAAACTTTCGTTATTGTCACCAAAATTATTAGAAAAAGGATACTCATATCAAAAAATTATTGGAAACGTATTAGGATGCAATACATCTCTACCAATAATTGGAGTCAGGGTAATGTACTTAACCTCACATTTAAATTATAGTACTATAGATTTATTCTCATACAGTTATCGCAATAATATTCGTTATATTCCTTGTTAATTTTTGATTTCTTACCTAAATAATCAAACGTGAAGAAAAATAATATTAATTTTAGTTCATTATATATGTATTTTAATATTCAATTAAAATATACGAACATGACTGTTATTATTTTCTATATGCCATCTGTTTAATAAACCATTTTTTATTTATTTTGTTCGTGTAATTACAGGGAAATAGCGATTCATGTCTATAATCACTTTTAATAAGGAAAGGAAAAACCAGTTGAGTCATTCGAGGAAAAATTTTTGCTTAAGATAAGCATAGTTTTTGTATGTTAAGAAAATTTATCCATGATGATATAGAATTATTTGGTATTTGATACCTCTATAAGATGGGTCGTACATTTAGGAAACGTAATAGAAATAAGAAAATTCGTTTTTCAAATTCAATAGAGTTGGATAACAAAGAATTGTCATTAAATTTCAAGGATTGGCTATATAAGCAATATAAATTGAAGGTTCTTACATTAGAACCTCATGTTTTTCCCACAACTGGTAGAGGCTTAAAAACATTGAAAAATATTAATAGAAATGATATATTAATAAAATTGCCTCTGGGTTCATTAATAACGTCTAATAATATAGCTGATTGCGAAATCAGAAAATTATTTTTACAAGATTATTCTTTCACCTCGCAATGCATTTTAGCTGTCTTTCTAATATTTCATCAACATTTAGGAACAGATTCTATTTATCATTTATATATAAAAACCCTACCTAACTCTTTCACTAACCCTGATTTCTGCTCGGAAAGAGAAAAAAAAATTTTACCCAAATTTATTGTACATTCATTACACTATTCAAAATTGAAAAATGATTATATTTTATTGAGCAATTGTATGTCTGCATTAAAAAAGGATGAAAAATCATTTTGCTCTCATTGTAATATCGAGTTCGATAAAATAATAACATTTGCTAAATATAAATGGGCATACTACATAGTGAACACTCGTGCAGTATATTTAGAAGTCGAAAAATTTTGTAATATTCTTGACGACTTATCGATCGAGCGTCCAGATAATCTAGCTTTAGCGCCATTCTTGGATTTATTTAATCACGATGTCAACGCTGCTGTAGGGATTTCTGTTACCGAAAATGAATCTCATGAGAAATTTTACGAATTGAAAACTTTTGTACCTTTTGCCAAAGGCTCTCAAGTCTTCATTAATTACGGTGCTCACAATAATCTTAAATTACTCATCGAATATGGATTTTTCATAAGAGATAATCATTTAGATGAGATCCCTTTCGATATCGACGACGTGAAGAAATTCGTCAATATCGAAAATACAGCGCTGGGGTTTATCAAAACAAACAATTACGATAAGAACATGGGATTTGCCTCAGCGGGGTATAATTATTCAGCAAAAATCGTTCTTTTCGTTGCGACCAGTAAGGAAAGACGCGATGTTTGGAATTTCAAAATTCATAATGATAGTTACGATAGTTCGGATATGGCGTGTGTGAATGAGTTAGCACTTAAAATAGTAAAATTAAAAAGGAATAAAATTTTAATGAAGTTGAATAGTATGAAACTGCTCAGAAAATGCAGTGATGCTTTTAGGGTAGCTATTGATCTCCTACAAGAGTACATCCATATATTAGATACATTATTGAATAAGTTTGAAACATAAGTCATATAGAGTGTAAGATTTTTAATATTTTCATTTTAATTATTCTTACAATTTTAAAATTATAAATTTGTAATAGTTACGTAAAATAATAAATAATTAGTTAATATTTATATATTTTTCTTCTTATCAAAGACCCAGCATCAAAGAAATTCTAATATTTACATTTAAACTTTCTAACAAATTCAATTCACATAACTTTTCTCACGATCAAATTTTAATTTATAGTGTTGCAGTGGAAGTGTAATAGACCGCGCACAAAAAAGAAAAAATGTTCCACAAGCGGAGTCAGTTGTAACCCCGGCAAAATGCCCGATCCCCGTTGTAGCTGGAATAACAGGAAGCAAACCTGGACAACAAAAACGAAATTGCTTTCATCCAGGTGTATCTAGCATGAGCAGAGAGTCCATTGGGATCGATGCTAAAAAACCAATTACTAGTTTAGATATTGTGAAGACTATGTTCAAACATATATGGCCAGAGGTAATTTGTCAAATTTTCATAATATCATTGGTAATTATCGCAAAATTTAGAAATAATTTTAATTTCAGGATGATCCTGCTACAAGGAATAGAGTCAAAGTCGCAATTGGATTATTGCTGAGTGCGAAATTCGTTAACGTTAGTGTACCATTGTTATTCAAATACGCAGTTGATACACTCAATGAATATCAAGTAGCAACTAGTGGAGAAGCAATGTTATCTGTGGGATCGGCATCTGAAACTGTTGCCGCTGTGGCTTCTTCAATACTTATTGGATGTAAGCAATAACTCAACAATTAGAACGAAAAGGCTTGAAATTGTTTTACGATCTTATAAAATATTATAATTCTTTCTTAAGATGGAATTGCTCGAATTGGAGCGGCTGGTTTCAATGAATTGCGAAGTGCGGTGTTCGCGAAAGTTGCTCAAAAATCCATCCGGAAAATATCGAAAAAAGTATTTCTTCATCTGCACAACTTGGATCTCGCTTTCCATTTGAATAGACAAACAGGAGCTCTCTCAAAGGTTAAAAAAATTAATTAAAACAAGATTACAAATATCAAACTGAATCGTTTGTAATTTTTAAATGAAAAATAGTAATTTTCTTTAGGCTATAGATAGAGGAAGTCGCGGTATTAATTTTGTACTCTCGGCTCTAGTATTCAACATTGCACCAACAGTATTTGAGCTGAGTTTGGTGAGTGCTCTTTTAGCTTATAAGTGTGGTCCGGAATATGCTGCTGTTGCTGCAGGATCAATCGGTGTTTACGCCGCTTTTACCCTACTTGTGACACAATGGAGAACGAAATTCAGGATTCATATGAATCAAGCTGAAAACGAGGCTGGCAACAAGGCAGTTGATTCTCTTATAAATTACGAAACTGTTAAGGTGATTTATTTAAATGAATAATTCAATAAAATATAATGAACATATTCATAGTATACTATAAAATGAAAATTATTATTATAATTTATTGTCATTATCTCGTGTATTTGATAATTTTACAGTATTTCAATAACGAAGAATTCGAGGCTGATAGATACGACCAGTCGTTGAAAAAGTACGAAGACGCATCCTTGAAAACTAGCACAAGTTTAGCAATGCTGAATTTCGGACAACAAGCTATAATCAGTGGAGCTTTAAGTGTAATTATGGTAATGACAGCTCGTAGTATTGCTGAAGGTAATTATGAAAGAATTATGAAAGAAAATATAAATTGTAATATTTTGTTTTCATTTTCTAGGCAGTATGACTATCGGTGATCTAGTCATGGTGAATGGACTGTTATTTCAATTGTCGGTGCCTTTAGGATTCCTAGGATCCGTTTATCGGGAAGTTCGTCAATCATTCATCGATATGCAAATTTTACTTACCTTGATGACAGTAGACGCAGCTGTGAAGGTTAACTTAATTAAAAACTGTATTATTTATATATTTGACTATACTGTTAACGATTGAAATGGTTTTAGAACAAAGAAAATGCTAAGCGACTCTATGTCACTCCTAATCGATCGGAAATTGTATTCAAAGATGTTGGTTTTCAATATGTAGAAGGAAAACCAATCTTCCAGAATATCAATTTAACGATACCGAGTGGTAAGAAAATCGCTATAGTTGGCGGATCTGGTTGTGGGTAAGAATTTTTTTCTATATTCGAAATACTAATACAAATATGTTGTATGCTGAAAAATGTTTTTCACTCTAGTAAATCGACTATTGTGAGACTACTGTACCGATTTTTCGAACCGCAAAGCGGAGACATTTTCATCAATGGACAAAATATACGAGAAGTCGATATGAGAGACCTTAGAGAATCCATAGCCATAGTTCCACAGGTATTTACTCTCTTCGACAAACAAAAGCATATTTCCAAATACAATTAAAATGTATTCATCTTTGATTCTCAAGGACTCTGTGTTATTCCACGAAACGATATTCTACAATCTTCATTACGGAAATCTATCGAAAAGCGATGAAGAAGTGTACGAAGCTGCAAAAATGGCCAATCTGCACGAATCAATTTTGAAGTGGCCGCAAGGTTACAACACTCCAGTTGGCGAACGAGGTTTGAAACTCAGCGGTGGAGAAAAACAGAGAGTTGCTATCGCTCGAGCAATTTTGAAAGGAAGTCCGATATTGATTTTCGATGAGGCGACGTCGTCGTTGGATTCGATTACAGAATATGTAAGTTGGACGAAAATTTTCCGTTTTTTATTGAAATACTTATTCTTTGCAAAAATTTTTGTAGCACATACTCGAGGCTCTACGAAGGGCAACAGCGGGCCGAACATCGATCGTTATAGCACATCGCTTATCGACCGTCATGGACGCGGACGAAATTTTAGTTTTGGACAACGGCCGATTGATTGAGCAAGGAACACACGATGAATTGTTAAAAAATTCGGAATCGTTGTATTGCAGACTCTGGGAGACTCAACACGTTTCTC
The DNA here is from genome assembly GCA_003055095.1 of Goniozus legneri. Taxonomy (NCBI): domain Eukaryota; kingdom Metazoa; phylum Arthropoda; class Insecta; order Hymenoptera; family Bethylidae; genus Goniozus; species Goniozus legneri. The sequence continues at coordinate 157,051 of NCVS01000016.1, forward strand.
ACAAACCAAAAAGTGCCGAATGAAAATAAACGTGTTCAGAATTTAATGTAAATACTGTACAACTGTAAAAAAAATAAGTACTTTAAAAATGATTTTGTTACAATTGAAGTCTTATAAAGAGAGAAAAAATTGTATATATTTGTGTCTACTGTTGAACGGTAACACTTAAGTAATTTATGAATACAAAATAAGATATAATAATTATCTTATGCAAACAAATTTTAACATAACATTCGCAGTAGTAATAACATTAAATAAATTATATTTAAAGACAAAAAAAACAAATAGTTTATGAATAAACATTTTATTGTGATCACTAGTGTTAAATTTCTGATTTATTTTTTAAATATTAAATAAAACAAATTTTAGAAATTTTAAAAAATTTCCAATTTTAATATTTTTAATAATAATATTTATATACTTTATTTTTATTGCCGTTTATAACTGTTGTATTAATATCATACCTATCACACTGTTACCTTGGTAACTATTTGAAAACAATCGCGTGTACTTGCTATAGCTGCAATATGTCTCTGACAGTATTATGGTTATTTTTTCGATGTAAACTCGCACTTCCTTAAAAAAATATGTAAATTGAAACGCTTCATTTGCTATTATTAAAATGCAAGCTGAAGTTTCTGTATTACCTGTAGTAGAGCCTAGAGCACAAAAAAGTGCGAATGGGTAAATATCAAGGATTATCATATTCATAAATTCTAAAAATAAATTGAGTACGTTTCTTGAGATATTGTACAAGAAATTTAATCATTTATTGAAAATTACAGACAGAAGACTGTTAATACAAAAACTTCTTCATTGAATGTAAGGTGTAATTCAATTTATCATCCAACATTAAATCAGAAGCGTCTGCATCCATTACTTGGTAAAAATTGTGCTAGATAACTTTGATAGTAATTAAGTTTACTGCTTTACTGTATAATAAACTTCTGTTAAACTTTTTAGGAGGGTCACAAAAAAATAATTCTCAATCATGTCCTACTATGGGGCAAAAAAAACCAGCAAAAAGTACTGTGATACAACAAGTTATGTCAGCAAAGATGCTCAAATTCAAACAATTGCAGAATCAATTAGCTGATGCACATTATCATTTGAATGTAAGAAATTCCATTCAGAAATTGATGCAAGTAATTTGATAACAATTTTTTTTAGGAATTAGCTAATGAAAATAGATTATTAAAAGCATTGCAAAAAAGACAAGATTCGGCGTTAAAACGATACGAAGGCACAAATGCAGAATTACCTAGAATCATAAATTCTCATCACGAAGAATTAAGGGTTTTACAAACAAAATATAAAAAATTGAAAACTTTGCACAAAGAGACATGTAACTTATTAAAAGAAAAAGAAGAAGAACTGCATTGCTTACAAGTAAGTATTAACTCATAATATTTTATTTTTAGTTGAGATTTCAATCATATTTATTTTTAATATGAGTGTGATTTCTTAGGCACAAAATAAACATCTACTGCAATTAAGTAAAGATAAAAATTTGCAAGAAAGAGAGAAACTTCAAATACAAGTGTCTGATTTGAGTTATGAAATACAACAGCATCATGAAACAATCCAGGTTAACATATTTAAAATAAATGTTTGAATTAAATTAGGATTAGTTAAGTGAAATAAAATTTTAGACTCTGCAAAAGAAAATATCTCTACAAAATAGAAGTATGAAGCATCAATTGAATTTGGAGATAAGTAGGCATAAAGAAACACAAAAGCATTTACAAGAAACTATGAGAAAATTACAAAATTTAGAGAATTTACTAGATAATAGAGAAAAAAGATTGTACAGTAATGGTCAGTTACCTGTGGATCGTAAAAAAGAAAAAGATACAGTCTCGCATTCTTTAACAAATCTCACAGATACAAGGTATCCTTAGCAAAAAATAAATAACTAAATCAATACATACTCACATACTTAATAACTCAGTTTTAGCATATCAATAACATCTGGTAAACCATCTAATTCATTGAAAAAATCTCATAATGATATTAGAAATGAAAAAACAGTAAGTAATTCATTTACAACCATTTATAAGAGAAAAAGTAATTAAATAATAATTATCTTATTTCTAGACTTCGTTAGTTAATTTGGGTATTGCTGCCGTTGAGAAGTCTTCAAGATTTGGACATGTCACTCATTCATCAAATGGGATGAAAACAGAAACAATGGAGAGTTTGCGCTTACTTAGAAAATTTAAATTACAAAAGCCTCCTCAAAGACAAAACATTAATGGAATTGAATTAGAAGATGATAAAAAATTGTTTTCAAAATCATTAAACAGGCTTGATTTTGAAAATAATTTCTCAGAACAACCATCTAAGGAGAATCATTATGAATCTCAGGAAGATGAGCCATCTAGTAAAGAGAATCATTATGATTCCCAAGAAGATGATTTTGACAAACTAATCAGAGAAAAGAAAATGAAAAAGAAATATAGATTACCCAGAGAACTTAGAGAAGAATTTAAATATACTACAGAAGATTTGGATGAAAATGAAAGAGACAGCAATATACAAGAAAATTCAGATGAAATAATAATAACTCATGTAAATAGTCAAAGATCTAGAGAATTACATCAACAGTAAGTAATAATGTGTTTTTATCAAATTATATTATTTCTAAATTTACAAATAAAATTAATTTTAGATTAATTGGCAGTACTGAAGATAGTTCCAGCACAGATGATGAAATTACCGAAAATAGTATAAAATCTTCATTGTTTGTACCTAATTCAATTAACAAACACCATATTCAAGAGAACAATGAGAAAGAGAAAACAGAAGTATTACTTGTAGAAGAAAGCTCAAGCAACGAAAATGATGTAGTATCTCTTCATAACACAGACATAAAAATGATGATACAGGAGAACAAAATCATTCCTGAAAATAAAAAGAAAATTACAGTTGAACTGTTTAAAAATGAAAAATTGCAAAATAAGACTGAAAGTGAATCTTCTTTCGAATTTCTTGAAAATATATGTGAACATAATGTATTACAGAGTATATCGGAAAGCAGTCTTATGAATGAAAAACATGAAACTGACAATTGCACTGTTTTAAGCAGTAAAGAAGAATACAATAACAATAGTGAGAAAAATACAGAAAATGATAGTGCAATTGAAAATCATGGGAAATTGGATGTAATCTGCACAAAAAATAAAATTGCTGAGAAAATTATAATATATAATGAATCTATCCAGTATGATATACATGCTGATGATAAAAAATCAGACTTAGGAAATGAATTTATTTACGAAGATAAGCATAAATTAGAAATCTTGAATGCTAACGAAGAAAGAGAAGTTCGTAAAAATAATGTCAGTATTAGAAATGATATTAAAAACAATTTGCCCACTGTAGAAAAAGACCAAGATATAACATCTCTTCAAAGTGGAAAAGAGTGTAAGTCAGAAAGAAATAATAGTTTAACAAGTCCTTCAAACGAAAAAGATATATCAACTAATAGTGATACGAAAGTTATTAATTTCAATAAAGAGAAATTATTAGCCACTATGAAAGCAATTGATAACAATGAAAATATAGAACTCATTGATCAACATAGTTTTGAAAAACCTAACTCAAAGAATCGAGTACAAATAACAGAAAATTTATTTCGAGGCTTACCCACTCATGCTAAATCAAAACGTGATGTAATTAGGGACATATTTGGAGACAGCGATATGAAGAATAAACCACAACCAAGTTGCGGTAAATTGCACTGATAATAGATAAATGAGCCATGTGACAAAATGAGAATGAAAATACATTTTTACATATTTTGATGAAAGTTACTTTTACACTTAAAATATATAGTTTTATATAATTTAATTTTTTAATGATGCACATAATGAGTCCTCTTACTAGAAAGGAGGGGATATAGAGATAATAACATCTATTTTAAAGAGCTTCAACAAATCTTGTAAAAGTAGATAACAAAAAAAAAACTTTAAAATCTGAAAATTATCATTGTCATAATAATACATGTGTATAATAATATAGTACTTGAATAAAATTTGATAAATAATCTAATATAATGTCCTTAAATTCGTAATTTACATTTCTAGTACGTTTGAATAGCATTTTTTGTAATTATTTTTAATTATTCTTAATGATTTGTATTCGTATGTAATAAATTGCAAAATAAAATAGGGTTTTTGTATTTATTATTTCTGTTATAATTTTTTATCGATTACAATTTTCTTTATATACACAACCTATTTTATTGTCAGAAAATTCACACGTGATTCGAATTAAAGATATTTAAAGCGTCTAATAGCATGAACGTAAGAACACGTTTCTGTGTAAATACATCGAATATTTAAAATAATAATTGGTGTCATCGAAAAATAGTAGGTTCAAATAAATAGTTACTTATAAAAGTATATACAGTTGATTAGTCGAATAATTTGATTAATTAAGTAACTAATTAATAAGAAATTCTAAATAATTACAAGTTTTAGGTTATGTAAGCAATATAAGAAACAGAAATATATATATTATACCCTGGACGCAATAATATTCGACTTTAAATGTGAAAGTGAAGAAGATCTCAAAGATCATCTCATGTTTAACTCTGTTCTCATTCAGAAAAACCCGAGATAAACGATTAAAAAGAACACACTGTTATGAACACCTATACGTAAAATTTTTACCAAAAAAATTCATGTAAACGAAAGTTATTCAGAGAATTCACAGTTCGACTAACGGATTTCGTTTTGATTTTCGTTGAGGAATGCACTTTACTTTGCTTTTCACGGAGGATTCCTGCTTTAGAAAATGAGGTCAGAAGTGAAAGTTTTGATACGTCAATCACGTATGAATACCTGTTGAATGGCCAAACGTTGAGAACGTAGTAGCGAAGACGGTAAGAAGTGCGCGCTACAACAATGTCGGTTAAAAGTGCAGCTCTAAAAGTGTTGAGAAACAACGACGCGGCAATAGCATTACTCTGCAACAAGTACAATGTTTATTTCGCGTCACAGAGAAATTTCCACGTTACCGATCCAAGACGATTTCACGTCAGTCAGTGTAGCAAATATGGCACAAAAGTAGCCACTAATCAAAAGCCTGATTGGAACAGAGCTGTTTCAGAGGCTGAGAAAATTGTTGGATATCCAACATCTTTTCTGAGTCTCAGATGGCTTCTAAGCGATGAGATTGCTAATGTGGCTCTTCATTTGAGAAAGTTGGTTGGTTCAAATCATCCGCTTTTGAAAACAGCAAAGTAAGTACATAATTTGCATATTTTATTCTCATGCGTGTTCATCAATTCTGGTATTTATCATTTGTAGAAGTCTTATTTACAATGGACGTAATAACATGCAAGCATGGGGTCTTATTGTATTATTAATTTCAAAAGCTGCTGGACATTTGAGCGTTGATGAGATGGAAGAAGATAAGGCTGCTGGTGTCCTACATAGGTGAATATAAGTCTTTAAATGAGTATTTTCTAGTTGAATCTCATTCAAAAATTCAATTTCAGTCAAAGAGCGTTAGCTGAAGTAACAGAGATGATACGTACTAGTCACTTAGTACATAAAGGTTTAGTTAATATAGAACCAGGTGTTTATCCAGAAGCTGCAGAATTAAATGACATGACATTTGGTAACAAGATTGCTTTACTCAGCGGAGATTATTTACTTGGTAATAGTTGTGCAGAATTAGCTGCTCTTCGAAATCAAGATGTATGTCATTCATTTAAATGTAATCTCAAAAAAAATGAGAACAATGTTCTGATAATTCACAAATATTGTTCTGTAGTTAGTAGAATTGATGTCGAGCGCCGTTCGCGATTTAGCCGAAGCGGAATTCGTCGGACGCAGAGATAGTCAGAATAATCCTCTTCCAGCTGTTCCTCCAGAAGATCGTAAAGGATATGCCGTGAAAGAATGGACTCTTCAAAATGTTCTTAGTGCAGGATCTTTACTTGGCAAATCTTGTCAAGGTACCTTAAAACTTGCTGGACATAGTACAGAAATGCAAGAAAATGGTTACAAATTCGGAAAACATTTGGCTCTTGCATGGCAGGCCTGTTTAGATTTGGGCCCTTTCATAAATAAAGATCCAGCCACTACTTTCAATTTGTGTTCAGCTCCTGTGATGTTCCACATTGAACATGATCCATCTATATTGGTTGAAATTGATAAAGGTTTACAATCTGTACAGAATGTAGACTATGCAAAGGTACTGACAATTTTCTTTCTATGTTCGTTTATGATGAAATCAATTTTCATAATATATTATTTGTAGGTTTATGAAATTGTAATGTCGGGACCTGGAGTTGAACTAACAAAACAGTTACAGAAAGAACACGCTCAACGAGCAGTCGAAGTTCTCAATGTTTTTGAGGAAAGTGATGCACGAACTGCTCTATCAAATATAATTGCAGCAATGGGAGATTTTTGAGAATTTAAATTGAGCTGATATGAATGATTACAGTACTGTTGCCCAAACCTCAGTTCAAAAACTCCGTCCTATGTTGGATTTCATATTTTCAAATACAAAATAATTTTGTACACGAATGGCTATAAGATAGCTTAATTGAAGTGAAATTTTATATTTATAAACATAATTCAATAATGAATAATATATATATACATATATATATATATATTAATATATTATAATAGAATTGTTAAAGATGTAGAAGTTGTTCTTACCTGAAAATTGAATAGATATTTATTTTTCTGTACATACTGATATGACAATGTTTATTTAATTTTATTCCGTGTAATTTATATACAAAGACTATTTTTATAAAAATGCTCAAAGTCTGTTACTTGCATAAGTGCAGTTTAACAGTAAAACACAATAAAAGTCACTAGTTTTCAGAGTAAGCGTAACAATTTTTGCAATTCTGTATACAATTGCATTGTGTTCATTCTATACTACTTGTAAAATATTTTTTAAGAGATATATGAAATATTTGAATGCTACAAGATTTATAAACAATTTTGTAACTTATTACAACATATCGAAAAAAAAATTTTTATAAATATTGTTATTTTTCTAAATTAATATATAAACTTCTAGAATTGAACAGTTATATATTATCGATTCTCCAAAATTTATTAACATTCTTATGTAATTATTTTTTGTTGAATAAAAATATTGTTTTTCCCTGTTATAATTTTGTTTAGTTTTCATTTCTTAGTATGCAATTGATCCTATAATTTTTGTATCTTATTTTATTGAGATGAATTTTGTGATTATTTTTCTAGGAGTTCTTTTAATTGAAATCAAAGTAAACATATTTTTTCACTTATAATTAAAATTGTTTTGTATGTCACAATGTACAAACATTACACTTCAAGTGGAAAATAATTTTTCACACTTGGGTTCTTAAATTAAGTTTATTACACATTACGATGCATCTTAAATTAACTTGGAATAAGATGTAATATATAAGTATTATATTATTCATATAAATTGCATCCTGTACAATACTGGGAAAGTTTAATAATTTTATTATGTTAATCTTCACCAGCTGGTATGGCATCTTCCAATCTTTTAATAAACTTAACACGTAGTTCTGTTACATTGTCATTTTTCAACTGATCCTGTACAAACCAGGCTGCAATTTCCATTTGCACCATTTCACAAGCTCCTCTCAGAACACCAGGTAATATATTACAGTATTTCAAATTTAAACAGTTATCAGGCAACTCAACAAACTCGATCAATGGATTGGCTTCGAAACACAGTGAGAATTCATCACCAGCTGCGCTCCAGTTTGTGATAGTTGGAGTTATTCCCAAGAATATTTTGAACCCTGCTTGAATTTTTTCGGCAGTATCCCGAAAATCGTAACATCTGCCAGAACCGGTGCGAGCTAAGAAGTCTTCGATGAGACGTATACCCATATTATAACCCATTCTCTCCAATTGTTTGTTAACATCATCGACATTTTCATAATCCTTTATTAATTGAGCAACTAGAGCACCGTACGTCAATGTAAATAATTCCGAATTCTAAAAAGAGTTATATACGAAATTAATTGATACGTGAATGACAAGAAACAGCAAAGTTTTTATTGACTGTATTTCATTTATAAAGGCGTATAAGATAGAATGTAAGTTATTTTAATTATACGATCTTAAGTTAAATATAACGGAATCAACTTACAACTTTTTTAGCATCGAGTTTAGCTCCACTTCGTGACATATTTATTCTGTTATTATGACAGTCGTAAAGCTCAAAATAAAGTTGAGGTTACACCTTAGACAATAAATGATAGAGTCAGAATTCCTTCTGTTATCATTTTCTAACAATTCTATGCAAATAAAAACGAAAACTGTAATATCGACTGGACATTCTGTTTGTGCTTTGTGGGAGTCTTTAGAAAGTTTTTCTTTCCCTCCAAAATTAATTAAAATTCTGACTGAAAAGTATTTTAAAATCGATTTAAACACCACATCTAAATATTAATATTATTGCTTAAATTCAAGAATTATTATTAGAGTTCATTCAAGATTGTTAATCAGCATAAATGTGACATTCGTAGCGTTTTGTGTCGAGTTGTGTTAATCTGAATGTGTTTAAAAATACAAATATGTGCAAATAGAGGTCAAAGGGTGTTTAAACGGATGAAAAATGCGCAGAAAATTATTTCGAATCGACATTTAAGCTTTTCTACGTGCATATGGTATGAACTGACATACCACGTTGGTTAACTACATTCATTGTTCTCGTAAATTCTGGATATTTCTACTTCAGGTAAAAGTATTTATGTGCATATAAATATCGGAGGGACGGAAATACAAGAGTTTGGTTGAACGTACAAGTGGATAACGAAGCAGTGAAAATGAATCACGTGAACGAAATCATATTTGTACCAGAATTTAAGAGATTCTGTGATTGCATGGACGAAAATTGTCGCTGTGGAGAAAGAAACGGTAAGTTATATTATTCTAACTTTGTATCTTGCATTTTCCTGCATTCTTGCATTTGGTTTGTCAAATTCATTTTGGTTTATCGATAGAACATGAATGGACGTGGGACGATAAGCTAGCATCCACAACATCAGAGTTGTCCAACAACAACTTAGAGGTACGATTTCATCCTGGATATAGCTCTGGTACAGCAGCAATGAGAGGTAATAAATCAATGGAATTAGGAAGACATCATTATTGGGAAATCAAAATGCTAACAGCAATTTATGGAACTGACGTGGTATGTATTGTATTGCATTAATAAACCAATTCCTCTCTCGAGTGATATTTTTTCAGTAAGTTAATATTTAAAATTATTTTTTTAACTTGAATGTGTGTTATCATTATCATTTTATTTTTCAGATGGTAGGAGTTGGTACAGAAAAAACAGAATTAAACAACACCAGAGATGTATTCTGTTCCTTATTGGGCCAAGATAAGGAATCATGGGGACTCTCATACAAAGGTTATATTCAACATAATGGAGAAATCAAGACTTACGCTCCTTGTTTTGGTCGAGGTAGTATAATAGGGGCCCACCTTGATACGTGGAGAGGGACTTTGCAATTTTATATTAACCGTAAACCTCTTGGTGAGCAAAACTAATTAATTTTATAAAACTCAATAAATGTTTTACAATTCAATAATTTTATCTATTTGTTTGATCATTGCAGGAATAGCATTTACTGGGCTTAAAAATATGAACTTATATCCTATGGTCAGCTCAACTGCTGCAAAGAGTAAAATGAGAATCACTTGCAGCACTTCGTTACCTGTATCATTACAATCAGATTGTTTATCTCTACTATGTCCACTGCAGAGATCGTATCTATCTACAGCTTTTCCAGGTCTACGATATCTAACAAAAAGTATAATGGCAGATATTCTACAGAGAGAAAGTAATATTCTTTTGTTACATATATATATATATATGTATATAAAATGTAAGTGAAAATTGTCAGATTATATTAATCTGAGATATCTTCATTTCAGGCTATGATGATGATGCAGAAGACTATGTATGGCCACCAGAAGTAATTATGGATGATTTTGATTATGCATTACTAGGAGCAAAAAGGAGACGCAGGAAAAAAGACTAAACAGTAATGCAAGAATAATCAGAATTTTTCAGTCTTCAATAATTCATTCTGATTTACCCAACATTGCAGTATTATATGATCTGACTTTGAATTTAGAAAATTAAATGTATGAATAAGAAATATTCATTAAATTCGGAGCAATACTTCACTTTTTTGTGAAAAAAAATGGATTTGTGACAATGCATTCAATATTTATAATATTAAATGTTGTCTATGCATTTAATTATTGTACATAGCTCAATAAAAAATGAGAACTTTTGTAAAATAATGTTCATAAAATAAATGTAAGGAAATTTTATTTATGTATGGTTATTTTATCAAATATAAAACTTTTTTATTTATTTGTCGATTTTCTCTTCCTTTTTTTACTTTGAGATACATCAACATTGATTTTAGCACAAAATACTATTGTTTGAGCCCATCCAGCCAAGGATCCCCATAAATTTCGAAGATGCTCACTAACTTCAGAATGTATTTTTGGAGTAACAGTTTTTTGTTTAATCAAATCTGGTAAATAATTAGCTTGAGCAACTTGAAAAATATGTGTATCAACAGGTATTGCTTCCAAGTGGCCTAGTGACATTAAACAAATACAATCTGCAACTTTTGGACCAATTCCAGAAAGAGCCATTAACTGTTGTCTTGTTTCATCATAAGTAGTATTATTTCTTTTATGAAGACGTGATAGCCAATCTCTCCCTCCTAAATTTTCTAATTTCTTAACTGTGTTTGCAATATATTTTGCACGATATCCAAATCCAGCTTCTCTCAATGCAGATTCAATATCTTGTTCTACTAATTGGTTAATTGTTGGAAAGGCATGGTACTGATAGTCATTTATTGTACAAATTTTATCACCAAACATTATGCACAATTTTTCCACCATACCAGAAATTCTGTAAAAAACAAAATTGAGATAAAAAAAATTTACAAATTTCCATATCAAAAAATTATGCATCATACCTTGTTATATTATTGTTCGAACTACATATAAAAGATATAAGGTTTTCAATAACATCTTGTTCTAGCATTCGAACAGGACCAACTTGTTCATAACATTTTTTAAAATATGGATCCACCGAGCTCCACATATCCTTATATTTTACAATTGAAATATCTAACTGGAAATAATCATACAATAATTTTGCATAATCTCTTTTATCGTTCAGAGGACCAGTTATTACATAGCATAAGTGTGTTTTAGTTTGGCTGAGTTTCCAAACGCATCCAGCTAATACACCAATGTAACTGTCATTATGTTCTGTCCACCTAAAATAAAAATTAAGAAAGTAGAGAAAAAATATTTCAAGAATATACGAGAAGAACGTTAATAATTTTCAATACCTGAAACTTTGTCCACCCATTAAAGTAGCTTTGAGATTTAATTCAGCTACAGGACAAGGTATTTTACCTTCTTTCGATTTGATATTATTTTCGAAGTGATTCATTGTTTGACACATTCTAAAAATTGTTTGTACTTTCAAGATTTTTTTATCGTCATTTTTTAACATACAATATACCGCGTTCTTTAATTTCAAACATTTTAAAATTGTTATAATGATTCTTTATGATTACGAGCAATGTTTTCTCATTTCGTTTTGCGCTTCAACTTGTAAACACCAGCAACACTGCCCTACCAAACAGATGATGTAGGTGGCGCTTAAATTTATATGCAATCTTGGATTTTTTATTTGTTAATATACGTAGAAGAATTATTAGTTTTGCAATTCTGGGCTATTCGTAATGGGTTGAAAAAAATCGAACAATATGTGGAAATTTTATTTTTCAATGTTATTAGTTGGTGAATTGATTAAACTTGCGGTTGAATTAGTTCCTATTATATGCTCAGATATCGCCACAATATGAATTCCGCGTGATTTAATTTTGAATTATTTTTGCAAAGTTCGAGAATTATAAATAAAATTGCATTAACGTTTCAAACGAATTTTTATTTCTCAAATACTGCGTTATACATTTCTTCTGACTACACGTACAAATTTCGAAATGATCAATTTTATTTTATATTAAATCACGATTAGTGTTTTTTGATTGGAGAATTTGATTATATTAAAAAATTCTATTAAAATGTGTATAGCAATTATACAAATCATTTGAATATTAAAATTTCGAAAAGTTTTTTTACGCCATTACAAGTATACTATTTCTTTTTATATTTCTACATTTTACGCTAATGATATATTTTTGCTATAATTTTATATAAGTTTCATTCATAAATAAATACACTCGCACAGTACAACTTATTTGCTTATTAAATAATTTTTTAAATATTCGAATTCACTAGATGTTTCAAAAACGACACAGTGTGGAATGTACACGAAGTTTGTATTATATATAGCTTTATATACACAAAATCGTACTATTGTAGTTCGACAGTCAAAAACTTGATTTGTTGATATTGACTGTAATCAAATTATTCGGTAGTGTTTTATGGTGTATAGAATTCCTTAACTATTAAATTTTAATTGCACGTTTGTAAATGTTATATGTATCCTATTCGAAAAAATGATATGTACAGTTACAACGATATTCACCGAACAAAAATGATCAGTTTTTTAAAATAATTTACTAAATAGCCATCCGTTCTTATGTTATTATATACAATTTTCATAAATGTGTAATATGAGTTTCTATAAATTCACAATGACCTAATACGAAATATATAAGTGTAATTATCACTATCTTTTCCGTATTTGGGATACAACGCGTTTTCACCATAATGTCTACAATTTTGCCCCGAAGAGCCTCAAAACTATATATAAATTGAAAAGAGAAAGAATTGAACACGTTACAAGGAAAAAATTAGTCAAAAACTCGAAATAAGAATATCCAATAACCCTTTCGATACTTCATTATATTGTCACCGTATATTTAGATTCTCGACTAACTTGAGTTATATTTATTCTCTCTCAATAACTTAGTAAACTCCCTGAGAAATACTATTGACACCTTCGAGTGCGTGATACACGGTGCTTTGTCGTAATAATCGCAATTGGTTTAGCTCGGTTTCAATAAGGAACATTATCTCGTACGTAAGCCTGCTTACGATACTTATGACGCTGACACTTGCCCCACCAAGTACGCTTCGAACAAATTTTCTGTGGCTTCAGGACGAAGCATCTGGTTTGCACTACGTTGAAAAACACCTTTCCTATGAAATTCGCCGAAGACGTTCCAGCCATTTTTAGACAAGATCTGAACCTGAAATGAAAAAAATGTTTTTCATAAAATTGGTTTATATTAAACTATTATTATTAATAATTCCGTCAGTAGCCTCAATGTTTGTTTGGATATCGCCGATACAATAATTTTTTAGATTAATGTATGTATTTGTTTTTTAAATGTTCCTTTTAATTGATTTCATTGAAATTATTAAAATCTTTTTTTGCAATTGAATGTAAATTTGAGTAGTTATCATTATGTTTGTTAATATCGTCAAAAAGAGTTCCAACCGCTCGTCACAGGCGCAATGCATCAGAGTTGAGATGCCCCAGTTGAAGAGTCCATAACGGGTCTCTAAAGCGGGTATGAAAAACGGACAGGCAGTGTCGTGTCTGCGGCAGCAGGCATCGGCCACCCCGAAACCTCCAAGATTCGTGTACTTGGTGGCGCGATGACCACGTCCGCACCATTGCGTGCCCGGGATCATGAAGAGCTCGCGACGAGTCCGACTGCGTCCTCTACGCTGTTTCGTCAAACTGCGCGTCGAGTTGCCAAACCCCGACGAATGATCTCTGAATAACGATAATAAAAATTATCATCGTTTTCTTCTGCGTAACAATAAATTATTTTTCTTAATAAAACATCTATTCACCTATGATTGCGACGAGCCATTATTTGGTTCTTGACCCTGGACCTCAGGTGATCGCATCGGTGTCGCAATTCACCGATGGACAGGAGCCAGGTGAAGCTCTTCGGTATCTCCGAGGAATCTTTATCGTCGATGGCGAAAGCCCGAACCGTCGAATCGGCATCGTCCGAGTCGAGTGTCTCGAAACAGGGCACCTCGTCACCCGGCGAATGTTTCTCGTCGACACACTCCGTTAAATCGCCACCCTCGTACACCAGTTGCAACTTACGACCGATATTCTCCAGCCAGACTTCCCGTAGCGATACGTTCGTGTATCTGAAAGTGAGAGAGAAAGAGAGACAATAAGAGAGAATAAGAGATATAACATCGTTAAAAGTGACAACGGCAAGGCATCGATAAGAGGGGAAGAAGAACTGCGATAATTTCGTGAAGGACGTCTGTTTGTTATTTACGCGCATCTGCAGCGGAACTTGAATTGATATATAAAAAGAAATTTCTCCATAAACATCGTTAGAAAAATTTCGTTAGAACCTGGTTTCGGGAGCCGGTTATTTTTACAACTGTCAGCAGCTGAATTTATCGTTTTCGTTTAAAATCCTTGGATAGATCGCATTCTGAGTATATTTAGCGTTATCGATAGCGTTTTCGATATCAAGATTAAATTCTATTTATATCTATTTCATATATATATATATATATATATATATATATATATATAACGAAGCTGTTCTTATAGTAACTTTGACAGCTAACAGTATAGTTGCAATTGACAACTGTCAATGGAATAAAATCTCAGTTCTATTTCACTTGTACCTCAAGAATGTTCTCTCGCGGTAAATTTAAGAACTGACAGTTGTCAAAGTTCAGTTTTGACGCTCGGTGCGAAGCAAAAATCAATCGGTAATGCGGAAACGTTCTATTATTCACGGAGGAGGCGCAAAAAGAAAGAACGGGGAGAAGCAGCAGGAACAAAGTGGGAATCGCGTCCCCGTTACCGAGAAAGAGCTTTTCCCGGTTTAAGTGCAAAGTGACGCTTCGCGGTCGCGGCTCGTTCCCTCGGCATCCTCGTGAGAGCATCGGCAGATGAGTACGCGCGCCGGTGGCAGAGCCAGTCGGACCCAAAACTGGTCCACACAGGATGGAAGCGCGAACTGCTCTCGCTTGCCCGGACCTAATCCTTGCTTACTTAACTTGCCGCTTCTCGGCTTAAGCCCTTGGCTGGCTTAGCGGTCACCGGTTTTCGCGAACCCACGAAACAACCTTCCATATTCTCGCCCCCGAATTCCAGTTCTTTCTCGCACCAGCCATCTGGCCTTTTTTTTTCACTTACATCCGATTTTTCGGTTCAATCGGGATTTCAAATTCCGAGAAATTTTCACAAAAAAAAAGTGTACTGGAAAAATTTAGCGGGTGTTAGGTTTGTACCGAAATAAATTCGTTGACCGGTAAATTTAAGCCAATCGTACTAGTCATGGAGCTACCGCAAAATCGATCGGATTCAAACTATATACTTATCAGTTCCTCTAGGTACGAAATTTTGATATCTCACTATTTTTTTATACTCGAGTCCTTAGAAAACAATTTTTCTGAATTCATAATGAACCCAGAATGAAATTATACGAGATCGAGCTCGGCAGAAAATTCTAAAACTATTCAGAGAAGAATCGCTGTTTGTTTTCCGGCTGGAGTGGCCGATTTCGAAAAATGTTCGGAGCCGGCGGTCAGTCGGCTCATCGACAATGTATGAAAATCTGAACGGCGTCTGGGAAATGGTGGGAGCGAGACGGAACTCTGGTATATTCACGAAAGCTCTCGTATTGGCAGCGGTGAAAGGCGTCATTGTTTTCACGTCCGTTAACCGATTGAATTGCCATTCCGACTTGTCCTCCTCGAGCTCCCAACGGCATCGAGTCGCGGGGAGATGCGCCTAGGTGGCTGGTTATAAACGCGCGCGCGAGAAAGAGACGGGGAGGATTGGAGATTTGCCTTCCTATCCGTGAAAATGTTATTCTAACTGAGAGCGTAGGACTCGACGGTGTTAGGAGTTGGACGTTGAAAAACACGGACCACCCCTGACGCTGTCGAAGAATCCACTCGATTAAGTGGCTAATGCGGAGGGTATATACCGTTGTCGCTATTTTGCCCCTGGAGAAAAATAGGTATGTGTTTCTCTCGATTGTTCGACATCGATCTCACGATATTTTCATTCTTGGAAATCTCGCCGGTTCGCTCATCCAGTGACGAGGAGAAAACTCTCGTGTCATTTCCATGTACGGTACACACAGTTTCTCCTGGATATTCAGTCTTCGTCGGTCGATCAGAGATGATTTCGAATTTTTTTCTAATTTTGTCGTTAATCTATTTATACATTAAAAGATGAGTTTGTAAAATAACGCTCAGCTTTTAGTTAAAAATGATCACCGACTTACCAATGAAAGATCTAAATAATTCAACAACTACGTCGTGCATAAAGAGACGAGAAAAAATGTTTTTATTCGTGATTTTACGGTTATTTCAGACCCAAAGAAATTGCGATAATTCGAGAACAGAATTGCATAGAAAAAACTGAATCGCGAAACGAATCGAATCGATAGTCATCTTCTATTGTAATCGGCTCGTCAGAAAACCCGACAATTATCGGTCGCCAATAAAGAATCGCGAGCATAAATAAACGTCGAGGGTGTTTACAGCCGCGGACTCGTAAAATTGGAGTTATGAATTTTTGGCCGTGCGCTCGGAATTTACGATCTCGCGCGCGGGGCCAAAATTCCGATGTCTGGTGATCTCGCGCGTGAGCTCGTGCCTACGATTTATTTTCGGGACTGATGTGAATGGTATTGTCGTTACCGCGGGACGATTCGAGCGATCACTTTATGATACCTGCCGACGAAGTGTTCACTCGAAATAACACATCCCGCCGATAAATCCGCGTGTAATGGATATATCCCCGAAAGTGGAATTCACGAGGGGGAGAAAAAATTTGTTTTTGATTTATATCTCGCATCCTCGATAAATATCGTGTATCTCAATTGAAATTAAACCTAATTCAATTTTGGGATGTCGACCTAATGTACGCTTTTATTTTATGAAATTTGTTATTAATTGCTAAAATTTGTCTAGAGATTATTCGTAAATATGTGAAAATTAAAGTTTCGCGTACTCACCCCCAATTGACAATAGTTTCTCTGGCGCAGAGACCGGTCCAGCTGACGAGCCTCTCGAGTTCGCCGTCCGGCAGGAACCTGGTGACCGATAAACCGCGCAATCGGCCAATCCTCGAGGTCTCGTTGTAGGAGTCGACGTAGCGAGCGTTGTCCTTGATTTGCCGAAGAGCACCGGCGAGCGGTAGCACCAGAATGAGCCCCAATGCCAGCAGCATCGGGCACCGGTTCCGGTTTGATAGCCGCTTCTCGCTGCGTGGAATTATTCGTCTCATCGTTACAAAGCTTCCCCGAACCTCTCTTGCTCATCGAGACTTATCGTTAAAAACGACACTTTCATTCTCTTTCCATTCCCGCGAGCGTAACCGATCGTTCGAGAGAGCGTGTAATGACATTCTCGTTTTTTCCTCACCGGCTGGAAAATAATCGACTCGATTATAGCGTAAACGGTACAGTGATTGGCACATGTAGCACATATAGATGTTGAAAAATGAGTTCAATTAAAATTTTCATTTATATTCAGAATTTATAGATCTTTTGGAATTATAAATTCACGAAACTGTTATTAGCTCGTCACTTTTTTTTATTTATCGATAACGTCTCGAGTCATAGTCACTAAAGTGCCAATCACCGGACCTGCTTACCCTAATATCCGCGAAACGGTTTCGAGTTTACCGAAAAATTTCGCTAACCGGAAATATTCGTGGATTTGACAACGCTATTGGCGTGTGTCGATACGATACCGAATAGCGAATCGCCGTTTTCTTTATGAACCGAGGAACCATTTTGGCAAATCGCCACCGTGACTCTAATCGGCTTCTTTTCACCGCGGGGAGATAAAAAGGAATCGTGTGGCTGACTTATACCTCGCGTGATTATCACTCACGATATTCACGTGAAATTCTATTCAGATTTTTGCCGTTTAAAAAATTTTTCCTCAACTAGTAATCACTTTAATAACAAAAATTCAATAACGAAGCTAATCGAGCTCATAAATAAACTAATTCAGCAATACAAAAGAGCATTCAATTTAAATTGGAGATATGAAATTAAAAAATTTTCACTGGGATAAAAATATTGTCAAAATTTTCTCGCTTCCCACGGAAAATCTTTGTCACCCGATAACAGTCTCCCTTTTCTTTCCGTCCCCGTCCCTGTTAATGGATAGCGATTTTTATTAACGCCAATTCACGTACGACACGAAGAAACGCGCTATCTTCTCAGATTATCGGCCGCTTACAAGGGGGTACATCACGGGATTCGATTATTTCCAGTAGACGAAACCGGGAAGAATGACCTACGTACGATACAATCGGCAACAACTCATGTCTATAGAACGCGTGCCTATAAATCCAAACGAGTTAATTTTCCTGGGTAAAAAATATTTATCGCCCTCCTCGATAAATCCGGTATTCTCGACTTTTTCGTGGAAGCCCGCATTGTTTGTCGATATTTATAGTTTTTCATAGAAAAGTGTAATCGAGAATAATACACGCGTGGAAAAAAGAACCAGATGCAGAGCTATTACGTTATCCTTAAACTCGATTCGCTCTTTTCTTTTGAATTCTTCAACTTCACTCGAAATATCAACATCCGCAAAATTTCACTCGTTGCACTCTCACGAACGAAATCCATTTTTTCGGAACGAATTAGGCACTTTTCATTACCTGAAAAAAATCAAGCTCGTTGACAGGTATAGTTGAATCAATGAACTGTAAGAAGGACACGCGTCGACTATTCGCTTCTTCTCTTCTTATTCGCTTACATTTCGAGCGAGCGTGGTAGGAGATGCGAGAGAGAAAGAGAGAGAGAGAGAGAGAGAAAGAGCGAATGCACGAATCGAGAGAGGCACGAGACACCTCGTGGGGCCGATCGGCCGTTTCAAACTGGCGCGCGGCGCTACCGACTCTCCCTTAAATAGCGTCGACAGTTCTGGTGGTTGTCCAGTTCACCAATACTCTCCCGCGTTCCTCGTCCTGCCACTTCTCTCTGTCTCTCTCGTTCTCTCCATCTCCCTCTCTCTCTCTCTCTCTCTCTCTTTCTCCCTATTATGTCAGTGTGTGTGTGCTCGACAATGTGTAATGATATTAATCGCCTACTTATTTTTCTCTAATTATAACATTTTTTTAATATACATAAAAGTGAATATTCGTTTAATCGATGAACTATTTTTTTAAACAAATACTATTTTATAATATATACGTTTAAGGAAGAAATTAAAAGTACTAAATTCTAAATTATTTGTATTATCGAAGAGTTATCGTAAATAAAAGAGTTATTTATAATTAGAGATTAAACTAAAATTTGTTCATCTGCTCTATGTATCTAATAAAGATTATTAAATAAATTCTAGTCTTACCTTAGAGTAGTGCCAAAGAGGATAAATTTTCAAAATCGAATCTTCGTTATGCATCCATTACGTGGCTTTCCGTCTTTCGAGAATTTTTTTCTTCGTCATACACCCTTTACTCGAGTCCAGATATTTTTTCTTCCTTTTTCCTAAAGCCGGTGTAATATATGTACAGGGAACAATGGCGTCGATAAGTGAATGCGGGCTGGCTTCGATTTTCGTTCTTGTTCAACTGGTTTTTTTTTTGTTGCACGGAGCTTTTCGGACAGTGCAGTTTGAGTTCAGTACAATACAACAGGATGTCGAAGACGTTAATAATGCCTAAACGCTTCTATTTGAATAATCAATCTATTCCTATACTCTTTATTGTTAAAAATAAAAATATGCTTGTGGCAAATTCCAGATAGCTTTATCGAAGTTCGAGCTCTGAGCTCTCGTGTTCTCGAGTCATACCAATACCCTATCATATTTCAATCGATTCGCAGGACAATCAAGAAATATCAAAGTTAGGATTTTTGGACAGAGAAATTTCTATGAAGTATCCGAAGGAGGCGTCAAACGATACCCATCCGGCGTAGCCCCCCCCCCCTCCCTCCTCTCTCCCCCTCTCCTTATTCTAGCGAATTCGCCAAATCCAATCCATCCGACTCACCCTGAGAGACCTAATCCCCCTGCTCGCTCCCACTCGCTCCTATACCCTCCACCTCTGTCTATTCCTCATTCCGCCCCGACTGACTCTCGATTCTTAGCACTCGCAACTCTTTCGGACCGAACTCCGTCATATCGACCATCCCGAGCGGCTCGATCGAGAAATTTCGTCCTTCGAGGTATTTTTATCTCGCGCTTCCCAATAAAGCGTCTCCGTTTCATCGGCTAGCGATATTTAATTACGGATTGAAAAATTCGGACGTTAAACCTCGTCGTTAAATCCGAACTTTGGTTTTTCCGCGTTGGCCGTTAAACGCGAGATATTTCCTTTTGGATTCGACGATTAAACGATTCAGGGCGTTCTTCACGACGTTCGTCAATCGCGATTTCTTTTGTCTAGACCCTATCTATCCTTCCGTACGGGTTTCTTCCTCGACGTTCCTGCGCTCCCGGGCGATTTGTTCCTCGTCCTCCTTATCCTTATCCCGACTCTCGGCCGTCTCTCGTCTAACGGTGCATTCATCACCCACATGGATCCACGTGATTCGCCGAAAACAAGCAGGCTTCCGATTTCTGCCATCTGCAAAAATTTTTAATCAAAGTTCATCTCGATTGAAATTAAATATGAGTAATTACATTTTCTTAGAATACAACTCTCGTTCTTGTAAAAATAATGAAATTTTAGCTAAGAATGAACCGAGTTTATGAATAGTCGGTATTCGAAAACGCATTCATATGTAAAATATTTTTGTTACCGCTAGACGGATTACGTAAGGTGTAATTCTCATTGATTTTTCTTGGAGGAAAAGAGTTTCGCGCGCGATATTCGCAAAGGTGCGAACGGATTAACGCGATAAGCCGATCCACGAGTGGGACACTTGTGATTGACTACGAGCCACCGAAAGACTCGGTGCGAATTGGCGAGTGGCCAAAGGTCGCGGACACGTCCGATGCGCGTGCCGTAAACACGCGCGATCGTTTCGGCGCGTAGCTGCAAAACGGAAATTACAAAAATTAGTGTCGATGCAGTAAATAATATTTAGAAACGATTACATAAATGTCTACGAAAATTAAAATACTTTTCGGCATTTATATCACCTTACGAGATCGTGTCCTTTGGAACCTATTACTGCTCGTTACTGGTTCAAAACTAAATGCGCTGTAATTACAATACATTACCATTTGAAACAATAGAATAAAAAATAAACGCTCTCGGTGAAGCCGATATTGTCGTCATGTTGGTATTTCGAAAGTCAGGTAAAAAGGTGCGAAGCTAATTTTCACCTAGTTAGCCGAATAATGCGACAAACGACCGCCAAGTTCGAGGCTAGCAGTGTAAATGCACACAGAGGCCGAAGAAAGAATTGGAAGAAAGAGTCCTTCTGGCGAAAGACGCTCGGACGATACGGTCGGGTGATTTATGGGCGGGTTCTTCGGTGGCGAAATCGGTGTCGCCGCGTATGGTCGAAATTAATTGGCGGGGGACGAAAAGTGACGGTGAAAAGCCCCAACGACGGTGGTTTCCATCCATTGTCCCCCCTTTCGTAGTTATGACTCCGCGGGAATAGGGAGCCAAGTGGCCCAGGGGTCGAGGTGAGAGAACGAGAGCGAGAAAGACCTTTTCGGTTCCTCGATTGTTCGAAGGGTTTTCTAGACGAAACGCCCTTATCCCGAGCCTCCGGTATCTATTGCACCGAAACCATGCCGAATCTGTCACCGGCACCGTTTTTGCCTCCTCCGGATAGTCGAGGGCCATCGGGGAAACTTTAACCCTCGAAATTTCGGCTTTCTAATGTGTTTATATTAGCCCTAATTTTGTTTCGGTGCAGGTATGCCGAGAGAGATTATTACGAGTGTTTTCTCTTATTTCTCCTGGTAAGTAGAGGATCGGCAAAAGTACTACCATTTGTCAACGCAGCATGAGTTCTGGGTACGCTGTACCGACGAAATAGTTGGAAATACCGACTGTGGTTGTAAACTCATGTCAGTGTGCTACCTTGAAGGTCGGGGGTATAGAGATCTCGTTACCAAAGTCAAAATTTGTTTACACTTTTCTCAGTTTGGGGTCGATTACCGTTTCGAACTCTTGACCTGACCCTAAACAGGCTGGCCCACCTGTGTCACCACTCGATACCTGCAATCACAGCTGTCTCTCTAGGATGTTTCCCGTCCCGCTAATCGTTTCACAGTCTCGTACATTAGCATTGTGTACACAGTAACTTCTTGCACTCGAATGTCCTCGTCCGCCTCGTGCTTATTCTCGTCGAGTCATAAATTATTTCACAATTGGTCAAAACACGAGACATCTTTCAGCTTTTTTTTTCATCTATGAGTATTTCAGTAGTTCCTTCCTTTTTTTCCGGGAAGTGTAACAAAACGCGAGCAATGAAAAAGATGAGTTTTGTCATAGGTGATTAGGCGTTGGACCGGAGAATTTTAAGGCGAATTAGTCAATATTGTAGTTGCGTCTATGCGACCTTTGTGAGTTGTGCGTGTGCCGCTTTTTACAGCGTTGCTTCACTTCAACGATTTACGAGATTCCAGACTCTAACGTAACAGCTGTGGCTTCTAACGATCCCGCGGTGGTTTTATCGAGGATAAGATGCAACCAATTTCCAATTTATCCCGGTTTTTGGAATGGCAATTTATTTCTCTTACGTTTCGTCAATTTCGATTAGTTTCCTCGAAGCACTTTCACCGATGCAACGGAAATTCTGGTCGATTATTCCCGATCCACTTGCTTCTATAAATAATCACTGAAATGGATCGAATCCGTCCTTTGATAGCCACTTGGCAATGCTAATGCGAACAAAATACAACGAAAATCAGATTTGCGTTATCTGTGTTCCAAATGCACTGAATAATTTAATATGCGGCTTCCCGAGAGAGAAAGAGAGAGAAAGCGCATTTGATCGCTTTAATTCGTCGGTGGAAGAGGACACCGGTCCCCCGAGTATCGGCAATTATCGTTTACAACGAGGACACATGTGGACGTGTACATTTTCATTCGTAAGGAATACCTCGTCTCGGGTATCGATCAATTTGCGGTATCGATGACAGCTCAACTAGGATCGTTTATTTCACGCCGGGATCTGGAAAGAAAAATAGGATTTTAATTCAGAGTCGAGAGCATGATATATCGATGAACTTTCAGCGCGTAAAATTCCAAATAAATGCATTGCATAGTGAAGAATTAATACTAGCTTTCTCACAGAATAAGAAATTCTTCGACTCGACCTATTTGAGAAATGAAGTTTTCTCTGTCCTAAACGCTTCTCTCACTTTCGTGCGGTTCGATGTCTTGGCTTCACGAGTGGAAGGCTCACGCACACAGAGAGCGCCGGTCCCTCATTTCGGGCTAATTAATTTTTATGGCTCGGGCCTTCTCGGCTGGGTTCGGACCCAACAACCGGCGCATACCTTCCCTCAAGGATACGAGGGCAATCTCGAGCGATAGGCTCTCTTCTCGATAATTCCGATCGTGCGAAACTCGTATCCGTTACAAGCTTTTTTAAATCGAATAGCTACATTTCAATTGGGAGATTGAGACTTCGTCGAGTCCTTTTTTTACGTTCATTTGACTGGTTAATAATTAGTCGTTTTTTATGCTGCAGAAAACGCGAAATAGCTGTTGTAATGATTTATGGTCGTTGGTATATATCTGGACAGCTCGTAATTCGTAGACAATTAATCTTGAGTAGCATTGTGAGTAGGATGAATAATGTTCATGGTCGATAACCAGGTAAAAGTAATTATACTTTTACAAGGCATAGAATCAATAATCTTTTCTAAGAGTGTCGATTTGCCGCTCGGATATTTCGGTGACCCGATGGCCTTTGAGACCGATCGGGATAACCCGCTGACCCGCTAAACTCGCAGCTTCAATGTCGACCTTCGACTACCTCGATGTACGAATTTACATCTCTGAAATTTCGCCTCGCGAAATTATATCTACTCCTCTGGTCTTATTCTTTAGTATTTTAACAAAAACTCGTTACATTTACAAATTTTTATATACAAAATTTGCATTTTAGAGTAAGACACTCTGAGTTTTATATCGAATTGTTATGAGAACTGATTTTTGATCGCAGTGAACAATTATATGTAAGTCATTACTTTATCCCAAGTCGAAATTTTAAACATATTCAATTCTCAGCAGTTTATTTGTATTCCAGGTAATTTATACTTAAATGAATACCGAACGACGACATTTATATTACTCGGCGAACGGTTTATCGCGCGCGTCGAGCGGAAGAGAGTGTCTGGTACGGCAAGTGTCGCTAAACTCGGTGGGGTGGCGAATACTTGGGACGACCAGCATCCCCCTTTTTTCCTTCTCTCTCTCTCAAGGCGCGCCACGTCTCCACGAGAGTACACGTAAACCTAGGCGCGCTCGGCCCCTTCCGTCTCCTCGCGGAGCCACTCTTTCGGCCCACTCGGGCCATTCAACAACGCTCCGGGCATTCAGCCCGTTTTCCGTCACAATTGTCGGACTGCGCGCAATGCAATAATTGCATAATTTCTACTACGCACTTAGCGCGACCGAGGCCGTTTCCCGTACATCCCCTCCTCGTTGAAGGTTGCACGGAGAAGGGTGAACAGAATTGCCGAGATTCGCCTATTCCAGTCTTTCTCTCCCGCGCGTACTACAATTCCACATAATTGAGCATTCAAACTTTTTTCCCCGTATTTCCATTTTTTTAACAATATTTCGTCAATGAAAGTAATTAAATATGTTCTAATAAACTTCCTGCGAAAAAATTAAGATAAACTACTTTACCAAGTATTCATAACAATTTTTCCAGTTATCTCGAAATGAAAATAACGGCATGTATCATTTTCTTACCTATGCAAAACGAAAGACTGAAAATGTATATTTTTACGTTGTGAAGGACTGTTGCTCGTATTTAAAAATTTCTTCGTTACATGAACTCCATGCATGTACGGTACTAAAATCTGAATTCCTAAAAATTCTATCGAGCTTCGAGTTACACCTACGAGATAAAAAATTCATAATAGAAAAATAACGAATAATTTTTCTCAAAGTGCACAGTTACTCAAGTGAAATTTGAGCAACCTCGTATCGATCTATTTACAAGTCGGAAGGTCTTATATCTCGAAGAAATCAAAGCCCGGTGCTGTAGTCGTCCTGGCGAGCAAAACTTTTCGCGGAGCTTGCCCGCATTTTCTCTAATATCGGGCCGCCCTAAAGAACGAAATGAAGGAAGTTCTCGGCTCTGAATTCCATTTCCTTGTTCGGACCCAGACGCCTTCGCTTCGTCGCCTATCGGCCGCGTCTTCTCCAACTTTATCTCTCGTCGAGGTGTTTCGTAAATATACGCGCAAAAACCGTCCGTCTATTTTTATTTCTACGTATTCTCCGTTCTTGGCTAAAAAAAATTTTGTTCACAACTCGTAAGAGTCCTTCCAATACAAAAAAATCGGATTTTATATTTCTCTTTCGGAATACTTACGATAATATATGTATACCCGCGAGTTCATTGATGTCGAGAATCGCTCGTCACGGGATATCCGTTAAAATCGGTCACGCGCTCCAAGATTCCAAACGACGGGACTCTTGAGAATCGCCGCTGGTCTTGTGGGAAGAGCTAGAGAAGAAAGAGAGGGCTGCCAGTAAGTTGATTCATAGAAACAGTCACCGTCTGTCTACCTGCTCGACGCTAGCTGTGAGTACTAGGAGTGTTGGGACAGGTATAAGAGGCGCCCGCCGAAGCTGATCTTCTCTGCGTGAATAGACTCGTTGACCGCGCATTATCGAACGGAGTCGTAAATTTCGCGCCAAAGGACACTCTGCCACAATAATACGGTCGATAATGACCACGCATTCAAAACAAAAATGATCTTCGCAGACAAAACAGATGGTGTTTCAACCGGACTGCGTCACGAATTCGAAGAATTAGTTTCTTCTGAAATAGAATATCGAATCGGCCAAAATTATTCGCATAAGTGAAAAATGGAAGATAAAATTGGTACAGTACGGATGATTCTTTCGACAGGCGAGTCACGTATCCCTCGAAAATTCGTGGGTGCATGAAAAATCGAAGCGCACAAGGGGGAAAACTCTCCCTCGTGATCGAAAGAGTGCTCATCGACTGTAACCGAGTTGCTTCGTAGAACAAGATATGGGCCGCGGCACAATTCACCGCTAATTGGTTTTACGATGTCCGTTATATTGACCGTGAAGATCGTCAGCGGTGGCAGCGGGAGCGGGACAATCGAGGGTGCAGTTGACACCCCGATTCGCGTTGTACGCGTTTGGGCAAACGTTTTCGTTGCCGTACGTGTCCTCGATACATTTTCAGCCTGAAAATTTTTTAAAACGATCATTCTAATTCGATAAAATAATAATTAAAAGTAAATTTACAAATGGAGTCTCTCGATTCGATAAACGCGAATCGCGGTGATGTCGATAAAGTCCTCCCGGTCCTTAAGAAAATCAGAAAATGATTGATCGGTTCGCGAAGAAAGCCAAGAAGGAAGCGGAGTTTAGTTCCGACGGTCTTGGACTCGGGCGGACAATGAAACGACAGTTGCGAGGCGCGATAACGCCGAATTAATTTGACATCGATTTCGATTCCATCAACGGCAACTGAAAAGCGAACGAAAAGTTATTCCATTTTATTCTCTTCGTATAATACGCATTTTCGCGAAACGATATCGGAGTAGGATAATTCGAGAGCCCTCGTTAACGATACAATACCGGAGATAAAATAATTAGGGGCGAAATTTGTCCTCCGAGGTGGAATTCCGAGATTCGAGTGCATCGATCTCGAGGCAGGATAACGAATCATCGTTATCAGGACCATCTGCGCGTGGCGCTTCCGATTCTGAGAGCTTAAAAGCTTCGGCGCGGAGATCAAAGAGCCAAAATGCCGAAGATGGGAGCATTTGCAACTGGATTCCCCAGCGAATATAACACGACGGAAGGATAAAGTGGCCCGATCTGGTGGGATGATTCGTCAAATCCGTAGCTCCGAAATGTTCGTCATGTCAATGGGGACTACCGTTTACAGAAATTACGCATTGTAAACTTCGAGACTCCGAGAATGAAACTTCATATTCTCTCTCCATTTTTCATTCTCCGTATAGATCCCAATGTATCGAGTCGTCGACTCATCTATAAATAAACAATTATGAGTATCGAATACATAATAGAATACTAAATACAACCTCGTAAACCTCGTAACGAAGTCGTAACGATTTTACGATGAGTTTCGGCGAGATCGCAAAGGGCTGTTCAACCGAGACGACAGTAAACGTTTACTGGTTCGTTTCTTGACGCGAATGCGGGAGTATAATTGAGTCTCCAGGATATCTACAGCATATGCTGCACATGTAGCTAGTAAATTCCATTCTTGTTTCATCAGCGTTCGTTTATCTGAAAAAAAAATTCGGCTATTGAACTAACTGCGAATAAATAAAATTAGAGCTTCGAGGAAGGAACATCGCTCGGCTGAAATGCGACTGATAGATGATCGACTGTTTTGCAAGGGTGTACGGGGGATAATAGATATGTATATACACCGTATAAGTTGCCCCAATCCAGACTGACCCGCGCTGCAGCATGCAGGGAGAGGGTGGCCCGAACGGTTGTTCGACAGTTGCCCTCTCCCCCTCGACTTCGATTCCCGGCATCGGCTACGCGAGACGAACCTGGTATCGCATTCACGCTCTGCTGCACCCAGGACTCTGCCTCCCCCTCTTCTTTCTGCGTAGCCTGCGTCTCGCTGAAAAAACCCGAGAGAAATGTTAACGCGGAAAAATTTCCCGTTTATGATTTCCAGTTTGAGAGAAAATTCAATCGTGTTTTTTCTGAGTACCTCCGCCTGAGACTTATTGTTTTTTGGAGGTTATGATTACGATTTCGGAGATCGATAAATAGGGTAAGAAGAATGAACGAAATCGTAAAAGATCTCTATTTCAGCATTACTCACTGGCTTCTCGCCAAGTTCTGGCCGTAGACTATTAACGAACGGGGCCTGCTTATCAGCTGCTGAGTTCGCATTACTATCCGCCGACGATGACCGCTTGAGCGATGAAGCTGTTTCTGTTCCTCGTGTTACCTAGACCTTCGTTCTTTCTCTTTCATTCTCACCACGTTGCACAATCGACGATCCTTTTTCTCTATTACGTTCTCGTAACTCGCTGGATATCGGTTGTAAATGAAGAAATTGCGAACTAGCAAAATTTCGCGTTGAACAAACTTCCTATGCCGGTATTTTTGTTTTTTTAGATGAATCGATATTCACTCAATTTTTTTATTATGTTTTTATATTGATCTATCCCAAACAAATGTACAAATTATTTTGTTATCGAGCGAAATGATAATATTTTTTATTCTCAGCGAAATTTTGTCTCGCTAACTGACAAGTTGAAATTGTTAGCGCAGAAATAAAAATTTCAAACCCCAAAACTGATAACTATTGATGAGTACAACAATCTCATCGAATCAATTGAAGTAAATGCAAAAATGAGTCCGTAGAAAAGTGTCAAATCATTTTCGCAAAAATACCGAAATCCGTCGTACATAACCTCAATTGAAACGAAAGTTGTCTAAAATGTATAACGAATTAATGATTTACCAACAAAATGTCTTGAAAAATAGTAATTTCGGTGTTAAAGGATAGGAAAAGAAAGTTTAGCATGATGATTGCAGCTGAAATTAATATACCTGAAACGAATTCGAATATTAGCGGAAGTTAGTCACGGTCGCGAGTACAGTGCTGCCATGACGGAAGTGGTCGCTTGTGACGCTATTGCCAGCTTGCTCCCTCCAAAACCGCGCGTGC
Source organism: Goniozus legneri (assembly GCA_003055095.1). NCBI lineage: Eukaryota > Metazoa > Arthropoda > Insecta > Hymenoptera > Bethylidae > Goniozus > Goniozus legneri. The sequence continues at coordinate 185,903 of NCVS01000016.1, forward strand.
ATTGGCAACATTGTTTTTTGGTAGTTTACAAATAAAATGGCCGATATATGAGGCTATTTTATATGGACAATAAAATATGCGATTGTATAAAATAATTGAACATCGGCTGCACGCGCGTTTGAGTTAAAGTGCAGTATCGAGCGCGCGTTATCCAAGAGCAGTGCGCAAAGTGTTATTAAGTGTGTGGGAGTGCCGTGGGAAGAAGGTGGAGGTTGTCTTTCTAGACCCGTGGACGCCGCGGGCCCCAAGACCGAAACGAAGTATCACTTACAGTGCTCTAATACATACAAAACCACTACGAGAGCGGCGTATTTTTTTCATTGGCGCGCGCTGGCGCGGCAACTATATGAAAAAAGACTTTAGATTTGCAATAAACCACGATAAAGGATTTGCAAACCCGAATAGCTGATACGAGATATACATGATAATATTCGCAGTGTTCCGTACCTCACCTCTCCAACATTGCGACGTGATTTCTGCGAGATACAAAATACGCACCGACAACGTGCCGCCCGATGCTTCTCGTGAATGTCGCGAATGAAATCATGTCAGATTAGCCGTCTCGCAAAATCATACCTCACTAGCGTACACCGCACCGTTGGTGATTTGTAACGAATTTAGAAAAAGAAAACTGGCCCAGCTTTATACACCCAGAATAGGTTCTGGACACGATATGTTAGCTAACGTTGAAACGAACGGCCGAGATACTGGAGTGTGACGGGTACGTTGTTTTAGAACCTCTCAAAATATTTCCCGCCGACCAATTTGTCGTGGTGGAACGTGTCGACGCAGAAGATGCGTTGACAGAAACGGAGGGGCCCGCTAGTTCCGCGTCCAGCCAGACGAACCCCTCCGTCGTTACCATCCCGAACATTATGTGCACTACTCCTGGCAACGCGGGCCCAGGATTCGGGGGGTATGCCTGGTCGTTTGGAGGACCAGGCACTGAAACTAGAGAGAACGCACAAAGCGAACTCACTACCAATATCACTTACGCAGTAAATAATAATCAAGATCAAGGATCGAGCCAGAAGATACAAGTCGATATAAAGCCTGCTAAAGTTGCTAATAGCGGTCATCGCAGACAAATGTTCACCATGAATGAAAATTGTCAACAAACGCCTACGACGCATCACGGTCATACAGCCGGAGCTCATAATCAAACCCATGCGACTCATACGCGTGTAAAAAAGCATCATGATGTATTTTCTTTAACATGTGACAAGGGAGGTTGCAATTGCGATGCTGCTCATCCTACACCACCAGCTTCTTTATTTTCTAATACATTAGTTTTTACAACAGCAGACAAACACACCATGAGTAAGCATTTCATGACACCCATAGGACCCTTACAATTAACAGCAGAAGAGTGCAATGAAATCTTAATGAAGCGGGCTGCAGCTGCTTCGAATCAAGCCAATGCGAATAATGTGGCTACGAGTCAAACAGATAGTACAGCGCATTTTGGACATGTCTTGACGCATGTCAACGCAACGCAAATAGAAACAAAGGTCAAGCAGGATATAGGGAGTCAAGTTCGCGTACCCAAAGAACGACCATACTCATGTTCCGAATGTGGAAAATCTTTTCTATTAAAACATCATTTGACAACACACGCAAGAGTGCATACTGGAGAACGACCTCACATATGCGTTCACTGCGGGAAGAGTTTTGCTCATAAGCATTGTCTCCATACACATCTTTTGTTACATAGCGCAGAACGGCCGTATCAATGTCGTGAATGTAAAAAATCTTTCACTCTAAAACATCATCTCGTTACGCACACTCGGGTTCATACAAGAGAAAGGCCATTTGTCTGTCAAGAATGTGGCAGAGCCTTCCCCCTGAAACGTCATCTAGTGACGCATAGTAAATTTCATTCAGGGGAGAGACCATTTGTATGCGAAGAATGCGGAGAATCGTTCTCTCAGAAGGATCACCTCACCATGCATTCGCGCTTCCATGGCAGTTTAAATCCATTTGTTTGTCATGATTGTGGGGCCACTTTTCAGCGGAAATTCGAACTTGTCAACCATGGCCGTCTGCATGGCAGAATTCCTCATTCCTGTACGGTATGTGGGAAGGAGTTCTTACAAAAAAGAACTCTACTAGCTCACATGAGATTGCACACCGGAGAGACCCCATTTGCCTGTACAGTATGTGGGGAAGCCTTCCCGAGAAAGGTAGATCTGGTTGCACATTCGAAGATTCACAATAATAATAGTAATTCAGATGAGAAACCACTTACATGCAGGTATGTAGACTTTATTGTCGAAAATAAATTTTCGACAATTTACTCTTTCTTGAATTTGAAATATAACTAAAAAAAAAACATATTTTCAGGGAATGCGGTTTAGACTTTTCGAATCGAGAAGCGCTAACTCTTCACTTGAGGTTACATTCTGGAGACCGAACACTGGTAACAGACCTTTGTGGATTAGCGGCCGCATTCCAACAAACACCTGGACATTTTCTCACACCCAACAATCCAGGGACCCATCAGGTACTTCAATCAATTGAAAATATTGTTTACAGTAGCGTCAATAACAAATTTTCTCTTGAAGATGAATGGACCTATCGGAACTCCTGGAGTAAGTCATATGCACGGTGCGACACAAACTTCTCCACCTGTGGGAGCTGGACCAAAACCGAAACCCCATTTGTGTCCCGACTGCGGTCGCGGTTTCGCTCAAAAACACGGTCTCTCTCAGCATCAGCGACGACACAGCGACGGCAGTTGTCATATAAGATCGCATGTCTGCGACAAATGCGGCAAAGCGTTTTACCAAAAGAATCATTTGCTTCTGCATCAGCGACAGCATATGGATCCACCACCAAGCATATTGCGGCAGCAGCAGAGACAAGCGGCTCAAGCTGCTGCTCAACAAGCCCAACAGCAACAGCAGGCGCAACAACAACAACAGGTTGCGCAACAGCAAGTGGCTCAGCAGCAGCAACAGGTGCAACAACAGCAACAGGTCCAACAACAGCCGCAACCACAACAGCAGCAAACTTGTACCGTCGATACAAAAACGATCCAGCTTCAAGCAATACAACAACAAGTGCAACAACAGGTTCAACAAGCGCAACAGCAGCAGCAACAACAAGCGCAGCAACAGCAGGCACAAGCCCAGCAGCAACAGCAGCAAGCGTGCGCAGTGGATACAAAAGCAATACAATTAAACGTCACCATGTGAGACGGTATAAAAAAAGGAGATTGGAACGTCTCTAGAACAATAGCACCCTTGAACGCGCACCCTGCTGCCACCCTCTGCACGCACTTCTCCTGTACTAATATAACACATTAGATATATATTTATTATCTATAGAGTTGAGTAAATAAGGTTAAAAAAAAGAAATAATCAATTTTATTACGAGAGTATATTATAAAAAGTATACATATTATAATTCTAAGAGTGTAAGGCTTGTAACATGAAATTTAAAAATAACCAGATATTAGTGTTTTACATATACTTTATATATCATTTATTCTAGACTTGTAAAATTACAAACTAAACAAATTAGTTGCCTTAAAGAATTTTAATGAATATATTAACTATGATTGGTAAATATTTTTTTTTCCAACATGAATTCAAATAAAGTAGAGAGTTAGTTTATAAGAAACTGCATGTTGGGTAAATGATGTGAGAACGTAAGCTCTTTATGTGTTGCTGCTTTTGGAATTCAGGAATACGCAAATGGAGTTTTCTTGTTATTAGCTATAACTAGATTTATATGTTGGGTCGTCTATATGAATGCATTGATAATAGTGTGAATGAAATTACTGAAAATTTTTACGAGATGAAGAATCAAGGTTGTCGAAACGGAAAGAAGAGAGAAAGAGAGAGGAGGAGGGTGGTAGACATTGCGCATTTACGAATTATCTTAAATTGTGTATATGTCTGTCTTGAAAATGAATAGCTTATATTTTACCTTTGTACGTAGAGTTTGGGATTTACGAGCGACTGTTTAAGTTAGATCAATTTTGAGGAATTGAGTCAATGAAGCGAATAAGCAAAATATGGTTGTATGCGTGTATGTGAATATAGATGACAATGTATGCATGAGAGTGACAACGCGCGCGTGTGTGTCTGTGTGTACGTAAGATAATGTGTAAATGATATTGTACAAGTGAAAATTATGATTCTATACTTGTTATGCCTTTTTTTTCAGAATTATGTTCATTTTCGGAGATTTTATTAATGAGTTGTTCAATTATGCATATCTATTTGATTGCAATGTACCTACTAGGGTACTGTACAAAATTATGTGTTTGACAAAATTAATATTTAAATGTTGATTATTGTAGTTTTTTGCGGTATTTTAAGTCATTTACGGTGTTAATGATTAAAATGGGGATAATCAAAACGATACTAGTTTTTTTTATTACGGAATAGAGAAAGCAGGCTTATATGAAATATATCAGAATAATGTCTCGAAAGCGATGTATAGATTACTAAATTTATTTATTCATCTTGTATAGAATCATCCTTGTGCGCTTGTACTCATCAATTACAAGTTTTCTGTACATACATGAAATTGAAACGTACATATTACTACGTAATAACTGCGTGCAATGTAACCGTTTTTTCAAATCGGCCAGATGCTCTACTAGTTTTTAAAAAAACAAAAAACCAATCAAAATTGGTTCCTCGGATTTTCTTATTTCTATCATGCGCGCTTGATAACCTTCATCGATTATTTTGTCGGTTGCCAATGTGGTAAGGAAAGAAGACAACGTGATGCGCATAAAAAAAGTTCATTCGCTGAGTGCACAGTCTATAGTAGACTTTTATAATAGACTTTGTGATTTTAGATTGGTCGAAAAAAAACAATGTAGAAGTAGGCAAATAGAATTACGAAGAAATCAGCGACAACAAAAGTATAAATAAAGGTAGCTTTCTTACGTAGTTTTTATATTTACACACGTATCTCTAGATTAAAAAAAAAATACGTCTCAATACTGTACTCGTATGCAAGACCTGCCTACTATGACACAGACAGTGAGTCATACGCCAGATTTAAAAACAATGCAATTGAAAGTTTTCAGGTGCTACGATCGGTACGATCTTTTGTTCCTTCGTCAGATCAAATCATATTGCAACTAGATTTTTTTTTCTAATTACAATTGATACCGAACACGAGTATCCTAGCAGTTTACATACCGTACGAATTAAGGATAGTAGTACATGTTCAATTGGCTTAATTTTCAAAATCGAATTTCGAAGTAATACGCTTGTGTATATAACTAAATTTGATTAAGTATATCAGACGTAAGTGATGTCAATAGCTTTTCAGTTTTCGCATATTAATTTTTTTGTCCTTCAATAAAACTAAAATTTTTATTTCGATATGTTAATTTAGGACGATTTTGAAATAATTTCCTATGGTTGTAGCTAGTTGATAAGAACCGATTGCAATTATATTTTGATTTTTAATTTCGACAATTCCGCATAGAACGGAGCGCTATGACAGTGTGATTCCGCATCCCTCGTATGCATCATTACCCTTGGAGGAGGATGTCGCAGTTACCCTGCCGCGGTAAATCGCCGAGAGAAATTTTCCGCGAAAAACGCCACCAATGGCCGTGTTCGCAAACTTTCGCGGACCATCCTCCTCTCGTACTCTCAAATCGGGCCGCGCACGGTTCGCGCATGCGCGAAGTCGCGCTGGCTCGACAAGAGTAACACTACAAAACCGAAATAAATCGAACGACGCTGAGTCGATCAGCAGTACGGTGCTCGCTGGACGCTCTCGCGTGTGTCCGCGTTTAGTAATGATCAAAACGAATCGTCGTCGTCGTCGTTGCTGCTCGTGGCACTGCAAGAGAACGAAGGCACCGTGAGATTCGGTGATCGAGATTGAATAAGAGCAGGAGATTAGGGGAGAGATCGAGGACAAACTCGTCGCTCGACTCGCTGCCGCGGCCACGGATGCATATGGAGGTGCGTAATTGCTGTAAAAATAAGACGACAACAACAATGAAAGAAACCAGCCAGGGGGTCGGGAAATACCGAGGTGACGGAAAACCTTCGTCTCGGTTAGCTCGCTTTCTTTGTTCGAGCTGACAGCTCGCAAATACGTGAAAGTGTGCCATTCCTTGCGCAAAATCCGTGCGGTTCGACGTCATTTTCGTACGATAAACATTCGCCCTGACCCGTGTGAAATGCGGCTAACATTGGCTTCCCGTCTTTTCCTCCCCTTTCCCCCCACAGCCCAATCGAGATTATTCCGCTGTCGTGTGTAATCCAAACTCGGAACTGGTGGAACAACAAAATACAAAACTACGCAATAGCGTATAGTCGGGGAGATGCGCGCGCGTTGCATTCGCTTTTGTGTACGCTCTCAGCTGACGGTGCCTCGGTCGTCAGCTGCCTTGCGCGAAAAGGAAGCGTCGTTCTCTCTTTCTCTTTCTCCCTCTTGACTGGCGCGCGCAAGGTTTTTCGCTTCTCGTGGGTCGTTTTAACCGTTCTGTTTATACATGCATTACCAAGTTTAAACGAACCACGTCTAATCCGCGTATCCCACCTTCACATCGAATTTTACATCACGCTCTCGTCCGACTCGCGCTATCTATCTCCGTCTCCCATTTTTTCTTTCCCGATGGAACTGTGGTCGCGATGAAAAACCTGCCATGTTGCATACGAACGTCGTCACGTCCGCACGTGCACGTCAGACAGGTCTTTATTTCGCTTCAATTGAAGCTAATGTTAGATCGTACACAAACTACGCGATGCATCGCACAACGCACCGTGCGTTGCAGCGGTCTCGAATCGTGTTTCGATGCACGTTCTCGAGCACGCGAGAATATACCGAGCTCTACCGCTGGCTTGGTTCCGCGCCATTCCTCGCTCGAGCTCATTGTTTATGTCAGTGGCATCATAACGCGCATGCATTTCCAGCGATAAGCGCCGTTAACCGATATATGCGTCGTGTTTATGTCGATATATATATACACTCTCGCGTATATATATAGCCATCTAATATGTGCGACAATGTCACCAGATAACCACTAGATAATGTCTCAGGCACCTTTTTGCATACGAGTCAGCTGATTCGAATGGCGCATCGCGCAAATAAGCTTCGCCGGATTACGTGCGATAAACTCGACGTTATTTCTTGATCGCTACATTTCCGTTATGTTTCCTCGCTTTTTTCTCGCGGAAACGCTCCGTTTCGTATCATCGAATAGAAGGCTCTCCTTTGTTTCGTCGTTAATCGATTCGCGCGGGCACGATGTCGAGAACGAAGAGGTTAGAAAATTCCGCAGGTAGGATAAAAACGTTAAACGATACTCGTTTCAATACAATTCGTCTCGAATGGAAGGATCGACCCGATCGAGATTGGAAAAACTCGTGTTTGCCTCGCGTTCCACGTGCATAAACGAATCGATTTTACGTGACATTTGCCGTGGATAAACTCCGAATAGAGCTTCGGCAAATTCTGCGCTGTTTCGGCCCTATTTCTGTTTGTTATGGAAAATCGAACTTCCTCGTTCCTCGTGCGGGGCAAACACGGGGCTCCAATTTCGATCGACGAGACGAGCCAGCGGCGTGCAGCTGCGACCTGGACGTGTCCATTTTGGGTAGTAACTGAGAGGAAGAAGGTAACACCAGCACAGAATGCGTGATGGGGGAATAGATGCGATGATTCCGAGACGAATGAAAGAGGACAATGGAGTTCTGTACCGTTGGATGAGAAATTTTCAAACTTCTCAAATTCGAAAAATTTTTCCATGAGATGTTTTAAAAACTTAAACGTAGCAAGGATTTTCCTCAAGTTTTCTAGATAAAAGTTTTTGATCTTGGCATGAAAAAATAGGTGCGGGTCACGCACGCTTCCATCGTCGAAGGGGGAATTAAATATGCCCGACGAGTGACGAAGGACGATGACCCGAATTAAACTAAAGCCGCTCGCGGGAGCTGCGCTTGTTCCTCGGCTCGGTGTGTTTATTTAAGTTGCACTCGACAACCGAGCTCTCTTTCTCTCTCTCTCTTATATCCAGATAGACGCGCTCCGTTGCGCCGAGGAAAGTTCACGCGCACTCTCTCTCTCTCTCTCTCTCTCTCTCTTTCTCGATCCTTCACTTTTCCTTCCATCTTACAAACCGAAACTCGTTATAGCGAATCTCGACACCTGCACCCGGTTAGTTATACCGAGTCAATTATCGAGATATAATCGAACAAATTGAAAATTCGTTACTGTCGATCGACGAAAGAGCGAAATTGTAACGAAACGATGGTCTTTTTGTTCCATCGCTACGAGTTTGGAAAATAAGGCGTAGAAAAAGTTGCGGAGGCGCGCTTTTACTCAGCCAGCATGGCGATAGGTTTGTGTACACGTGAGAGGCCTGATTAGCCCGTCAGCTGCGTCGTCGTGCAGCCGTGAATTGTATAGGGAGGGGGACAGGCACGAAAAACCAAACACCCGCGTTCCTCAAAATTTCAGGGAGGTCTCTCTCTCTCTCTCCCCTCTTTTCACTTATAACCTCTCCTCGCCTCTCCACAAGCGAGAGAGAAGCGTGAACAGCACGCCGCCAGTTCGAGAAACCAGACTGTCGATTCGGAGCGCAACAGCGTTTCTGCGTGTGTTCGTGTAGCTGCAGTGAAATCGTTCCGTAGAACTCGCCTCGCGCGATAAATTCGATAATAATCTCGGGGTGCGAAACAACGCTTATTTTCGTAAGTGAAATCTCTCGTTCGATTCGTACGCCAGGGTGATAGAGAGAAAGAGAGAGAGAGAAAGAACAAAAGCGAAAAACAAGGATCGGTAGTGAAAACAAACGCAGGTGATAACTCGCAGCGAAGAGAGAGGCTTCAGTTCGGGTAAACTATTATTTATTCTTCTTTCTTTAACCCTCGTGGTTTATTTCGAAGAAATACCAAGAACCGAACGAGTTATATTTTTGTGTTTCTCGGAGATCGGGCTGGTAGGGAGCCTCGAAAAACTTGTTTTCTTTCAATTTCTTCGAGCGAGCGTGAAAAAGTCGAGGTTAGGGGTCATGCGACATATAATACTCCGCTATTATTAGAAACGCAGTTCTTTCTTTTTTATCCGATTCTCGGTGGAAGCGCGTCGACCGTTCGGCAATGTAATCGCTCCGAGTGAAAACGCGAGACGTCGGGGTGAGAAATGAGTTCTCCGCGAGGTTATTTTTTTCCCGTTCAACCTCCCCTCGGGCTGTTCGTTTTTACCGATAAAAACGTCCACGAGAAAGAACGATCAGTCGCGCGCGCGCGCGCGCGCGAGTATGCATATGGATAAACCGAGAGACCGTTGCACCGCGTTGCGAGGTGCCGAGTTTACAATTAGCGCGATAAACTCGAGACTCGCCGTGGGAAATTCGCGACGAGTCCGTATTTTTTCCTTCCACTTCTATTTTCCTCGACTCGCGAATTGAATTATGAGAAACTCGTGGGGCTGAAACGCGAGAACGTTCGGCTGAGAAACTCCCAGTGAGAGATAAACAACGATGATGGATTCCCAGAGTGAACGCGTCGTGCTTTTTTTTCTCCCCTCCTTCCAAAGTTTTGATGGATGGAGTCGAAGAATAATACTAATTGCCAGTCTATTTTATTCATCGATTGGAAACTGGGCTGCAGTTTCGATCGAATGGGAAATTTATGAACGCGTCCGCTCGGTAGGATTTCAGGAGGGAAGATAGAGATAGAATTTTTCTAGCCGGGTAGCAACAGGAGGAACCGAGAGGTTCGACGCTTTTATTTGCGGGAGACGTGAATACCTGATAAGTCACTTTATCTTTCATGGTGTCCCATAACCTTCTCGGAACGTTATCGCGATAAACCCGTATCAAAGTTCTCCTGGCGCTCATTAAATATGAGCCAACGGACGCTAAAAATAGGCCGATAATCGATTTTCGGAGTTTGAAGACCGACATCAAACTCCGCGTCCACCGCTCTCGCTTTATCGGTTCGTTGCTCGAAACGGAACGAGAACGAGAACGAGAGAGAGAGAGAGGGAATAAAAATAAACGCTTTATTTCCAAGCGGAAGAGGCGACCCGTTATTCCGCGAAAATCGACGGACTCGGACTGACTCATTGCGACATTAGCGATCTCCCGAGCGACCTTCGATTCCCGACACCTATGAATGAAGTTCCAAGAAAAAAAGAGGAGGTGGTAGAAACAAAAGAGAACGAGAAATGAGATTCAGCGCGTTGGGACTTCCCTGACCTCGGCAACTGTCGCTTGGCAACAAGAAAAGCCGGGAAAAATGGAAAACCCGAATCTCGAATTCTTCTAGCTCCACTCGTTGCGAAATTCGAATTCGGGCCAACGCGAAAAAGTTGTTTAGTAAATAAGGAGAAGCGAGACGAGTTAATGGACTCCGCCGTCGGGGTTATTTGTTTTTCGCCGCTAAAAGAGCAATTCGAGTGAGGGGTCGAGCCTCCCCTCGTGATGTTTGAAAAAAAGGAGGAGGGTACATCGCGTGCGATCGTTCTCTCTCTCTCTCGCTCTCTCTTCTCTCTCTACGTCGGTCCTTGGTCGTGTGCGCGCGCCGTGCGTGACCTACGCAACACGATCTTGTGTTTTCCTCTGTGCTCTATCTCTCTCTCTCTCTCTCTCTCTCTCTCTCTTGTTGTTCCTGCGCGCGCAGCAGTTCCGTGCCACCGAATAAAATTGCCCGCTCGTGCGAAAAAAAAAGACACATAGCGAGCGCTCCGAAAAAGGTGGAGGGGGGTATCGGTGTCGAGCCCTGGACACAACGAAACGCGCTAATTCACTTTCCTTCTCGTGTCTCGTGTATCGAGCCCGGAGATCGATCTCTCGCGTGGAAAAATGGCGCCCGAGTTTGGCTAAATTCCGACCAGCTGACGTTATCACGTGGCGTTATGGGAGAGAGTTTTCGCGTTTGGGCGCATGCGCGCGAGTATGGCTGATTGCTCTCCACCTGTTTTGCAAACGAGAGCATCTCGCTCTCTTTCTCTCCCCGCGTTGAATGACGGCCAAGCGAGACGGAAGGCAAACAAAGGAAGCGCGCGCGCGAGAAAGAGAGAAAGAGAGAGAGAGAGAGAGGTGTTCCCAATCTCTCTCTCAAGTCGGTGCACTCGCACGAAGATGTTTTTGTTTGGCCGCACAGCTGACTCTCGTTTTATCGCAACCACGAAAACCAAACGCGTAACGATCTCCCCGCGTGTCGTTCCCGATCAAATATTTAACTTCCGCAACGTGAAAAACACAACCTGTCCATCTTTCTTTCGTTTTCGCCCTCTCCCGAGGCCCGAAAGTAGAACGAACGGATATAATTTTAACGGTTTTAATTAAACGCCGTGAAAATAGATCCCCCGACGAGTCAACGGCATAATGACGCTTGACGAGGTAAAATATCGAACGTCGAGGGGCAAATATTGGCCGAGCGTGCCTCGAATGTGGAAAAAAAATAGCAAGAGGAGAAAATAAAACGAAGGCAAATTCGATCCTCCGATAAGCGGAAGTTGGCTCGCAAGATTTTTCTCGGGAATAACATTTTGAGCTATTTTCTTTCGCTCCCACTCACCGTTATTTTCATTTCGGTGTTATTATTAACGTTAATTAACGAAGCTGCATTACCGTTATCGCTCGTGCTTATTCGAGAAGTCAGGGAAAAAGAAACAAGAGAGCTCGGCAGCACGCGAGACTCTCACTCGAAAAGTGCTCTTCGTATATATGTATATATATATTAAATTCATTTACTCAACGAATTAGTCGCGGAAAATACTCCGCGGACTAACAAAGCTACCCCAAACGAGTCGATTGCGCGACTCCGGCTCGTTTTCGTCGATCTTTCTTGGCTCCCGGTTGATAAAACACGAGTTTGTCGTCATCACCGAGCGCTAATTCTTGCATATCGATATTTTCGTTCTTTGTGCGTCTCGGATACATCGAAATCTTTCTCATTGTCAGATTAGGATAACGTTCGTATGATTTCGCTTTATCCTACTTGCAGCGAAAACATCGTAATTATTGATTCCGATTATCTCGCCGGAAACTGTTCGTTCCTCTGAGACGTCAGAGCGTCAAAAAGCGATACAGTCCGGGTTTTTTCCTGTTCGATTCGGTTTATCCAAGCGACGATGACGAGTATTCGGTGCGAGTGTCCTTGGTTATCCTGTATTGCCCTCCCGGCGCAATAGAACCTATCAAAGAAATTTCAATTTTCCTCCAAGCCCATTTTTCTATGACGCGAGATATTTGAATACCGGGATGAGCGGAATACACGCTTCAAGGTTCAATTCTTCGAATATTTTTAGAACTAGAATCAGCTTATACTCGTCTATACGTCTCCGCTTGGTTAATCTTCGAGTTGTCCATAATAAGTTGTAATTAAACAAAAATATATGTATATAAATATTTGTACGTTCCAATTAAGTAAAAAGTGTTCATTCGATAGCGAGTTGGTTACAAAATGAGAAACTTTCTAGCCGAATTACTTTATCGGAGATACTTTTCGACGATAAATTTTTCTTGGAGGATGACGCAACGAGATCGACTAAAATTTGGATTCGTAGGAACGTGAAAAAATTGAGACAGCGCAGTGCGCAATTGCACACTGGCCCCGGGGCGCAGAAGATTAACGACTCGTTCGCGAGTATCGCTCTAAGTGAAATATATTTGGCTGGTAGGAGAGGGAGGATGGAGAGTCTTCATTGAGAAATTCGTAATCGCGAAACAAGGCTAACAGTCTCAATTTGAATGATTTTAGCCAATGCGTCAATACGAATGACGCGTACAATGCAAACTAAAAACCTCTTTGACGCCTCTTCGTTCTTCCCTATGGACGACTTCTTTCTTCTCGGCACTCCGACGATCGTATTCTGGGTTAACGATAATAACCTAAAGTAAATACAAATTGATTTCCAAGGCCATTTCGCCTAATTCGGAATAACCTACTTAGCCGCTATTGACGGTAAACAAGAGAGCTGTGTTTTTCAATAACCGCAGATTTGCGCGCACTGAATATATTCCGGGTCTCCGATGATGAAAACGTCGCAAGGGTGGCGTTGACGAAATTACTCCGAAAGCCGATGCTCGTCAGAGCGGATGAAAATTACTCGGCGCGCCTCGTTTGTAAGTCGATCACGAGGATAATGGCTTCGGAGATTCCGGACGGCGTAAAAATCGCACCGGGCTAAAAATAAGCCTGTTTGGCTCGATTCGATATACCAACATGGAAAGAGATTTGTTTTTTACTTTTTCGCGAAAGCAAATCCGGTAAGTCGAGTGTCGGGACAAAGCTCGATCTCGTAATTCGATAAACGCACGAAATTCGAATGACGCAATTCGCGCGACACGGCCGGTATAAAAATCAATATTTTCCGCTCGGGAAGAGAGAAGAGACGCGAACCTTTTTATCCGGCTTCGGTAGTTTGTTACCCCGTGTCTGGCCTCGCGCGTTAGGTTCATTCACTCCCATGAAAAGCAGAACATTCGTTTTCGTCACGCGTATCGCACCGCCAACGCGGGAACGTCGACGATCATCGTCGGCTCCGGAGTAATAAAACGCGTGAGATTGCGCTTTAGAAAAAATCAGAGGGGAAAAAAAGTCGAAACCGGATAAGATATCGACACGCGATACGAATATATCGAATACAGATGCGTCGGAGATGATATCGCGTTGCGTATTTTTGTTCTATCGACGCGCGTTACAATGAACGCTCTTACAGGTGATGGTATCGTTATAATAAACCCGTATACTAAAATATGTGTGTTGTATCTAAGTACGAAAATTTTCATAAAAATTGTAACAGTTTGCTACATCGATCCGCTCGAATTTATCTTCCTGAATATAAAAGTTATATCGAAAGTTGTAACTGTTCATTGCTGCAAACTTCATTACAGCGAACTTTGCGAATAACTCGTTTTATACAGCGAATTCTTTGAAATGCAAAATTCGGTAAATCTAGAATTCGGTAAACAGAATTTCAGACGTTCTCATCTATTACCGAGCCTCGTAACGTACGGATTCGCATTATTTTGTAAATATATGCTCCTAGTCTGTCGGAAAAAATAACAACAACATAGCGAGGGCGTGAAAGAGAAAAAAAACGGGGATCGGGAGGAAATTGAAAGCCGTGAGACTAATTGTAAGTCGGCGGTTGCGGGGGGTGTTGGCGAGGGGGTGGGGGGAGGCAGAGCCGGGTAGCAATGACCTTGGAGCGTATATTGACTCTCTCTCCCGGGGTCCCCGCCTTCTTTGTTCCTCTCTCGCATTTCGTCGAGAAACTTCTTTCCACGGACCATCGACCAGACGCTCCGAGAATCCCCCTTTCCCCTCTCCTCGTCCTCCTCCCAAGATCCTCTTTTTTTCGAGTCTCTACCTATACCCACCTAAGGTTCTATTTTTCGTACCGCAAAGATACGACGTCGAGCCCCGAACCGAAATTTCAATCTCCCTGGCCGCAGTAAACCTACTTTCCAGCGAAAAAATATTTTTGCTGGAAAAACTAGAGAACGAGGTCGATCCTTTATGCTGGGAGATTTTCATTTCGTTTCGAGGCCGGGGTGAGAAATTCTCGAGTTCACGGGAGATAATCGATAGGGGCAGTTTTTTTGATTCCGATATGGAATGACCAATCGGAACGTGATGTTTTTCCGAGTGGAAATCCATTCTTTGTTCGAGTAGCGATTCATAATACGACTTTGTTAATTTTATCGTTTCCCTTTCTAGTTCTTCGGTTATCGCTGAGAGAAAAAAAAACTGAAAAAACACGTTTGCTATAACGGGACTTCTTGGTTAATTTATATAAAAAGAGAAATATTTACTACGAGTCGAAGAAGAGATTTTCTGGCGATAAATGGCCTCGCAACGGTCGTTTCGCGAAAGAACGCCGTTTATTATCGAACCTCGCTACGTCAACGTCACTCCGGGGGAAACGCTCTCGGATCGGGTTCCTCGAGATTGGCAAACATCGCGAGTGGCCAGTGTGCGCAACGAGTCGATCCGCTATCGGTCGAGTTTCCATTTTTTTCTCGAAAAAAAAAAAGAAAAAAAGAAAACATTCAAAATACGACGTTTATGCGCGTAAAGTCTCGCGCGGAAAGTGCGACGTTATCGCAAGGTCGTCTCGTATCGTCGATACGATTTCGGTTCTTCTTTCGATTGGAAATTAGACGCTTGTTGTTTTTTTCTTATTTTGATATGAAAAATTCATCCATTAGGCCTCGTGCGATAACGCTTCGGAATTTTTAAATATCCATCGACCGGCTTTTGAATATTGATGACTTTTTCAAAATTGAGAACAAAAGCGAGCGCCGGACTCCGAATTATACTTTCCAGTTTCGCGACCAGTTTTTCATTTTTCGTAATTTGAATTTCAGTCCCGAGACATCGCTCGCTCGCGAAAATAACCGGGATTTCCCGATGAAAAATCGTTTCGTAAACAGTTTCGCTTTTGTTGGCTATCTCTCCAACTTTTCTCCTCTCCACTCTCGTTTTTTCTACTCGATCGGAGTCGTGGGAGAGAAAAAACGAACGAGCGGTTTTCAGATAAACGATAATAGAAGAAAAATTCCGTCTTGCTCGTACGAGTTCCTAATAATAAACAAGAGGCTTTTATTTTTCTTTGTTCTATCGCAGAAGTCCCCCTCCCTCCCTACCACCTCGACGCTCGTGGTCTTCGATAGCATTCAATACGGAGTGCAAGGTTAGAATTGCGTAGCCGATGTTTTTTCCGTTACGGTTTCTTTTTCTATTTTTACGTGTGCCGATTAGCCAGACGTGCGGTCGCGCGTCGAGCAGCTGACGGCTCTCGAACGATAATAAACCGACTAGGGCCACCATTGTGCTCAGGATGAGGTTCTCTGTGCGCGTGTTTCGCGAGTATTAGCGATTGATCGCGAACCGTGTAATCCTGCCTGGAAAATGGGACCGTGCTTGCGAAATTCATTCGACGCGAACGCAAACCCCGACAATACCGAATAACAATAATAGAGATAATAACGAATGTAGTACCGATAGAACAGACGATATAGATACTTTTCCGGTCAGTAAAGGGTATTTTATAACGAAATGGGAATTTATCGTTCTCGTTATTGCCTGAAGTAACAAGTACATAGTACGCTGTGTATATATCGATTGAACGATATTTTCCAATCAGTGAGATATTTTTTGAGAATAAAATCGTATGAAATTTTCAATCGGATAAAGTTTGACCTTTAATCAATTTTTTTTTAGGTGTCCCCGAACCGGCGCTGTCTGAACCAGCTCAACAGCTGATCGGAGTACGAAGCGGCGGTGAACGGGGCCACTATTGCACCACCACCCCGCGTACCGAACGAGTCGAGCCCTGCTGGTCCAGTCCGACCGATTGATAATTAGGGAGTAAGAAGACTCCTCCGGTTGAAAAAAAATCGAGGAACACAGAAGCCGGCTGGGGAGTCGACCGTTCAGGGGGAAGGAAATATTTTGCTCGCGTTAGGGACACGCCATCATGGTCAAAACTTTTCAAGCATATTTGCCCTCCTGTCATCGCACTTACTCGTGCATTCACTGCCGCGCTCACCTCGCCAACCACGACGAACTCATCTCTAAGGTGAGATATATCCTCTTGTCGAATTTCACGCTCGAGACGTTTTTCCTTGTGGGCGTTTTCTAATGTCAACTTTTTTTTTTATCAACAGTCCTTCCAGGGCAGTCAAGGTCGTGCCTATCTTTTTAATTCCGTGTAAGTATCAATTCTCGAGTCGCTAATTTGTTTCAATTTAGAGAATAGTCGAATATTATCTTCTGAATTTATCTTGCAGGGTAAACGTGGGCTGTGGACCCGCGGAAGAGAGGGTTTTGCTGACTGGCCTTCACGCTGTTGCCGACATTTACTGCGAGTGCTGCAAAACAACCCTTGGATGGAAATATGTGAGTTGATTCGGATATTGAGAAAACCTTTCTCATTTTGAACTAAATATTCACGTCTCCTAGTTATCGCAATCCGAATTCGAAGCGACGAGTGTCGTCAGAAATAATAACGAGCGTGATGAAATTTTTCAGGAGCATGCATTCGAGTCGAGTCAGAAATACAAGGAGGGCAAGTTTATAATCGAGCTCGCCCACATGATCAAGGAGAATGGATGGGAATGAGCTATGGAGGGGGCTCGCGAAACACCCCCCGAAGAGAGTCGTCTCATAAAAAGAAAAAGCAAATTCACCTCCCTCAAAATGCCTACAATGTTGTTCTAATTGCAGTGTGCGGCTCCCCCTCTTGTCAAACCACCAACGAAAGTCTGTGATTTCATTTGTGATTTGTAATCTTAGTAACGTCTTACGTTTCGTGAACAATCCGAGACACAAACCGTTCGTATTTTGATTTCCGAATCCAAACCAGGAGAGGAGAGAAATAAACAATGACGCGAACACAACACAACAGGAACACAAAACACTGGCAATTCGCTTTAACGCGAGTTCGATCGCCGAGTATTGTAAAGAAATTATTTTTCGAAGCTAAACAGAAACCTAAAGGAAACAGGATAACGAAATGAGCATATATTAAGACGGAAGAGAATAAAAAATGACGTCGAACTGTCGTGAACATGATGACGATGGTGCCACGGTGGAAGTAATGAGGCAAGCACGTCCCGTGCGAGCGCTGGGGTGCCCCCCGAAATTGATTGTCATCGATTATCGTCTCGAGTGTCGAGGAAAGAAATTCCGTAGCGATAAATGTTGAAAATCAACGCGCGGGGCACCCCTGAGATGCCGATCAGTTTTATCCGTTACATATATATACATACATGCATATATATATAATTGCACCCGGAGCAGCGCAAGTGCCACAGACTTTGCTGGACTGACCTCTGCCTGCCTGCCGCGTCTATCATTGGAATTTCACTGCCGATATTCCTAATTAATTAAGAGAGAGAAAGAGAGAGAGAGAGAGAAAGAGCGAAAGCGAGTGAGAAAGAGAGAGCGAGAGAGAAACGGCTAATCCGCGTTATAGGACGGTTTAGCGTTCGTAGTCTTTAGCCGGTAGCATAAATTCTAGCGTATTAAATGCCTATATTACGAAATACATTATATAGGACCTTGTGGATATTAACGATTAAGGTTTAAATAAGAAAGGAGGGATCAGAAAGCGATTATGTGAAAATGGGAGATAGAGCGACAGGGATAGTTAAATAATTGAGAGCGAGAGTGGAGAGATATGGACAGGTCTGGTTATACGTCGCGTGTACGTGTCTGATATTTTATGTTCACCATGCCTGCCAAACTGTCTGTTCGTCTGCCAGTTGCCACTACTACTATAGATTAAATATTGTACTGTAACATGTTCACGTTTTCGTCAGCTCTTGCGCGGGGTGTGGGTGTGATTGATCATACTTCAACGTGAAAATCTGTTAATAACTGCGCCTTCTTATGCACGCTCGGTATAAAAAAAAATCCGCTTTTATTTTTGACTAAAGAAAAAAACGTGAAACAAGGTTATTGCTCATTTTAATATCGATCTCATAATGTAAATAAGAGAAAAAATAGGAATCAATATAATCATTCATCGCGAAGCAAAGATTTCTTCATGTGACCAAAATTGATGAGAATTGAAATATGAAAATCATGGGAGACGTAAAATTACCGAACACATATTAGCAAATTATCTGTAATTACAGTGTAAAATAATCTATACCCGAAAATCAAACGATTATTGTATTATTTTTAAAATGTGACGTCGGCACACATATTGACTGTTATTTATGATTCTATGATTACAATGATTTTTTCATGTGTATATTCATTGCGATCTTTGTAGCTTCATAAAACGATTAATAGAATTGCGCAGTAGGAGAGATATTAGGGATTAACTTTGCAAGTGTGAGTCAACTCTCTTAAAATGATAATTTCTTGTCGATAAACACGATTCTGAATCGATTTAAAATCGCACGGTGCACCTGAAAATATTAAATTCGGTATAATGACAAAGATAGCAATGACATATCCTATTGTAAAAATAATTTGCTGTACATTCGAGAAATATCTTTCCGTAACGATTATTTCGGTTTATGAACATTCTCGATAGTTGATAAAGATCATCTTCATTATTTTGTGAATTCACGAGTAAATATATGCGAAAATATATATATATTACGAAGTGAATTATATTTAATGAAACATTATAGAAGGCATACATATGAAAGTGCAGTGTGTTTGTGAGTATGTGTTGAAAAAAAAAAATAATTGCATGGATGTGCCGGCCTAAAATCCTCACATACTGTCTCTCGAAAGAGTACTTTTTATATTAACGTGCCGATTGCCTGATAATCCCACATCCACCGTTTTTCCAACATATGAGTTGAGAATATAATTCCACTAACACTCTAGTTTCCGTAGCCTTCTGCCTTCACTACATCCACCATCTCCACACGTCTCACGATTTTGCTTTGTAAAACCATGTTCGTAATAAAAAACTACAAAATATTTACTCGAGAATTACGAATTCTACCGATTTCTAAACCTTATTTGTGAATTTATTTTTTAGCTCTCGTATTTGATAAATTTAAATAATCGCAATTCACCACGCAGAATAAAATTCGAGTCCTTGTTATCGACGTAGTTTGAAATTCAGCTCGATCGGTAATATAGGCGACTCTGAGCCCGGCTCAAATAGTGACGGCCATTGTTAGCGGTGTGTCATTGATTCGATGTTATTTTATTTTTTTTCGTTTTCTTTATGTTTATGATTTCTGTTGATTCTCTCTCATTCTTATTTAGAGATGAATAATTTTTTTTATGAAGAATAACCGCAAAGATGAAGAATATCGCTGAGAATTCGCCGAGGTAATATAAAATTTCATTGTCTGTTTTTGAGATTTCACTTGTTGCATGTTTTTCTTTCAAATATAAAACTATAAATAAATGAAATACACCGGGATTACTGTATTTTGTGTCTTCATAATATATTTTTGTTATTTATCTCTGTAATATGTTATACAAAAACGGCAATAACCTTTCACTGATTATAAAAGTGCGAATTATTGATTTTTTTCATCACAATGAAATTCAATTGGTTCACAGATTATCTCAGGAACGTGAAGAACGTTTCGGAGATGAGGGTGGTTACTTTGATGTTGTTGTAAGGCCTATGCTGCAGAAAGGACACGAAGGAGAATTATGCAGTTGGTTAAAAGAAATGAGCTTAATTCGTACAGTATCAAATTGTCCACATGTTAATTGTCGAGGTAGAAGTTTAATTTGGCAGCCAGCCAGATTGGTAGATAAATACCACTGGACCTGTCCTGACTGTACTAAGAAACAATCGATAAGAGAAGATTCATTTTTTCTTAGTATCAAATGCGATTTGAAAATGTGCCTTCAACTCATATTAGGGTGGTGTCAATTAATTCCAGCGGATCATACAGCCTTAAATCTGGGTAAGTTATTTTTAAAATTCTTAGATTGAGAAAATAAAATTATAATTTTGTTACAACGCTCATTACAGATGTTAAAAAGCATATAGTCAAGAAAATTTACAATAGATGTGACGAAGTAGCAGAGGCCTACGTTTCCAAACATCCAGAAGATTGGATTCTTGGCAAACAAGATGGAATTGTAATTATTGATGAATTTCCTGGTGGTTATATGACCGAGAGTCAATTTGATATTACTGTCACTAGAAAACGGAATAATAATTCACATACAATAGTATGTATCGCCGAGGCAAATGCTTTACCACCTAAAATGTGGTTACATATAGTTCAAACTGTGCCAGAGGTAATTTTTTTATTGCTTATTCTATTCGAAATAACATTTCACTTACGAAATCTATTTTTCAGCCGAATAAAGATGAAAACAGTAATAAAAATATGGCTGATGAAGTTTTGAAAGAGATAGTAAAACATGTTGTGCCTGGAAGTTACATTGTTGCGAATTGTCGCACCCGTTGGTGCAATTATGAATCTCTGTGCAATCTCAAACAGTACAAACTTATAAGTGTGGAACAACTACGTAAATTTGATTTGCCAGAATCTAACAGACTATTTGAAAATTTAGGTATTTTTATAAATAATAATTTTTACAAGTTAATGTTATATTTATACAGTTACATATATTATATTCATATATTTTCAATTTTAAATAGAAACTATTTGGCAATTCGGTATTGGAGCTTGCGAAGCAGTACAAGAAACTACTTATTTACTGGGTCAGCGTATTATATCGACGCATTTATGGCGGCAAAGGTTTGGTTCATCACCTTCTACAGCTTTTCAGTATATGCTAAATCATATTGCAGAATCTTACCGTTTTACTTGAAAGCAGATTTTTAATCTATTGGATTGAAAATGTTTGATATGGATACCAGTAAGAAATTTTATTTTGGTTAAAATCCGAACCGTTTTGTTTCGTGCAAAATTAAAAATATTTTTGATAGCCAGCACATTTATACTAACATTGTATAATGAGACTAGATTTTTTGTAATCTGGATACATATTTTTATAATGATAGCTATCGTAAGTACACACAAAGATTTATGCGAATATGGAATTTATACGCACAACGTGTCTTCCATTGGATACTAACATAACAAGATATTAACATATTTGAAAAATTTCTATGACAAATGTTATTATTACCAGTTAAATTTATAATACTAGAATGTAATTTTAATTATAATGAGATTGTTTATTTTGTCATAAATAATGATACTGCAATAATAGTTTTTATACTGTTTATAAAATTTGAAAAAAAATATACTATATTTTTGAATTTATGAAAAGACTGATAACGATATACATATTAATAACAATTTTAGGCAATTTTGTATTCAAATTAAAATTTGATATGAGATATAAAAATGAAAAATTATTTTAAATACTCATGGTTATAAATTTCTTTTACAATTCAAGTACATTTTGTCTTCTGTAAAACTGCTGGATTTTCTCAGATATTGTTATTGAGATATCTAAATAAGTGCCTTAGGAATTTTTTTTTTGATAAAATACGTTTATTAGGTTTTATCTCTTTGATCTGCGAAATGTTTTGTTGTATTCTCATCTTATACATTTTGGAATGGAATGTATTGTTCTAAAAATATATACCTTCACTGTATTCTGTAGAATTTTTTTTTTAAGAATTGAAATAAGTTTTTAAGCAATATTGTACCATAGTTTTAGAAAGAACTTACGATGAAAATGTAAGTTTGCAATAAGTGTATTGTTTCAATATTGAAATATATAATATAGTAAGATCTGTAAAAAAGTGATTTAGTTAACAATTAAAGATATCAATTAAAAATCAGGTTTTAATATTTATATTATATTATTACCATAATTTGTATATAAAATGGAAGCTTACAATAATTATAAAAATTTACTACACATTTTAATTGACAAAAGATTGCAAATATAAAATTTCTCTTTACAATATATTAGAATTTATCATTCATAATTTTTCTATACTCTTTCTGATCTTGTACCATCTTTCGAAAAACTTGATACTTCCGATGATGATATCTGAAATTAGCAACAGGTAAGTCATAAAACTCGTATCAAAGCTTAATTTTATTGGTTCGCAAATACTCACTGATAACAATCATTTCTAGGTCTCACAATAGTTGCCGTACCACCCATAGCAG
Organism: Goniozus legneri; assembly: GCA_003055095.1. NCBI lineage: Eukaryota > Metazoa > Arthropoda > Insecta > Hymenoptera > Bethylidae > Goniozus > Goniozus legneri. The sequence goes on from NCVS01000016.1 coordinate 208,455, forward strand.
TGATCGCGTCATTCATGGTTTTAAAGGTACCCGAAGCGAAAGCTCCTAATATAGAAGCTCCGAGCAAAACAGATTCTCTCTCGGTGGGACAAAGAATAGGTAAAGCCAACACGTCCGCTTGAATTTGAATAAACAAGGGGTTCTGGCTCAATCCTCCGCAAACTAATATAGTTTTAATTTTATGACCTGCTGCGTGTAACGTTTCTAATATATGCTTAGTCCCATACTGTTAAAAATAATAAATCATCAAAACTTTTGCTATCAATCAATCATTTGATCAAGAATTACCGTTAGAGCTTGTACGGTTGCCAAATATAAAATCGCCAAGTTTTCTTCATTTACCGCTAATGAAAGTCCTGATATCTAAAATTTTTGAGTTATAAAATGTGCTATTGATATTGTTTAGCAATAAAATGAATTTATTCTTACCATTCCTTGAAGATTTGGGTCTGCTAGAGGTGAACGATTACCATGAAAATCGGGCCACACGTGTACATCTTTTGTTAAGAACGAAACATTCTGCAAATTATTCTTTTCTGCCATAGTTTGTAACAATTCTGATAAATATTGTTGTATATGTCTGAAAAAATGCAAATATAGAATTCAAATAACGATTAAAGTTGCTCGCAAATACGGGGATCTTTTGCTTACTTATTTCCACCTAGAGTTTTGAGAATCTCTGGTGTAGCTGGATGAGTATTAATCACATGATCTAGCAATTTCCCTGTAGCGCTTTGACCACCTTCATTCAACCACAAACCAGGAATCATTGCACTGTAATATGGTCCCCATACACCATTTACAAATATTTCATTTTCGCTTACTATCATATGACATGTTGATGTACCGCAAATCAAAGCTAAATATACAAGAGACTAGATTAGTATTAAAACTATTTTATAATTGCATCTTCATGTATATACCTAATCTGCTTGTTGGTTCATCGGATATTCCGGGAGCGCAGCAACCAATCATTCCAAGACCACCGGCATGAGCATCGATTAGAGATGTACCCACTGCAGTTCCTTTTAAAAGTCCCAATTCCGCCGCCGCCTTATTGGATAAACCTGATCCAACTTGTTCTCCAGGAGCTTTTACCTCTTTACCTTTTTTTAATATGTTTCAATCAGAAAAATGTTATATTTATAGTTGGATTATTTTCATTAATCAAACTAACCAGAAGACATTACATTGATATTTAAATTATGTGATATAGTCACCTATTTTTTGCCAATTATTTGCTTTCAGATCTTGAAGATTAATTTTATCAATAAAATCTTCATTCCAGCCATTTTTACTGTTTGGACCTGCACCGTAATTCCATTTACATACTAAAGAACATAAAGATCTAACAACGAAAAATGATAAAATTTTAGCAACATAATTACATTAGTTGACAATCATTGTTAATCATTACCTCGTTTCTGAACCTGTTGCTCTCCATGTCAAAAAATCTGGTAAGTCAAAAAGTAACCCAATACGATTCCATGAAGAAGGTAAATTCTTTTTGAGCCAGAGCAATTTCGGTGTTTGCATTTCTAATGATATTGTACCTCCAACATATTGTAACACATCGTGTTTTGTGCTATTAATAAAGTCAGCTTCATTTTTTGCTCTGTGATCCATCCATAAAATGATATTCTGTTTATCTTCTCCTGTTGGACTGATAGTAACTGGTGACCCTACTTCATCTAATGCAACCAGAGAACATGTTGCATCGAATCCTATTCCTTTAATACTATCATTAGGAATACCAGCTATAACAGTCTATAAGACATTAGGAAATAATTTAAGTGGAAAATTAAAAATTGTTGGTAAATATTTTTGTTTAAATATACCTTAACAACATGACACACTGCACTCCAAACATTGTCTGAAGATTGCTCATAATAATTTGGAGCTGGATGAAAAATTTCAAGGGGAGAAGCCGCAACTTTGAGTATTTTGCCTTTAGATGTGACAAGAGCAGCACGGGCACTTCCTGTACCAACATCTACTCCCACAAAGTATTCCATTTTGTAAATTAATTTGTTCACAGTGAATATCTTACATTAGCGAAACACAACTGAACATATTGCCTTTATTACTATCATTTTAAACTGTAAGCAAGATGAAACTCGTATCAGTTGGATATGCTGAGACATAATCACGCAGCTTATTTCTTAACATCACCTGACCCTGAGATAACATTTACCACAATGATGGATTAGTACGTATTATAAAATCAACTATCTCGTATTAATGAAACAGTTTTTAATTGACTCGAATACAGATTTTTTAAAAACATACAATATTTTTTTTTTCTTTTAAAAAATTTATGAAATTTTTTTTTTCAATTAAAAAATATTAATTTTGTTTCAGTTTATTCAGTAAGACAGTTAGAAGAACAAGAATGGACACGTGCACAATAATTATGACATACTTGGAGCCATATGTGTAAATAACGATTCGTAATATAGAATTCTAATATGCTGATCACCTTGATCATTTTATGCCGCCAGCAATCTCAATTTCATTCTTTACATATGGGTAGAAAACTATATTGGTTAAATTAGATACGATATTACGTAACATTTGTACTAGATAATGTCTTTCGCCAGAACTTGTAAAAAGAAGTACTCAGTATCCGTAAAATTTGTTTTTTACTTCTCATGTTGAGTAACGCACGTGTACTATCGGCACGTTACTATGTTAACCTAACTTAATCCGACATTGATGTATATAAACACACTTCATAAAACTTACAATAACCATAAAAAGGATTAAATAAATTTAAAAGAAGCAATGCTTGACGTAATATGTGAAAAATTTGATTTATTTAACAGTTACATCCTTGAGATAGTGGAAACATCTAAATTATTTGAAGTATTTTTGTTAGCGATAGTGTAGTCTCGTGTTTTGTTGTTGTGTATTGTCAAAATCACGTGTTTACCGAACTCGTAGTGTTCGAATTGGTTATTTAAAGTGCATTTTTGAACCTGGTGCAATGATCCGATGTTCTGAAAATAATACAAATTGAATCATACAAATAAGTAGGTATACTTATATTTCGAAGGAGTAATAAGTCCGCATAACCTCAAATTTCAGACATGGTTCGCTTCAAGAATAGGTAAATTATTTTTAAATAATTAATATTTCTATGAATGGAAAATATTTTCCTATTCGACTATTTCTTGTAGGTATATAGCTGTAGAAATTGTTGCTGCAAATAAAGGAGATAAACCACTAACACTTAATACTAATGCGTTACAAAATGCTGTCGTACAAAAAGTTCAGAAGATGTTTGGTGATTTTGGAGTTGCCGCTATAAAAGGAGGATTCAATGGTACACTTGAGTATTTATACTATTAAATATAATGAATAAATAATATTGAATGTAAAAAATTTTTTTAATTCATCTTTAATTATCTATTTTTAGCAAAATATTGCAATACGCATACAAAAATTGCATTAATAAAAGCGAGACACGGACCTCATAATTTTGTGATGAAAGCAATTCCCTATATAACTGATTTAGGTAAACAATTGGTAAAAATAAATATTCTCTACGTAGGAGCGACAATGAGGAACTGTTTTTCATTTATAAAGGTAAATATCGATTAAAACCTATTTTAACATTCAAACATGTATTTAGCCAATGATAATTTTTTTCTCTGTGTTATAGAAACATCAACAACAAAAATTAGAAGAGACATGGGATAGTTTAAAAGGTGGATTAGAAAAACAAAAAATGCTGAAGGCCTTATCGACATTGACACCTGCTATGAAAGATTTTAGATGAAGTATTTTTGTAAATAATTTATAAATAAACAAAAAAATTGAATACAAATTCTGAGTCTATGATAAGATTTTTATAAATCTTAACCCTTTCGTATTTTAATTAAATATCTTATTTATATAACCACTGAGAGGGTTAAAACCAGATTTCGTAGTTAACTTTTGAGTTAGGTTAATAATAGCTGAAGGGATGTAAGATAGGGGTCGTTGTTGGTCGTCGGTCGTCGGTAGTGGTCGCTGGTTGTTGCTGTGGACATCCAATAGTCTCTCTTGATGGCGAGCGTGCCGAGCTCGAGACACCGTGAAACAGCATTCGTATTGAGATTCCAGTCGTTATAACAGTGTGATGCTGTGCAAGGAGTTTACAGTGAAACCGGTGTTATTTTGTTGCAAATTTTCGATAATCCAGTGCTTTAAGACTCGTTCCATTCACGAAAGGAAAACGCAAAGGTGTGAATAGAATACTCGAGGGAGAGGAACGCGTTTCGGAGGGAAGCGTATCCTGTTATTTTGACGTTAGCCGAGCCGATACACAAAAGCGTTAATTCAACGGTCATGTTCAGCATCGGTAACGCAACGAGGGAAAATTGAGATTTCCGCATTGAGGTAAGCACGGAATGGGACAGCTCCCTTTTTCAGTATCCCGTATATCGATCTCCTCGTAAACTCGTTCGGGAATATTATGTTTCGAACAACGAATAAATTTTCTACAGCTTTTGAAACAGAATTGGATTTTATATTTTACTGTCAATTTTTTATTGTTTTTCGTTTTTTCTAATTTAAAATGATGACTTTGATTTCTTAGAAACTGCCAGTAGGTATACGATATAAAATTAGTAGTCTAGTAGTCTGTACAAAACTTTCAACGGTTCGTCTTGTCTACAATAAAATACGAAAATTCTTCTTATCCTTCTCTCGAATTTGTTTATACAAAACTCCGATGTTCGGTACGTTTTAGTCGAGCTGGAAATCTTGCAGAGGAATTTCCTACATTGTGGAATCAAAACATGAAACAGAATAAGTGAGAGTGATATTTTGAACGTGAAATTAAAATCAAGTAATGTGTATTAATACGTGAGCAACTTTCGCACTCTCTCGAAGTAATTCCAATCGCATACAAGCGACGTACTTAATATGGAAGTTTTTCGTTGCTCATTACATAAAGTTCAGTCCTTTCGCAAGATATTTGCATGTAAGGTAACAGTACGCAGAATATTGCATAAGTTTCGAAGGGAAAATATTGGATTTTTATTTCACCTCTTTCTCATTTTATTTTAATTGATACTCTCAGAAATGTTATTAAATTATGTATTCGATATTCGAACCAATTATCGTTAACCTGAGAGTAACAACTTATCTGGAAATTCGTTTATTCGAGTATATTTCATTCGATTTGATTAAGAACGGCAATATTACAATCTAATTTAGATCGGACCGGATGAGAAAAAAACCACCTCGACTTCCGCGAAAAGGACGATAATTCACGAGAACGACTGATTGCGAGTTCCGACGAATAATTTCGTTCAGAGTTTAATCTCATGATTCTGGACCGTGCGAATCCAGCCAAGATCGGTTAACGGAATATGTATTGTCTAAAAATAACAATTCACATACGATTATACTCATTGAATTCCATACAAACGTTGGATGTTGGGTTGACCGAACTGACCGCGAATTTTAAACAACTCAAGTCGGCTAATATTCATTAAATTTGTTAACGAATACGTTACATAACAAAAAAAGCAATCAAATTCAAACGAATCGAACGAAATTATCCCGCGCTAGTAAATCACGCAACTTCTAATTGCAAAATTTTTTACTGGTGAATTTCTACGCCCAAAAACGGCACAGGCGTAATTAATTGGCCGCGGACAAGTGAATTATTCCGCTCGATTCCGATCTCGTGGAAAGAGGAGCGATTCGTCTTACTTTCGAGCTAAAAGAGAGAGAAAGGGATGCGTCTTTTGCAAAACTCACACTTGCCGAATGCGAAGAAAGCCGCGGGCGGCCGTTTCGTTTTGTTTTTTCTTCTCCTCCTCATCCTCCGGAGAGCACGAACGCTACGACTGAATGGGCCCGGCTCGTACATAAACCGTTTTGCGCGCCATATGAAGCATCGTTTTAAATTAATAGACGAATGCCTCACTTAATTAGGCGGTTCTCCTTCACCTACTCTCACGAAAATTTCTTTCCGATTTCTACACACACAATAGACCGCTCTCGATATGGTCGTGAGAAATAAAAGCACGATTCATTAATATTCTACCAAGAGAATTATATTTTTTTCTCCTTCAAGAGTTTCCAGTGTAAACAAAATTTTTTATATATCATAATTTTAGAATTATTCGTTGCTAGGAGAAGTATTGTCATTATATGGAAGATAATACTATACCATTATTATTACTATTTATTTGAACTGTTCTCCCACTATCTCTTCTTTCTTACCATTTGTTTTATCTATTTTGAAAATTAACAGAAAAAGGGGTATTATTAGAATTCTAAACATTTAAAAAAATACTTTATCGTGACCGATCGGTTTTCACTTCCTGCCTGGCGATATAGGATCGGATGATCCGCCGGTCAGGGACGACGCGGTCGTTGAATGATTTTAACGAGACGTTGTAAATATATCCTCTCCGTCGACGAGAGAAGCTCACGCTCTCTCCCTCTCTCTTCCTCTCTCGTTATTCGCATTCTGCAGAGGCCGTTTACCGTCTTCGATCAACTCACCGTGAGCTGTTACGCTTCGAAAATAATTCGCACCAACCTTCTCGGACACCTATGCACGGCTAATTAACGAAAAAAGATGCACAACAAGGCGTCAAACAATGCTTGAACAGAAATAACGAGTTCGAGTTTTTCTTTTGCGAATAGTTTCAATATTCTAGTATAACCCGAGTCAACTTATTTGTAAGATTATTATGTTCAAGCATCGCTATACAGGGTGTTTCAAAAGGTGCGGATCAAAATAGTAACATTGGATAGAGCGCAAAAAATATGAAAAAAATGTATATATCACTTTTTTTCTCTGAGGCTTAGTTCAAAAGTAATTAACTGATAAAGATGGGGAATGAAACGCGCTACAACGCGTTTTCAGAAATTTTCAAGAACGCAGTGGTTTGGTTTTTCGCTCATATCTTTTACAAAAATTAAGTTATTTCAATTCTGTTTGAACCATAGTGTTCGTCAGGATTTTCTCTACAAATTTTACATTGGAACTATAAACTTTTACGCGAATACCTGTACGACAGACGGTTGCAAACATGTGTGGAACATTACCCCGCGAACCGAAATCGGGCGAGAATGCATCATCTCGGTTTCCATTTTTGTTTGAGCAGGATGATACATTGATACAATCCTTTTACTCCTTCTTGGTAGAGGTATAACGTCATCAAAAACCAAAAAAATGCATTCTCGCCCGATTTCGGTTCGCGGGGTAATGTCCCACCCACGTTTGCAACCGTCTGTCGTACAGGTATTCGCGTAAAAGTTTATAGTTCTAATGTAAAATTTGTAGAGAAAATCCTGACGAACACTATGGTTCAAACAGAATTGAAATAACTTAATTTTTGTAAAAGATATGAGCGAAAAACCAAACCACTGCGTTCTTGAAAATTTCTGAAAACGCGTTGTAGCGCGTTTCATTCCCCATCTTTATCAGTTAATTACTTTTGAACTAAGCCTCAGAGAAAAAAAGTGATATATACATCTTTTTCATATTTTTTTGCGCTCTATCCAATGTTACTATTTTGATCCGCACCTTTTGGAACACCCTGTATAGAATTGGATTTTATAGAAAAATTTCTTCTTCTCGAAACTTCATTTATTGTAAACTTTGTTGAAGTAAATTTTCTCATCACTGTGGGATAATCTTCATTAGATATTTAATCATAAAGAGAACTACAATAATTTTCCTCTTGGTGTGAAAAATGATAATTACAACATCCTAAGGGGTGTGGCAGGTTTAATACAATCAAACATAATATCATAAAATATGAGCAGAAATTTTCTACTTCGCAAACGGAGAATAAAATTCTAATATTCCATAACGAAATTTTGAGATAATCAAGACAATTTATTTCACCGTTTTTGTATAATCATTAAATTAATTTAACAGATTCCGTTTCTCATTGCGGTTGTAAATTACGCTCAATTTGCCGATCGGTACACGTTGAATCGAAAACTCCTTCCCACGCTCGATGCAAATAAATACGAGCGAAGAAACGTAGAACAATCGTAACTCGATCGTTTCGTCAGATCGAATCGTCGAGGAGAAACTCGTGCGAAACTCTCCGAGCGAGACCAAATGGTCTGTGAATCGCGCTCGTGCATATGGCGACTCCCCGGTATCCGACAGTCATCGCGTTTGCGCGAAAATGTCTCGCATATGGGGTCACCGATCCCTCCTAGAATCGCGCCCTCTCATAGCGACGTTCGCGCCGTCCCCTCCTGGCTTTATTACCTCCATTCCCTGTTTGCTCAACGGTCTACTCCGAACGGCTCGTTTTTCCACTCTTCTCTTTTATTATCGATGCTACCCTCGGTGTAATTTTTCTCTCCCTCGCTGTCGCACCGAGCGCTTTACGACGCTGTTTAATTGCTCGTGTTCTACTGCATGGGTTTTGATCGCGCGGGAGTAAAATGTTCGTTCCTAGAGCAAAGAATGTCGAGGGACAGGTTGCTTCGGAAAATGATTTTTTATCTCGAATTTGTTGTATATATTTCTTTTGATTAATATGTATATCAGAGTAATTATGTAATTAAATTCATACGATTGTTTAAATGTTAAACATTCGAAAAATTGATGTTTTATTCAACTCTTTCTCTTTGAGAGAGTTTGGACCGCGAATGTTTTATTCAGTCGTTTCATGAAGTCAAGCACCGGTACTGTGTTATACGATCCGCTCCGTTTTGTTTATTTTCATTGGCGTGCATACGTTTTTCGTTCGCACGTGCGACTTCCGTGTCCATTTCGAGCCGGGGGGCATCGTTGGATGTGATTCAACGTGGTCTTTCGACGTGCCGAATTATTGCGAGAGGAAAAACTTTTTGTTTCTCCCTCGTAAAGTAAATCAGGCGCACTTTGTCGTCCCGCAAAATATTGTACTTGCGATAAATCAAGGAAATACTTCAAATTGTCGTTCCGATGAAATTCGAAGACGTGTCAACAGATTATAAACAATTTGCTTAAAATGTCACACTATTACTGTTATTTTTCTATCGAATGTCAGCTTAGGCTAATTTTCATTTGAGAATAAATAAATCTTGTGAACACAGTTCTCGATGAGTGTGGGTTTGCTGAAAGGGCATTGTGGCAAGAACTCGCTAATTGTGCACAAAGTGGAGAAGGAAGGCGTAGAGATAGGGAGAGGCTGTGGAGAGGCAGACTCGTATCTTCGAGAGGTTCGCGGCTATAAGGGGTTACGAGTAGGCTCGGGAGAACGGCAGATATCTCTGTAAACGTCTCTCGATGTGTCACGTTGAGGCGAGAAAGGGAAAAAATTGACCTAGTTCGAAAATTGTCATATCCAATAAGCACGCCTACTGTTTTCCTATCGAGACGCCATTTTCGCGATAGATCCCATTGAAAATCGCCTACGTAATGTCGCGGGATTCCCTGAAGCTGCGTGGGATTTTCAATCGATGAGCGATGACAATTGACTCACCTGGTGAAGTCGATGGAATTGAATCTCGGTAGGAAGGGGAGGGAGGAACGGAAGAACAGAACGTGAGCGCATCCGTTTGCATTGACAGGCCACGTGAAGCTATTTAAACGGGAAGCGCGTGATTATTCAGCTCCGATCAATCTCCCGAAAGAATCTTTCAGGAAACTGATTAATTGCCATGAAAACTTATTCTCAGTCGGTTAATGCTTTTTGACCTATCGAAAAATTGGCAGTCGTTAATTTTCTATTCTAACTGGCAATTATACGATGAATTCTAGAAAAAATTTTTCGTGAAATCGATAAAGACGAATAATTTTGTTCATTGAATAACTGATATTTTTGTACTTTCATATGTGATCGATCAAAATGGAATATATCGCTCTTAGATCGTTCGATACTTCTCAATCGCGTTATTCTAGCGTAGGTGTGAAATCTGGCAGGTGTCAATTCTCTAATCTCTTGAGAATTTTTCATAAAATTGATTGAGACCGAATATCATTTCCCATAGATCAGTCGATATTTTTTCGATTGCTCGTTTTCAGCGTAGATATAAATAAAATTGACAGGTGTCGATTCTCGTAATTGAGAAAATACAACGCACTGAATAAAAAAACCATGACCTTGACGATCCGAGAACCCGTCATAAAATTCCGAGTGTTGGAACTAATAAAAGTCGACCCCTGCGTCTATTCTCCGACAAATGGCTCGATTAATTGATCAAGTTTATCACGAAAAAGGGGTTGGGCTGTATTTTTCGCATTCGCAGACTCGGTCGCGTGCCGGCTTTTTAAATGGACACGCGAGGTCAATAAAATTGACGACGACGAATTGATCTAATTCGATCGATCCCTCTATCATCCACTCGTGCTCTTTCTTCATTCGTTATCTCGGCTTTCGCATTTTAGCTGTGACGCGATCCTTTCGGTATCAACGGGACCAATGATTTACGAGGTGGGCGTGGAACGGCGCTCTTTTGTTATTTTATGCATCGATCTTGCATCGGTAACCGCGGTAACAATTCGCTTTGTTGTTTCTATTTCGAACCGAAAACAATCGATCACGATATCAAATTCATATTCATCGAATGGGTAGAGTAGAACTTCAAAGGCATAATAAATTTGTTTATTATCGGGGAATTCTTTATCCGTGTGTAAATAATTCACGCACAAGTTTGGGGAAATAAATTTCCGTTTCGTTGAATTTGTATTTTTAAAGGAAGGATTTACGAGGGTTGTGAATAAAAATATGTTATTTATTAAAAAATAATTTATTGCGTTAATAAATAAATTTCAACTAGTTTTCCTAAATAATACTGATGTGACATAATCTATGGTAAACGACGGCATGCATATGGAAATGACAATTTTGATAAAAACGTACTTATCGTACGCGTAATAAAAATACGCGATAACAATACTAGATCGATTAGGAGAATTCACGGTGATAATTTCCGAAGCTCGTAAACACGATCACGTGCAACGGCTCGTGTTGGTATCCCCTAATCGATCGACCGGATAAACCGTTTACAAGTCGACAATAATTCCCCATTCATCGAAAACAAAAGATCAAATCTGCTAGTGCGGGAACACAAATCGGTAGCTGGAACGAATTCATTTCTCGAAGGTCTCCACTTCGAGCTCGACCTGCCTGGGTCATCTGGTCGTAACCGTGACAGTTTTCTTGCCAGTTTTGTTCGAGGTCCTCAGTAGCCACGAGAAATCACAGCCAGCGTTTCTCGTCACGATCCTCGTTACTACTCTCTTGTTTTCGCTCTTCTTGTTGGTTTCCGTTGTAATTTTGCACTCTGGCTTCTCTACTTTTGGTTTTTTTCCTGGTTCGAGGTCGAAGCTTATTCTTCCACCGTCACCGTTGTACGTGATGCCTTCTTTCTTGGAGCTCGGTCCGAGTCTGACGCGTCCACCATCCCCCTCGTATTCGATCTCGCCCTCGTTGTGGATGACCTTAAGACGGCAGCCATCCCCGACGATTCTAACGACGCCACTGTTGCGAGTCAGCGTGATCTTGCACCCGTCACCGGTCACCTCGAGGGTTCGATTGTTCGAATCCACATCAACTGAAATACCATCTCCACTGAACTTCTTCACTTTATCCTCGTTTCCTGTTTTCATGATCATTTGTTCTTCTTTTGACAGATAACTGCCAATAATTAATCGATCGAGTTGATCCTCGCTTTTGACAAGTCAATTTTTTATTTAAAAATCAACTTTCAGGTTTTTATTGAACAACGAATCACCGAAATTCAATTTTTCAGTGAATGATCGTTGTTCGGTCAATTTTGACAGCTGTCAAAATGATTTGTTATTCAAAAATTAATTCCAAATTTTTTGTTAAACAAAACCATAATCACTAAAACTCGTTTACTAAGCGCAATGTCTATCGATTTGACGGTTTCGAACAAACAATTTTTTCAATTTTCTCTGAACAATTTCGGCACTAATTTCGGCTGTTCTTCACTTTTGACAGGCCGATGAAACTTTTCGAGCGGAACGAGCGGTAACTGGCTCGAAGTCGAGCCGAATAGTTCCGTGATGCGATTGAGCCAAGCTCGGCGTATCGGCTTCGTTATGAGCACGCTACGAGCTCGCTTGTTCGCTCGAGCTCGACCAATCGTCGACGCCGGCTCGCCGGTGCTTCCCCAAGTGGAATCGGGTACCTTCCGTCGCCGGCGATGCCCCGACGCAACACCACTCGAGCCTCCGCTCACGGGTCAAGGTCACACCGATTGCCAAAACTCACGAACGCAGATAGTATTTTCTCCGTTTGGCTACAATTTCTCTAGTATATGAAATTATTATCGAATTCGCTTGCGTCAAAATATTTATATTTTTTTTTCGGCGAGATTCGTGCGTCACGAGATACGAATTATAAACAGTGCGAGAGGTAAATAGCGCGTACGAGGAAGAGATAAGATGACAGGCGATTAATGGCCTTCCGGAGTTAAAATCCGTTCAATGTTTGGTACGTTGGAGTACTCTAACTACTACGAATCAGCCCATCTAGCGTAAATAACGATGTTTCTAGAAATGAGGTACGGTTTGTCGCATTTCGCAGCCAATCGGGCCAAGGAAATTCGTGACGTGAAAGTATTGTATCGCCGAGGAAAAATTCGAATGCAAAAAGTTGAACAAATTGTAGATTTTTACGAGCCTCTGTCCGAACGGTAATCTCGGAGCGAGTACAACTATACGCCAATTACGTGTATTATGCAATCGAGCGATTATAACAGAGCGTAATCTATGAGAGCGGGGACGACCCAGCGTGTTTTAACCCCGTCACTTTAATGCATTGTACTTATCGAAGGCGATTGATGCGATAGACCCTATCTTTGTCATTATCGTCATTAAACCATATCAATGACGTTTCTCAGAAAAGTTCTTAGCGTGATTTTTCAATTTTCAAACGATTGATTACTGTTCAATATTTTCTCGATACATTGCGAAATTAACTTTTTTTATTCATATTTTAAAAAAACTTGCAATTTTTCCATTAATTAAAGTAGAAAAATAATTATTGACCAAATTATTGATATTCTTGCAATTCTCTTTGTTTCTCTTTTTCTATTTTTAACGGCAATGGAAATCTGTATTAAAACCGTTTTCTGATAACCTATTGTTTGGTGTTGATGTTGATAACCGAAACTCCAATTAGAGGCACCCTGGCAACAAAACTATTTCGGCCGATTTGAATCGGTACTTGCCGGCTTTCACAAAACAAGCCGGAGCAGCTGCTCACCGCGTGTTCACGATCGCCAATCAGTGAATCAACGTTACGTAGCGAGAGCGAGCTGCGGGGATTCACCGAACGGTCGGAGCATAACGTCACCAATCTAAAGAAACCGTGAAATTTATGTTTCGACAGGCTGTACTCGTTCATCTGAAAGCCTCTCGTTTTGCTTGCTTTTAAATTCACAACCGACGCGATGCAATTCTATGAATAAATATTTAATTAGGGATGCAAATTTAGTCTCCGTTTCGATATTTGGTATGAGAAGCTCCGTTGGTCAATACTTTTCAGATTGAAAGATAAGTTCAATGTCATAGGTATGAAAATTTCATAATTGCCTAGACTATTTTATTATATATTGTTTTAAGATTCACATTGATAACGGATTATCGATTTTCTCTTATCGGATTGTGAGAATATTACAAAATCCACTTTGAAAAATGACGTATCGCTTCACGTAGAGTTTATTAAATTCAAAATTTTCTGGAGCAACTTTTTTTTTTATTTTCCTCGTCACTCGTAAAAAGTTGCTTTCAAAGGTTACTGACCGAAGTTTTTTCATCTCGTTTTCGACATCTTCTACACAAGCTACGGAAATAGAATTTTTATAGATTGGTAGGAGAGTTTCTAACATACCAGAAAGATGTCTATTTAATTGAATAGAAAGAATAAAATTAGATCTTGATTAAAAATATAAAAAACACTAAGCAACTACAAATTTACAAAAGTATTATCGTTAAAATTACGAAAATAAATCGAAGAGTATCGTATTCGATAAAAACTTAATCAATTTATCGAATCGGAAATAAAATTTGTTTCGAATGATAAAAATAGCCATAAAGTAGCTGGCATTGCAAAATGCTCGAAATGTCAAACGCAAATTCATTTCCCGTAGCTCATGAGCATAACGGAGACCTGAATAAAACGAAGTAGATTATTTCTGGATCTACAACTGGCGAAGTAAACGCACGAAGCGCACGCCACACATTTTGCATGAACGAGGACATATTCGTGACTAAATAATGCCATTTTTCTAAGGAACGTATTCACTTCCTCGCGAATCTATTTCGAACCGCAACGATTTCGCCGTCGACTTACATTTCTCCTCCAAGTTATCGCGAAAAGTCCCGACGGCGGGAATTACCGAACCGATCGCAACGGAGAAAAAAAATTTCCTGTTTGAAGAACGAAATAGGGACTCTCCGAAATTGAGTTAAAAGGCAATTCAGTGTCGTTTCGCTTCAATTTGCGCGATTCGGGCGACGTCTTTGGAGGCAATTTATGTACTCGATTAATAAACGTCATTGGACGTTTCCGAGTGAAAAGCAGACGAGTGCTTTCTCATGAAATTACTCTCGTCGAGCGTCTTGAATGAACAAATCTAAATTGTTAATCTGACCTTTCCGAATTTAATTGTTTTCAGGAAAGGAAAAATTAAAATGAAAAGCTTAGAGAAAATTGATAAAACGAAATCTATTATAAATTCATAACAAAAATAAAAATATATAATGTGAAAGATAGTATTACTGTGCATAAAATATTTAATAATAATAATAAAATAATAAATGATAATTATAGTAAACAAAATTCATTTTATTTTTATTATGAAAATTAATTTAAATACGATTTTTTAAATCAAGAATTTTCCTTAAAAAATTATGTGCAGAATCATTCTGAAAGAACTTCGAGAATGTTGCAATGTTTCATCGCGAAGTGCGAAATTTCCCAAGCGGGAGGTCGCAGGAAGGACTCGGTTCTTAGCCGGGGAGTTGAATGGCCTTCGCGCTACGTGATTTTCACGTGAGTTGTACATTTTCGGCCCTCGTTATTGGTCCAGATAATCGAATGACGTAAACCCCATCGAGCAGAGGGAAATTACTTCCGTCGTGGAATTGCGTCTCCAGAATCGATTTGTCGCAGAATTGTTTCCTACGGATATCCGCTATTTCGTTTAAACAATAAGAAAACCTTCCAAGTTCGAACTGATGTTGAAATAAAAAATAAAGGTGAAAAATGTAGGGAATTTTGAAAGCATTTGGAATTGAAAATTATATTTTCACTCTCTTCTTCATCGCGAAAGTAACATCGGAGGTGTGGATGAGAAATAGCACAAGAGCGAAGGTTTTGTCGACTCGTGACTGAAATCTTAGGGATACTTGAGAAACCTCGTGGTTTAAAGTCCCAATGTCGATTTTCTCTTACGTAATATTGCTTCCGTAATGCAATTACGGTTTCGTTCGACTCGGCTGGGGATAAAATCAATTAATACCGCGACGTCGGTGTCTCGATTACGTTGTCAACCTAATACCCATTGAGAGAAAGGAAAAAAAGTATACCTATCTAAATTTAGTTCTCAAGTTGCTTTGAAATCCACGCCTACATATAGGGTGTCCTAATATTATCGATTTGTATCAAAATTATACCCATCTTGAAATTATCTATAAAAAAAAAAGCGTCTACTTCTCTCGTCAAGTGAGAAAAAAGAGATTTTACAAAGTATCATTGTTATAAATCGACTGGGTTCAAAGTAAATGTCTTACAACATACTATGAAACACTATAAATATTATTTCTACTATATGAATGACCACTAAAAGGGAATCGTGAAGTAAATACTGAGTATGCAAGATCAAGGATATCAAAGATCTTCAAAATATATTCCCTTGATCTTTGTACAAATTAAATTTATTTCCTAACCGAATGAAATAAGAAGTATTAACAATAATAATAGCAATAATGTTAGTTCTCGCGTTACATTGAAATCTACGCCGATGTATACGAGTTCTTACTTTTATTTCACTACCGGATCGGCAAACGATTATTTTACAGAGCTTGTCTCGAGTTTCCGTAGTGGCGCTCATCGACTCAGTCTCGAGCTCTCGATCCTGCTTCGAGGATCTTGCGCTAAGACTTCGTAGTCGATATGTAACTCCGCTTCAGTTTGTTTGTCTCAAAATTTAAGACAATTAAAAAAACTATGGTCGAATAATCAAAATTAATTGATTACCGAGAAAATGGTAATGTTACTAATTAATTAAACGTTTAATAACCGGTATAACTATGAAATGATATTAGTAATTTATTTATTAGTTAATTTAATTCGTCGGATTGAACTAATATCAACTTTCAATTACAGAATGCTATGAGATGAGCGAGCAAGAAAAGCTCGTCATGGAGACGAGTCCTGATACTTTGCCACCACCCAGCGACGCGTCAATGGACGCGAAAATTTCGCCAAACGTGGCTCGTCAGGATTCGGGAGTTCCAGAGGAACTAGTTTCGCCAGGCAGCGATTCGGATAAGCCCAACGAGGACGATCCAAATGCCACGATGAACAGCGAATGCAACGTTACCGTAATTCACATTACGGAATCCGAGGGCTACAAAGCCGCACAGGCTGCGGCAAACGCGGCGAGTAAAAAGGACGAGAAGGATTACGCAGCGGAGAACAAGGAGAGCAAAGACGGCAGCGACAGCGGGGTCGAGGGCTGCGCAACTGAGATCACCAGGGTAAACATCTCAAGATTTTCAAGTCGGTGCTTCAAGACGTTTTTCACCTCAAAGATTATCAAATGTTCATAATTCTTTGAAAGCTCGATACAGTGTTCAAAATTTTATAATCGATTAGGAAGACCGTTAGATTATTACGATCTAAGGAAAAATTTGTAAAATGTTCTTTAAAAGTGTTCTGAATATTTTATAGATTTTTAGATTCAGAATTTTTGCAGTAAATCAAAGTAGGTATGCGTAGAAATGGAAGAATCTGTGAAAAATTAAAAGCTTTTCCGTAATCAGTAATTTGTTGTAGGAGGGTTGAGTAGAAATCGTTGTTCGAAATCTCTTATCAACTTCCTGCTCTGGAAGGGCTCGCCGATGAAACACATCAGTTCGCAAAGATAGACCTATCTTATCCCGCGCGACATTGATCCAATTCGTCATGGGCTTTCACACCCGAGCGCAATGTTCACTCGCGCTTTACGTGCGCGTTCTGTTCCGCGACGTTTATTTACGGTACGGGGCCCCCGGTTGAATATTTGGCGCAAACTCGTCGTATCTCAGTTGATTCTGCGAATTATCGCGTTTATTTCGAGAGTTCGAAATCCGCCCGGATTTCGAAGATACCAGACGTGTTTCTCTTGTTACTCAGGAACGTTCGGAAACGGTATTATACAATACATAGCTGAATTAACATATACTCATTAATTAACACATTTTTTCTATGAGTTTTTCTTTATACTGATTTCAATTATATCAGTAAATGAATAATGAGAATTCATTCAACATTTAACAATATTCTCTAATTGTTATTTCATTTGGACTAAAAAAAATTGTTACTTCCAGGTGAGAAGCCGAAATAGCGTCGATTACACGAGCAGCTGCAACAATCTGGACGAAGCATCCTGCGACTCGAGCTTAGTCAGCTGCTGTTCGGTTTACGAAGAAGCTTGCACCACCCTACCGGACGACAGGTCGACCAGCGAGAACTGCATCGCGAATGCAACCGGAGAAGGTACCAGCGAGGGAGGCAGCGAGAGCTCCTCCATCGCTGGGAGCGTCTCGGCTCGAGTGAGCAGAATCACGAGTTCATCAAAAAGATGCGCAACTTCGGCAACGCCAACGTGCCCGGGAAAGAGGAAGACCGTGTTGGAGACACCGCGATCCAGTCGATCCCGCAACGGTTCGGTGGCCAACAGTGTGGCGAGCGCGAGCGTCACGGCAACGCCGCGTTCGAAATCGCGCTCCACAACACCGCGAAATATTTTGAGCGGCAGGGCCCAATCGCGAACGAGAGAGAAGTCTACGACTCGTGATCAGCCCACCACACCGACACCTTCGACGGTTACGACGACACCGAGCGGTAGAACGACGTCTAGCCGTATGACCGCGTCCTACACCTCCCAAACTCGCACCAGGACTCGTCCTCTGCCCGACTCACTGCCCTCCTCCTTGACCACCGAGATCAACCGAGATCTAGCCCAGAGAACGAGATCGGGAAGCACGCAGAGGCAGAAGCTACTGAACGGTAATTCCACCTCGAGGTACACAGGATCCGCGAGGACTCCCAGTTCCACGCCCTCGGAGGAGTCGAAGAAGATTTCCACCTCGAGGACGGCTTACGTAGCCAGAACGGAATCGTTGAGGACTTCCAGAGTGGATAGAATGAGCAGCAGCATGGACAGTAAGGCGCTAGACGCTTACGCGACGTTACCGAGAAGAACTCGCGCGAAGCCGCCGCTCACGAAGCCCTGCGACACGGTCAAGGACAGATCGGCGGCTTCGACGAGATCGAGATCGGGTAGTAGAGACGCCAGTCTCGGCAGGCAGCAGAGAGAACGCACCGCGTCCAAGGACAGTGGCCACAAAACTCTACCTCCTTACCCGAAACACAGGAGCGAGAAAACTAGAATATTTCACGAGACGAGCGTTCAAACTGGACTGACCGGTGACGATATAGACAAAGCTTTATCCGGGGTTGTACCGAACTCGATTTCTGGCTGTGACGTTATCGAGAGACTGCCGGTCGCGAGCCAAACCGAAAGCACGTGGGAGGACATGATGAGCATGCAGGCGGAGTTGAAGAGACTAACGGAAGAGAACGCAGCGAAGAAGAAGGAGAACCAGAGACTGACCACAGAGCTGGTAGAGACTAAGAGGCTGCTGGAGGAGGAAAGGGCCGATCATGCTTTCGCCAGACAGGAATTGGATAGAAACGCGCAAAGGGTCATGGCTATGCTCGGCACACCGCAGTCTGAGCATGCAGGTAACGCGATATACTTATGTAATTGTATACCCTGTCTTCTCGTTTCTTTATCAATATACGTGACTATAAAAGAATTTTTTAACCGACGATGTTTTTATTCCGTAGAAGGAGGTGATAGTCTTCTGGAACTGGAATCTCAGATTCAATCGTCTGGACAAGTGGTAGCTAGTCAACAAGTCGAGATCGCTGATCTTCAATCGCTATGTCGTATGCTCAGTAGGGTAAGTAATATATTTCTTTGATACTTATAAAACGTTTTCTGCAATTTGTAATTTCATATTGAAGGATTTGGAGAAAAGTTTGGCGGCGCAAAAATCTTTGTTGCAACAGCAGCAGGAACTGGAAGCTGAGGCAGCCGAGATGCAAGATTTTCTTCAGCAAGAAAAAGCTACTTTGGCGGAAGCGCTTAAGGAGGTCGAGATTGAAGTGAGTAGAAAGTGAAACAATTTTTGTTGGAACCGATTTGTAATGGTTTTACGATCTTTTAGATGAAAAAGAAAGACGAGATTTTGTCCCAACGGGAAATCGAGTTGAGCCGTCAGACGGAAGAGTGTAAACATTTGGTTCGCATCAGTGAACAGCGAAGGTAATTTTCATAGAATTGTCAATTTTTAGTTAAGCGACTAATATCGATTTTGTTGTGACAGGCAAGAAAATCTGTCAGTCAGTATGAAATTGAACGCCGTCGAGCGTAGGTGTCGCGAACTTTTGCTGACCCAAGGTGCGACTGTATCTGGAGCCGCGGTGGCTCTTTCTAGTTTGAGCACTAGGTTGGAAGGTCTTGTCGAGCAATTAATCACTTCTTACAACATCTCTGAGAAGGATCTTGAGGTACGGAAAGGCTAGGGTTTTGCTCTTTTTGGAATGATTTATGTAACACCAACGTTTGATGGTTTTCAGGATGTAATTTATCATAACGAAGCATATAGTAGGAGTAATAGCAGTGTTGAGTCGAGTCCGGTGAGCTCAAAGCACAGTTTGAAGGAGTGTATACCGAGCCCGAAAAGTGGTTCTTTCGTTTCCGCTGTTATTGGCGCAATTAGAAACGCGGCTACGCATCCTTTCGCAACGAAATCGGCCGAGAAGAAATCCATCGATACGTCGAAGCAAATGTATAAAGGTAAATTGACGAATCAATTTTGAAATTTTGTTATTGGAATATTGGAGTTTTATCAATACCAATTTGTTTTTTTAGATATAAGTATGGAATCGTCATCCGATATACTGGATTTCGAAACCGAGCCGTGTTTGATGATGGAGAGCGTCTTGGAAGATGTACCGATAACGGATACGTATTCGCACAATATGGTGTCGAGCAGTGATTCTTTGAGAAGAGCTATGAGCTTCCCAGAAACTGTCGATGAGAGCTGCTTGAGAAAGAGTCGAATGAGAGATGAATGCACCAGCTTAACGAATCTCTCTCAAGCAATATTGCATCGACGTAAAGTAAGTATAATATTTAATCTTAAAAATTCTACAAATATAAGTAAGTAAATAAGTACTTGTTGACTATTTCTACATTCCGAATTCAGGTGGAAGATGAGGAAGAGGAAGAAGGCGAATCTATAAGCGAGTCGGACAATGGAATTAGCGAATCTCGGTTACCGCTGAGCGATTTCGGACCCAACATTACTCTTGTTGATCAAGTCATCGACGTCGACAATCTAGTTACTAAACTTTTAAAAGTATTGCGGATAATTCAATTAGACAACGATACCTGTATTCAGGAATTGAAGGAAGAGAAGTGAGTAAACGTTGTCATTTGAGTTAAACTTTGGAACACCGAATTGAAATTTTGAATTATTTTCAATAGGGGTGATCTTGAAGCCAAGATAGAGGTTACGACAAAAGAACTAATGGAATTACAGAAACTCGCTGGAAATCTAAGAAAAAATGACGAAGTGCTGAATACTTCGGCCGATCGACGGCAAAGCGTTATGGATAATTGTCGTCTACTCATCAAGGAGGTAATAGTCGATGATATCGCCAGTAAATTTCTCTAAAGCGCTTTGCTGTTGGCTCGATAAGTTTCTTTTTAATTGAACAACTGAATTTTTATGATAAGATGTCAAATGGAATGATTCCTCTATAGGCGGGTATGGAAGAAATTCGAATCAACGAGCCCGTAACTTTAAATACCGATTCCAGTGAATTGATGCATTGCGAGGATCTCAACGCAAATTCTACTCCAATTCTTCTGCGTTAAATTTTCATTTACAAAGAGTATAAATTGTAAAAATAATTTTTTTAATCTTGCCTCTACTACAATATTCGACAGGGAAGAAGAATTTTTAATATCAGAGAAGATATATTGCCATGTGATGCACCATCAAATATATTTTGAACTAGATGAAATCTTATGCCAATGTCGCTAAATATATATTATAGTTTTAAATAACGAAGTTATGTCAGGCGCGTGCAACCGTCGCTCGTGCTATAATTTTTTGTATGATATTTGGTTCCATTTAATTTTTGTAAACATTGTCTTAAAGAATAAATTAAATATTTATATGTCATGTAAATACCTATAGGGTAGTTATAATCTTTATTAAATTAATCGGCAATTAATAGCGTTTTTTTCATACTTTTTAAGTATTGTACGAAATCATTCATAATCATAAACAAATCATTTCATTGTCATTTTCAAGATGAAAAATTATGGTAACAACATGTTGATAAAATATCGAATATCTCTGTTACATTTCCGAGAATTGATGTCGACATGGTTTTTAATGTTATTTATGTCAATATGGAACTGTATAAGATTGACGAACTTGTACATTTCTCAAAGTGATAACAGGGTACATTAGACTAATGATGTACGATGAATCTACGAACGATGGATTTCAGGATGATAAAAGGCCTTTTAATGTATCTTTCTTACATACGGTTTTATTTATAATCGACTCGTAATTTGTTTTACAATTGTTAACTCCATGTAATCCATTTTTAGATCTCACTATCATTTGTTCGAAGCAAAATAATTATTAAGAAACGTATATTTGTTATATATAAGTGACGACGTCGAATGCATAAATGCTGCGCATCATCATTCACGCTTCGTAAACCTCATATCAAAATTAAAATAAAGCATTTAATAATTAAGATAATTTCGCTTTTTCTCTTAAATCAAAGGAAATAATATCGCACTTATCATTACATAACTGATGTTTAAGAAGCAAGTACTATAATTGTTTGAACCAAACGAATGATTCCACCCAAGTTTAAATTATATAAAACGATACATAAATAGTCCATAAGCATTTTTTATACAGAATGATATTGTGATGTTGAACCAAAAAAACTCATAAATGTATTTTCATTTTTGGTCGAAATAAAATTCATTTCAATATATGTACTTCATTATAATTCTTCGAGTATTAAAAAGGTACAAAATATATATGGTTCCTACGAAGATTCTACCCCGTGATTAATTGGAAGCAAGCTTCTAATCCTTTTATATATATTCTAACAGCAATTTTGTTTCACCTTTTATTCAGAAACTTTACTTACACCTGGATTTTTCAAAAGCGGAATCAAGCTCAGCCTTGGCGCACGCGATGAAGAAGTGGTGTAAGAAAACTTGTTAGTAGATGGCTGCTTGACCTGAAATAAGTATTCAACGTTAAACACCATTTACTAAAATATTATCAAAAATCGAATCTTATTATTATTATAACTAATATTTCATGTCAATAAGAAATTTCTTCAACTTCTTTTTAAGATCAAATATACGAAGCAAATGAATTTTAATTTACAAAATCTACATTCTTTAAAAACATAAATTACCTGTGCCCGACCTTGGTTGCCGTAGGTCGACTTTGGCTGATCTCTGGTTTGTTTTTGTCGGCAGTGGGGTTTATGAGACTGCTGATGTCGCCAGGTTTCGGTGCCGTCAGTTTGTCGCTGAGAACATTGGCGAGGAAAAGCATTTCAGCCGGAGCGAAGACGAACACCAGTCCATCGAACTCGAGTCGATAATTATCGGTCCCATTTTGTCTCTGATCGTAGAAATCGGTGACTGGATTTGGTGGCGGGTAGGTCGTCTGCGGGGTCGGGATAGTGGTCGCGGAATATTTATCGACACTACCTGAAGAACTTCCCGAACCCTTTTTCACCGGGCCACATCTCGCGGTGGTCAGGGCGATCGCAAAGATTATCGCAGTTTTGTAATTCTCCATGATGTAGAAAAATAGCAACCCTCGGACGATACGACGGTCGAGGAAGAAAATTGAATGAACCTCGCCGATCGTGAAGACGCTACTAACGCGAGCTCAACGAGCCCTCGTAGAAGCATCCGCGTCCCCCACCTGGCTCTCCATCTCGTCAGGATCTCGAGGCGTGGGTTCAAGAACCCCTGTCTGCACCTAGGATGTTATTACCATTTTTCCTCAGCTGGTGATTAATTTTTAAAAGTCCCATGACTGATTGGCGGAAAAAAGGAATACGTAAATATCCGAGCCATTATGGCGTCCTTTATGTCGATCTTTTTGCGGATGTCAGGATGCTTAGCAACAAAACGGCAGGAGCTCAACGGCCGATTTGCAAAGGGTAACAACCTCGTATGGCCGTGTCGAGTTCGTTTCATTAATTTTTTTTTCTTCTCTCCCCGTAGCTTTTATGATCGCCGTTCTGTTTGTTCCGATAAAGAGGTTATGTAAAATATATCTGGTAAAGAATGCTTTTTGTAATTTCGCCAATGTTACATTATCTTATCGAACTGTCTTTAAATTTTAGAAATTGACTGTTGATCAGTTTTTGAGGAAAATTCTTTCGAATATAAGTGTGTGAATATGATAAATATGATAGCAAAACACAAAAAGAATGAAATAATTTTATTTTCATTTTTCATACTCATATGTATAAAAATCATGAGCTTTTAAATTCATTTTATGGTTATAAATAAATAATATCATGAAAAACTAATTCAACATTATTCAATTTCGTTCACGTTTCTTTAACCCTTTCAAGGCTGAGGAATTCGTGTGCTGATATGTATTCAAGATCACCTTGACTTTCATACGTTGAATAACCCTGCCCTTGTTCTCCGTTCGTTGGTTAATATATTATGCGTCGTGCGTGCAAGAATTTTCTGCACATTCGATGCGGTTAAGCAACGCAATTTAAAGTAATCAGTACATTCTGCTAACGTTCGTTTGAATATTACGATATCTACGGACTTGTGAGGTTATAAGATATTAAATGAAAATTATTTAAGAATTTTTTTTATTGTTTATGCAGTAAATTTATATCACATGAATACGTTTTATCCTATACTACACACTTTTTCCATAAATCTTACGTGCTAAATTTGTAATAAAAAATGTATTATTGCATAAATATTAATTATAATTATATCAAAATTTCATTTCATAGTTTCTTCTCATCACTCGTCGAAGGTGAATTAATTTTTTGAGATGTAATATGTTGAATCGAGACTTGTTCGATAGGCTTCCCCAAAGCTTCGCTGTTCTCTTCGACTGGTTTCGCTGATTTTTCGATCTTCGCCTGCTTGATTTCGTGAATCGGTGACTCCTGAAGGTTGCTGTTGCTCGACTCCTCTATAACCTCCAACTTGGCTGCTCCTGGAGCTTCCTCGTCCTGACTGATCCTCACGATCTCGACCCTGTAGGGTTCGTTGCTTTTCTCCAAAATTTGAGATCTTGAGGTTACCTGAGGATCCGGTTGAGGTTCCAAGATTTTCTCTTTAGGCTGCTCGTCAATTTTCGGAATATCCTTGTCTTCGGGGTTAGTGTCCTCGCTGCTGACGTCCATAGTATTACGCATTTGTCCTCCAACTACATTGTTGACAGTCGTCTGTACGAGATCGCTCATGAACTTGTTAGCTTCGTCCTGGTTATAAGTCACCAACACGAGTAGGTTTTCCAACTTGGCCTGGACGTTTGTCTTGCCATCCTGACGTTGGTCGTAATGCAGAGGAGCACCACGAATCGTTGCAACTAACGCCGACAGAAGGATTAGTTGGATCATCGTTGATCTTCTCGGGTTGACCTTGACGGAGCGAGACTCGATTCGTGACTGTTTATACCGAGACTCGAGGGAATCCTCGGGGCTGCGTGTGCCGGATAGAGGACGAACACTGGAGAGGGTAAACGTACTCGAATAATTATCGTATGGAAACACCCCCTTCCACGCTGGGGGCACACCGAGTACGGGAACCTGATGCATTTCCGCGATTCGTCAAATTTTTGTAACCCTTTCTGGAGTGAAAGACGTATCTATCTCTGTAAACTCGATAAGCTTTCGTATTTCATATTTTGCGAGCTTGCACATCAGGAGCTTTCATTCGTGTAATTCTGTAAACTTCATTCAATGAAAAGAAATACTATCATATCTCCTTTAATGAGTATATTTCATTTATTTTTGTTATTGGTATATATATAACTGGCAAAATAGATAATTTTATGGCCCTGTATGAGGAAAACGTAAAATATATTTCAGCAAATAAAACCAGAAATGAAATTCGAAATTCCCTTGTCATTTTCATGCAAATTTCATGGAATTGCGAAGCGAGAATCGTTTTGAGGTTAGAAATTATCGAGAGGAAGGTCCTGGAGAGTCGTCATCGCGAATCTTGGACCGCATAAGGTGAATGCCTCCTGCTGTTCGCGAGAGGAGAGTCTTAAAAAAATTTCACGAGCCTCGTGCGTGGAGGCGGTCATTGGTTTACGAGTATAGCCGTGACCGGTCGTCAACCTTACTCTCGTCGAAATTTACTGTTCGATTTATTTGCATATAAACGAGGTTTATTTTACGAGTCGATAACCCTTCATCGATTGTACTTTCGACGAGACTACTTTCAGTTTTGAAAAACGAAACCGCAACAACACGAAGAGAGAAGACGAATTTGTTTTCATTAAAAAATTTATTGTAACATTGAGAAATACATAGTTAAACGAAGCTCTCTCGTAAAAGTGCTCCCAACGATGCGAGTACACGCTATCGAGGCACCGTTATTCGGAGGGAACATTGACTTGTAGAACGATAGGCAAATTTTCCTCGAGTTTGCAGGAAAAGAGCTCCAGAAGCGAGAAGATTGTTTTATGGCACGAGGGTTCAGTTCCTTGGTCGATTCCGTTACGTTTGCTGTTTGACGCTCTGCCTGAGGTCATCAAAGAGTTTCGGTGCAAATTTCATTGCTAACCTAAAAATGATTAAAAATTAAATACGAATTTACGATTAGAAATTAAAAATTGATAATTCCGCGTCAGTTCTATTACAGTCATCTATTACAGTTAACTGGCGCGAAGCGTCACTGAGAATTCTAATTATTGATTCATACGTCAGTGATTATCGTCGAATTAAAAGCAAAACGCATCACGCGGAGATATACATTACACACTTACGGTATCAAGGACAAGCGTCTCCTATTTGACTTGCGGCAACGTCCGCGACCGTTTGCTCGATAACCCGATCGACAGCGTTTGCCGATCGGTTGATCTTTGCTCAACTGTTCTCCATCCTCTGATGATAGACTCTCCGTCGTATTTTCAACATCAATCACTTCCAGGGATGAATTGGTCTTGCTAATTCTAGCGACTAACGTCACGTTGGATGCATTCACAACCGTGACTTCTAAAATTTCCGTAATATGTGTTATTTTAATCTTCTATTAATTGAACCATCGTTTGCTCTTAACTCAAGTAATACAAATTAGGTTAACCCATGTAAAAACGAAGCAACTGTTATTGGAAGCTGAGAACTTTGAAGATTAGATTGAAACTCGTTTCGCCTCACCTGTCGTGTAATCTGGAACATCCGTAGTATTTTTTTCGTCGCTCGTATCATTAGATAACGCAGCCGTTGGTACATTTTCCACCGACTCCGGTGTAACTGCTTCCGTTGTGCTCGATAGCTCGTTCGAGAGGGTCGTCTTCGTCGTTGTGCTAGTTATCGGCTTCGGTGGCTTCACCGTGAAGTCTGAGTAATCGTAGAAGTAATCATAGTCCTAGGAATGAGAAAAAACTTGATATTTTCTCTCTCTCTCTCTCTCTCTCTCTCTCTAATGCGACTAGTGCGTGAACGGGAAAATCTAGATAACGATAACGTTATCGCGAAGAACGTTTCTCGGTACTCAGTTTACCGTGTAATCTTCGAGGAGCTCGGAGTCGAGGAGCGCGAGCACCTGAACGTCCTTAAGATGGATCTGAACATTGAGCTGACCGGTCTGACGTTGGTCGTAGGTGGCCGGTGCCGAACGCGTTGGTGCAACGGCGATGAGGAAAAACGCGAGGACGCCGGTGAACATGACGAGGTGAGAATCGCCGGCCGGTCGAGGATTGACTGTGACCGAAGTGGAAAAAAAAGCCACGAAAACGTTGTCGAGTGGCGAGTGTTGAGGTCATCCGGCCTGGCTACCTGCCGCGAAACCGGTATCTCGTTCGCAACCAAGATTGTCGTTCGTCGGGTTCGTTCACCTCTCGCCACTAGTCGTTTATCAATTTTCTCAATGTGGAATATCATTATAGTCGACCGATCGGATTCTCGTACCAGCAAATATCATTTCGCCAAAGATTCTTGTCGGAATTTTGCGTCGAGGTAGTCTTACTTGTTTCGGATGCGTCTTGTTTAACAATTCCCACGGGTACTTCACCGATTTCATTCTGCTGATTTTGATATTCGCGAGCGAGAATTTTTTCTCTGAAATCACTCGCTTCGATGATATCACATGCACCTGAGTTTCCACGAAGCGAGCTTACGTACGCTATACTGGTGCATAAAAAAACGTGAGCGGATATTATGTCACGAAAAATCGGAGTCCTACGACGTCCCGATTGGCATCGTGTGTGGATTTCATTGGCACGTTCTAGGGGGCAAGGCCGAGCTACGAATGTGACCCCGAACGATCTCTTTGTATAGATGAATCCCGTCGTCGAGTCCAGAGAAATGAAATAAACACGTTCGAAAACTTGGACGAGACGCTCTCGCTGTGTTTGCGGTTTTTTCTCGTCGTATTCTCTCTTTTTCTTCTTTTTTTTAATACCTTTAGCGGAAATAGGATTGCCATAACAAGATATCGGTTATTTCGTTTTTTTTTCTTTTGTTGCATCTCGAACGAAGGAGAAAGGAAGATCGCACTGGATGCATACGAATTGCATACGACCTAATCGGTGACATTTGATCGATATAGGTTATTGCGAGAGTGGTGAGAAAGAGATGGGTAGACGTCGGTATTACGACGGGATGTGTATATGTATGTAAACGAACGCGAGATTACGCCAAATGACAGCTGAATGAGGTATTATACGCGGTTTGTATATAGATTCGACGGAATTCGATGACGATTTTGTTTTAAATGTGCGATGGAGGGATAATTAATTGCGAATCTTTCGCTGATCGTATCGTTGTGTGAGTAATAACGTCTATTATTGCCACACGTCCGCATACCGCACACCTTATCATGCATCGTTCGAGTGAAAACAATGTTGCACTTCTTTAAAAAGTCTGGTAATTATCTACAAACGTCACAGTTAGTTATTTCAATACTAGTTCAAATGAAAAATATTGTTATTTATGTCTGACATAACCTCAAACATTAAACGTTTATTAATTTTTAATCCTCTGTTGTTCTTACGTACGAGAAACGACCGATATGAATTGTTTGTAGCGAGTCAACTTGTTTTTTTCCCAGGGCAAAGAGATAAATCTGGATTGCAATTAACTTCGCCTACCAAACCTGTCGATCCCGGGAAATCGACAGATGGATTTACAGGGTGTTTATCCTCTCCTACCCAGGCAGGTGCTCTTTGTAGCCTCGAGGAGGAAGAGGAAGATGATGTAGTTTTGGATGCCAACGACCAGATCAATTATTTTAGGTCCCGTCTTTCCAAAACGCTTCCAGAAATTTTATCTAATAAAAACGCTCTGGGATATTTTATACAGTTTCTAGAAACAAGAAATAGCGTTTCTTTAGTCAAATTTTGGTTGGAGGTGGAAAACTTGCGCCATGAGTCGACCAACAATGGCAAAAGAACAAGCGATAATGAATTTCCTTGTAAACTAAGTAGTATAAGCGAATCGCTTACCCCTGAGAGCTTATCGAGCGAAAATGAAGAATCTTCATTGGATAACAATGTAAATAGTAAAAATATTGAATCAAATTGTAACGTTATACCAAAGACTAAGCAGACAAATAGCGAGAAAAATCAATTGACGCTGTTACATGAAAGAAATGAAAATATTTCTACAACTGCCAGGCAGGACGCGTTACGAATTTACAAAAAATATATAGCTAAGGATGCTCTAGGTACTAATTGCGTTCCAGAGAAACTCAAAACAGAGATGGAAATGACATTACCCAATGAAGATATTGAGCCTACGTTGAGGTGCCTATCGATTATACAAAATAATGTATTAAAAATATTAGAAGATGAGTAAGTTGATTTATAAATATTACACGATATAAATTTTTAAGAACTTTTGATTTATAATGAGATTGTGTTACAGGTACGTGAATGATTTTATGAGGAGCGAATTCCATTGTAAACACCAAATTGATGTACTCACATGTGAAAATGTACAGTTAGCAGATATCTTACATAATGAAACGTCGTTTTTTTATTTTATGGAGGTGTGTAATATAGGGGTATTTAAGGAATTATTTATCTAAATCTAAAAATATAACAATTGCAGTTTATGGAGTTGGAGAATAGAAGAGAACTTTTAGATTTCTGGATGTCGGTTATGAATTTCAAACAGACTTTGATTGGGAAAGAAAATCAATTGAACCCTATGGATGCACAGTCAGATGCTCTTATTATTTATGACAAGTAAATATAATATGCGGTGTATGAACTTTGTTATTTTGTTTAAAAAATGTTTAACTTGTTTATTTTTACGATCAGATATTTTAGTTTACAAGCTACTATGCCATTAGGCTTTAGCGACAAAATTCGATTCAAAGTGGAGCAAAATATATGTCGTGAAGATGGTAAATCGCCTCAATCCGATTGCTTCGATGAACCGTGTAAAATTGTTTACAAATTTTTAAATAAGGTATAATCTTAGTCTTACCAATATATTACATATTTAGTGAAACATTTGCGAGTATTTGTAAAATATTCGCTTCATTTTGCAGCATTATATCTCCGCCTTTTTGTCTTCGCAATTGTATTACAAATATCTGTCAGAATTAATTAGTACAATTCAAAGCAATCCGTCTAATTCACATCCACGAGTGAAGAGAGCCGGTTCTGATTGTAGTAGTGAAATAAGTTCTATAAGTGTCAGTACTACTAATTTGAAGAGCGAAGTAAACGGCAATATGAGTATAGATACCAGGCAATTGTACGATCCAGATTCTTTATGGAAACGGAATAAATATAGGTATTTTTAAAATATTTTTTTTAATTGATTTTCTACAATCTTTTTTGAAAATTAAATTTTTTGTAGTCTGAGTGTTGGTTATATAGACGGTTTAGGCAGGTTTGTGACAGAAATCGAGCCAGATCCCTATAGAAAATATGGTAAAATCAGTATAATACGTTTTCCAAAATGTTTTTGAACAGAATAAAAATATATCTTTCATATATTACAGAATCTCGTTTAACACGTGCTGTGAAAAGACTGGTCAACATGGATCAAGATAAGGTGAGTATAAGAGTTGAATAAGTTCTTTTTAATTTGAAATAATTACAAGAATTTTTATTTTTAGGCAAAGGAAGAATTAGCGTGGAAAATCGCAGAAATGATTGTTCGCGAAATTACATCTTTGACTCTCGGAACAACCGCGACTCTTCCATCGCGATAATCATAATTATTTACGTAACTTGCTTTAGAAATTGAGTTGTTTAGTATGATGTTACACGTTATAGACGTTTATTTCAAAGTACATCGAAGTCACAAATATTATGAAGTGCCAAGTGAGCATCGATTATTTAATTTTTGGTAATGTTAATACTTATTAGATGACATTGATTTACATTTTTTTGACTTACAATTATAATTTTTTAAGTGATACAACGACTGAAAAAATTTGATTACTTTTTTGCAAATATTAAAATATAATATAAAAGTAAGATTTGAGGCAGCGTAAATTGCACTTTAATCTGATGTATTCAGTAAAGTTATTTACATATCCTTACATAGTGCGGCGTTAACAAAATAATTTAAAATCTGACATAATTTTGAATTACAAATATGATATTCTGTTACTTTGTTCTTTGAGATTACATCGAAGTATTATCTTAAGTGTGATGATTTTGAAATAGTTTTGTGTATTTTACAATTTTATAAATTATATTTTATGGTACTTTATCGCAATTTCTCAAGGCGTAATTTTTTTTAGCAAGAAAAATGACAAGTTATTGTAACTAAGTAAAATATTTTTTTTTATATTTTAAAAATTTGGAACATTAAGAATATTTATTTTGTTCATTTATTATATCTGCATATTTTCTACTGTATGACTTAATTATAACGGCACATATATGCGAAAATGATTACTTGAATGAGATGGAACTCTAGAAATTAATACCTGAAAGAACCGTGCATTTGGATGATCAAATGATAATTGAAAACTACACGATAGAAAATAACGCGATTAAGAGACGCCTAATAAAAAGTGTAATTATGATTTAATCATAAAAATATATTTTATTATGATTCAATCAGAGATTAAATTTTTTACAAAATTAAAAAATATTGTACTCAATTGAGAAATGTACTATTTACCTAATATTTCTAATGGTAGTGCGATCTATTTTTCGATGTGCAAATTTTTCAGAGGTGCTTGTAATCAATAATGATAGAAAAAATAGAAAAATCGAAGTTTAGAGTGAATGATTTTCTTTGATAAACGTGTACAGAATTCCATACGCTTATATAACGTGCTTTGTTTTTTCTCGTAACTATCTTTATAACGATAATCGTGTTACGATGTTATTATTAAAAAATTTTATTAGTATTTATATCTCATACATTGTAATTTTCATACAAGTATTTTCGTAATATTTCAATTATGTACAAAATATGTTCAAGTTACTTTTACAATTATCAAAATATACTATAATATCAACAATTCCGTTTATCAATTTTTGTGATATTACGAGTTACAAAAACGTAGTTAATTGTACTCCATGTAAGTAAACAGCGTTCCTTAAATTTATAAGACTTTTTACATGTAAAAATACGGTTTTTTAATCTATATAGGTATACATAGTCTTCCGTAAAATTAAAAGCACTGAGCCTTTGAGTAATACTTACACAGTACAATGCTTTGTATAGAATAATTTAGTTCTATTAGAGAGTTTATGATCACAATATGTAATTTATAATTTATCTGCTATCAGATAAGTATTCTGTTATAAAGATGACGATCCGTTTATACTTGTATGTGGAGTACATCCATAATGTGGATTCAGCAGTGGCGATGATTCAGTTAAATCTATATTATTATTTCTCTTCAGTATGCTGTTCATATTAAAATTTCCAAATCTCTCGCACCATTCGAATCTCAATTTTTCTCTTCTACCCGATCTCTTATAAACAAAAGCATTGAAAAATGCTTGAAGTGGATTCGTAACAGCCTATAAAATCAATTTCATCTTTATTCTGAATTTACAACAAATTTCTTTCATACATACCATAATATACCATAATGTTATGATGGCTTTGACTGGCAGTTGGAACCATAATGTCCATAATAGAATTCCATTAATTAAATTAGGTACCCAGCAAACATAGTATACAAGATTGGTTAAAGCAAATTTACATCTGATCGAATGCACTAATCTTCGTTCACGTCCTGTGATTTGAGCTAGACTGCATGAAACAGCTGTTTGGAGATCTCGTGTGGAAGATAAATAAAGAAGTGGGTTAACTATCATAACAGCAGCCAACAGAACATACGTCACACAATAATTTGGAAGTATTTTTATTATCGCAGTTGAAAAAGATGTTGGGTTATGACAGCTGAAAATAAAAATTCAAATTCATCGCAAATTAACGAAATTTGTAATAAATATACATACTTAGCATCTGGAACATATAACAGCGTCAATCCAAGAGTGGTCAACACCGCAGGACAAATCCAAGCGAACATATGATAACAATTAGGGTGACCTGGGCGTTCTCCGAGGAGCAACTTCATATCTATGGCGTAACAAAGCGTCCAGATCCATGTGGCCATATAAAAGTACTGCGTCCATGCCTATAAATCTCAATTATTATTAAAATTGAAATAGATAATCGATCTCGACTTGATTATTTACCGATGATAATGTACAAAATAAAACACTGGATGTGTCATCCTTCATAGGCATAATAGATTTGAAATTCATCCATAATGCAGATCGAATAAAAATACCTGTAGTAAAATAATATTTTAATTTATCGTTTATTACAATATGAATAGCATCCCAAAAGACAAATTTAGACAATTCATAAAATTATATGACATAACGAATTTACCATGGATGCTTTACTAAACTACCATTATAATCTGCAATAATCAACAGAACCTAAGGAAGCCAAAAGATCTGCAACTGCCAACCATATAATTATTTCCTTTCCTCTTGACGCAGAGAAACTTTGCCAGCGATGGGGAAGATGAGAATCCTCTCGAGGTAAGACCTGCAAGTTTTGAACAATTGAAGAACTATCCTGTTGAGGAATAAATTCAATATACCTGGTATAATGCTCCAAGTATTCCCATAGAAGAAGAAATCATGCATACTGAATTATATACATTAGTATTGAATTCCTGCATTATCACAGTAGCCATATCAGATTGATTTGTGTGATGACAACAAAACGTTTGTATCGTGGGATCGGCCATATCGCGTTTTCTTCCTTCCTTCGTTATTCGGCTACTGAGTGTTGGGTTAAAGGGACGATAAAAACTATTCCCGATAAGCGAACTTCTTATCTAAAAATTTACTTACTTACGAAATTCACTCATGTATCGCTTCTCCGATTCGCGATCATCATCTTTGAGCAGTACTGTTGCTGAGCTGCCGATTCCTAACGTTATTGCGGTAAATTATGTCGCTCCTCATGCTTTTTTTCTTAAGAAGCCCTATAATACAGTTTAAAACAGATTCGTATTGACGCCATACTCGACGCGTATGATAATTAAGTATATCAGTTATCGGTAAAACAGATTTATCGATTACGTTTAATATATCGATGTTTGAAATTAATCGATAGATAGGACGCAATAATGCCAATACAAATTTTTTTATAGAAAATTGAAAATCTTTATTAAATAAAAAAATTTCATCACAGAAATCACTAAAATTATTAAAATCAATTTCTATCGCACTTAATTTGAGAATTTGGAAATTGATGTCAGCCCATTATCTGAAAATTGAACATTTTTAGAATTTCATAAAACCGAATTTGAAAAAATTAAAAAATTAAATTATTAATAAAAAAGAAGTACTTACGAGAGTTTTGCATCGTCCTCTGCTATCCTTCATTTGACCAGAGGGACAGGGTCTCAAAGGCCCATCTATAATGTTCCTAGATACCACCGATGGCGTATCGTAATCGGAGCTATCTTCAATCAGGTTCTCCTTTTCCTGTTTCGAACGTAAGTGTGAACGTAAAGAAGCTTCCGGAAAAGTGAAATCACCCCTGCGAGTTCTCGACTTCTTTGCAATATTTTTATAATACTCTTCGATTTTCCCCTCGTCGTCGTTAGAGGTGCGTCGATATTCCGTAACAATAATCGATTTTTGCAAAATGCGGTCATCCCCGCTGTCCGGTGTGTCGGATAAATCTTTTGGAGTGCCGCCCATTTCGAAAATCCCAGGATAGTCGTCTTCATCAACCATAACCGGCAATTTTGCAGATTTTGTGCCGACAAATGCCAGGATGAACACTAGAAGTGCAGCTTTCATCTCGGTGAGTAAAATGTTCAGATTTATTCCAGCGCGATAGATACAGTGAAACTGAGAGTTTGGAGTTTCTCTCGGTAAATTCGCCGATTCAACTTAGCCGCACATCCGTTGGCTAAGAAACCACAAAACTCGAATTTTAGCCTGTGCAAGATCGCGAAAAAGTTCCGTTTTCGTCATTAAACGCTGATATGAAAATTCAGCGCTTCCGTGTTAACCGGCGAGAACGAATGTCGCGACGTGTCGAGCAGCCAGAAGGTTCGATTTGCGATGCGTTTCTATCCCGAGTTGCAATTAACCGGCTCGATTTTATTCCTTATCGTCCACGATTCGCGGTTCTTATTCGTTATCGCGTCCTCCGTTCTTATTTATTCTTTGCTATATGTTTTTAACCAACACAAAAACTTTCGGAATTTATAACGTGTTTACATTTTGTCAGTTAAAATAAAGGCCGCTCACGTACCGGATGATTAATGTCGCTGATAAATTCCCATTCAAAATTCTCATTCATTTTTACATTCATTACTCGGCCAGCCCATTTTTCTCGCTCGATTAATGCAGCCGAGTGCAACGAGAAGTGCAATAAGTCGAAACCCATCTCATTACAGCGAATTGATGGATTTCAGGTTAAATAGGTTATACGTGGAAACATTTGATTTTAATTGTGTACCAATTGCGGGTGAACACATGTCTCGTAGCCTCGAACACGTGCCCATGTCACTTCGTTGATATGGATATTTAATCCGCAAATAATAATTGCGCAATGAAAATAATAGTTGTAATTACAGTTTGTCGCGGTGGGGTCTCGGACGAAATAACAAAAAACTAAGGTCATTTTATTGAAACCTTATATATTTCAAAATTTTACATTCATAACAGGCATTTAATCGAAACAATGTACATTTAAAGAAACAATGCGTTATATTCAACGATATTTCTGTATTTACAACGATGGATAGTACTATAACTCTTTGTACTCGATGTCTTGAAAAAAGGCTCATTGTTCAAGCCTGTACAAAGCTTCAATTTTCGCTTCGAGAAATCATTTTTTTCTCGGCTACACACATAACATG
Organism: Goniozus legneri; assembly: GCA_003055095.1. Taxonomy (NCBI): domain Eukaryota; kingdom Metazoa; phylum Arthropoda; class Insecta; order Hymenoptera; family Bethylidae; genus Goniozus; species Goniozus legneri. Next base: position 244,335 of record NCVS01000016.1, read on the forward strand.
AATACACTTTTCTCCCCTCAAGCTAGAAGAAATTCTAGAACAATTACGTTTTTCGAATTTTTCCTCTCGGTTTTGTTATTGGTACGTGTATAGATATGTGAAGAGGACATTTTTTTTTTCATAGACATTCAACATTTCTGGAAATATAATTTTTTTATCAACAACAAGTTTATTAATCGGAAAGGAGATATAGTGCTTTTCCGAGAAAAAATCTTCGTCTTTCTATTTACTTTTTATCAACCGAGTGCTTATTTCCATACTGACCACCGTCACCTTGTATACCCTTCCAATAATATTTGATTCTAACAAAATACTCTTTTGGCAGTATTCAGAGAACACTCGGTCGATCGACAAAAATTTTTCTCGGTATTTAAATTTAACAACATGATATGATGCACACGTATTATGCACAAACTGATACACGTCAGATTTCAACAATACAATATCTTTATAGCATTCTTCTGCTCCTCCGAAACGGATTAAACTTATATAATCACGCTTATTATCACAGTCGTTGATGATTCACGCGTTCAACGCAAAATCCTACGCGCGATCAATAGGTCACGATCAACTTTTCATATTGTAGAATTAATATCTCGGCATGATACCTAAAAGTGAAAGCTTGTTCTTTCGCTACATATTCAACAACAATATAGTCTTGCGACTAAATAGATCCTCTGTCAAGTCAAAAAATATTATCTTGCCGCTTGATACACTTTTAGGTAACACGCAATTACTTGTCGAGCTATTCAAGAGCCAGAGTCGAAGCCGTGTGCTACGATTCAATTTTAACAGGGCAATTCTGCAGTTTTGCATCCGGAATGTATTGTCTGGTCTGGTCCCTATCAATATGTATTATCATGAAATTGACTTTGTTGTTTGCCGGCTTAGCGCGGCCTGTTCGTAAATTCTTCCTTGACTCGTGCTACAGAAAATATTTGAATCTTGAATAATTTAACCATTACATTGCAATATTTTTCGCGATATATCGTCGACTCTTCTGCATCGTGATCTACTCACTCAAACTTTCGTAGCAAAATATACTGCTTTGCATTTTACTATTACAATATAAAATTACATCAGTATTAACAATATACTGGTTGTACCAGAATCACCGCAGAATTATAAAGAAATACAAAATGAAAATGTATTTGGGGTTTTAGACGTTGCATGGTTTATATTTTATTTGAAATTTTCGTTAATAAATCAGGCATGTGATTTAGCGCTGGAGGCTGGATCATTTTAATCGAGTAGACAGAGTATTTTTATTCTGTAAAAATATTTTTCAATGGGCACAAATTACTCTTATTCGATTCAAATAGCTTCCAATGACCATTAAAAAAAAGAGCCTCGTCTACACAACCACAAATCATCTTTAATCGGTCAACGAAAAACTCTAGTAGCTCGAAAACTGTAAATCTAACTATAAATTGCGAAAAATAACTTCTCTATTCAGTATTTTATCACTTACTTACTATCTCAATAATATGCGGCAATAAAGGGACACCCTGTATAAATTCGTATTAAATAATCTTAATAACAACGAGATAACGAATCGTAGAAATTTAAAGTTACAGAACGTGTGCTTCGTTTCCAGAACGAGCTTTACTCTTAAACTTAACGTAAACAATTATGCTAATAAATCTCAGTACGTAACGAGAAATACCGTCTTCTTCCATTCCTAACATTAACTACTAACTCTGGAAAAAGTAGTTTTTCGCTTGCGAGTGTGATTCGGCTTCGGTTTACCGAGAAAATTGTAAAACGCAACTTTGCCGTATTAAAATAGTATTTTCGCGCGACGGACAATACTTTTCCACTCGGACGATTCGATTTTCTCCGAAATCTTTGACAAGAGAGAATGGGGGGGGGGGGGGATACGCGATTAGGGAATGTGAAGATTCGATCATTAGGAAATTTTCCTAATTACCACCGCTATAGACTTTCTACTCTACAACAGTAAAAGTGTTGGCATCGAAGATTACGTTTACGTACTCTAGAACACTATTACAAATGGGTCTCAACGAGAAACGTAGGCGACGATGCGCAGCATCGTTGCATCACGGTAAATAAATCTAAAATATTATTATCTTATTCTTCGTTACGATCTATTAGGTGATATATATGTATATAATATATTTGGCGTTTAATTATTGTCCTGCAATTGCGCCCCATTGCGAGAGAAGGTATTTAGAAAAATATACGTAGGTTTTGTACGTTTTTCGTCGAATAAAAAGCAATCCTTAAAGGATGAAAATTCAACAGGCACGTTCGTAGTGACTTCCAGCGTTCGAATCATCTTAAAATGAGGAGAAAATTCGAGGATTGGCGGATCCTCTCGAAAGAATCGCTAATGCGGAATTTTGCTGGCGCTTTTATCGCGACTTATCTTACTCCTAAACGAGACAGAAAACGGAGTATTCCGCCGGAGTTCGATGTTATCGATAATTCGGTGATTGTATCATTTCCGATAAGGTCACCCGTCTCCGAAATTTACCAATCACAACACATCAGGTACTTCAGGAAGAGTTTTGAGTTACGTACCGTCTAACCGACACGACATAAACAATTCTTTGTGGAATTTTTCGAGTATTCAAAATCTAACAATATTCGTACCACAAATTTTTCACCGAACCCCGAAACATCGAACGATTATGCATTTTTATCTGAATTAGACTAGAATAATTGCGATTAATACCGTTAAGTCGCTGAACCTGTAAAAGCTCATCTCGAATACGGAATATTCTTTCTCTCTTTTCTTTCGAGCTTACAGCTAATAAGCTTAAAATTGTAAACATTATTGTCAATTCTGATTAGAATTTTGCATTTTGGCGTCTGAGATCGTTCGGTATTATGACCGTGAGGAAAGCCCCGAAGGCAAGAACTCCGCAGAGAGCAACGCTCGACCAGAAGTCACCCCAGACCTCAAAGAGGTAGCCGTAGAGCATCGTGAATGCAATGCCAAATACTTGAACGATTGCGTTCAGGAGACCGGCTGCGGTTCCTTCGGGTTCTGGATAGGTCAGTTCGGCGGCAAACTCGAAGCCTACTGGCAGATAGCCGGTCATGAAGAATCTGAAAACAAATCAAGTTCAATTTTATGTGATAACATCGAATAAAACGATCTCGGTATTTTAACAAATTCGAAAGGAATTTGTGTAACAAGATTTTTATACACACCCCAATAAACCAGCTGTGACGTATAGAACATAGATACTAGAGCTGTCGATGGTGAAGGTGAAGACAATCATGCCAACGAACGATAATAGATAGACTCCCAATGTAGTTTCTCTACAATTACAAAATAAGTTTGTACTCATTTATTACAAAATCTCGTATGGTTAATTAAATGAAGTCTTACTTGAATTTATGAGTTTTATCCAACACAACACCGCAGACAACGGAGCCCAACATACCGGCACAGACAATAGTAAGACCAATCCTTCCAGCATCTTCTTCGTGACCCTGAAGGAACAAGAATAGGATGAGATAAACTAGATGTTTATTTGACAGTGAATCTTCAATGTATCAAATTTGTGACTTGTGATCGCAATACGCAAAAAAATAACTACATGTTGCAGCGTTTACGCGAACGTCAAAATTCTTATCGACCGATTGTCGTTGAAAACACGCTTCGATGAGTCGATTGTATCGTAATTTCGAGTATGAGTACTATGAACCCTACCGGGAAATGTTCCAGAACAATCTGATTGAGTAGAGTGCTGATCGCGTAAAATATTCCGACATTTATCGCGTAACTGAAGAGCAGCAGCAGATAGCCCGAGTTGGTACAGAGTCTCTTGATGGATTCCAAAAAATCTTCGGAAGAGTCCGCTTCGCGCTGAGCCGCTTGGGCTGGACTTGGTGGTAGCGGTGGTTCTGCTTTGAAGACTGCGACAAAAAATTTTACACTATTACGTAACATGTATAAATGCAATGTTTGTGCTATTATTTCTTCGAATAAAATCGAGTTCCCGTCTATTTATTATTCATTGTTCTGGTAAATTGCAGTAATATATACAAATTATTACGAAGTTCTTATTCCTTATCGGCCGATAAAAAATTGTCCCACTCTGTTGTTGTTTACATCGCTGTCGCGTATATTTCTGAAGAAGCTCGATTTTCGAGAAATAATAAATATCGTGACGCCTCGGTTCTTTTACTCACAAAGAAGTATAAGGACGAGGACTATTGTCGTGAAGGCGGCTACGATATAGAACATCAATTGAAGTCCGCTTCCAATAACGGCGATGTCTTCGTTATTCTTCACTAGCATTGGCGGGAATAGAAAACCGATCGCGATACCCAGCTGAAAAGAGAAAAATTTTTATCTCGTTTCATGCATAATCAATAATCGTATCTAACATTGAGGATTAATTGAATACGAAATCAGTACCACTTCATCCAATGAGCAATGCAAATTCTGAAAGGCTCGAGTTCTCAACTCACGTCAGCGATTATACGTCATTATCATACCAAGGAAGTGAACGATCACTGCTCCTTTAGACCAACAAATCGTGGTTATATTGTATAAAGACCGGAAACTGGTTAAATTTTGTCAAATATCTCGTCGTGCAAAATCTCCCGAAATGCTATTGTAGCAAAAAAACTATTACAGATTTTTGTAGAACTTATTTAAAACAATAATCTTATTTGAAATATATATTAAAGATGATTATATTTTGCAAAAAATTTTAGGATAATTATGTTGTGCATAAAGTAATATTTTTGGTGAGTAACATGTACACTTCTTTTTCATTTGGGATGATCCCTCAGTGGCGAGGGTCATTAGATCCCGAGCTTGCGACTATGACCCATGGGCAACGACTCGTAATAGTCGCGCCCATGTGGTCTTGTTATCTCGATTAATTAATGGACGCTGTAAAATTTTCGTGAGTACTTATTTTTTATTTCCAATGTAATTTTCAAATTTGTGTAAATTTGATTTCTTGTGGCTTACAAAGTTCTATTATTTTCGAATAGGATAGCTTCAGAAAGTGGACAAAAAAGAAAAGCTGTAGAGGAAGATTCGAAAATTGGTGAAACAAAAGTGAAACTGAAAATCGAACGAGGAAACCAAGATGTTCTTGGGAGAAGTACACAAACATCGTGAGTAAAAAGCCAATTATCTCAATATTATGGTTAAATTATATGACATATTTATTACGCGTTATACATGCCAGTTTTATCAATGTTATTACGTTGTTATATTCACGGAGAAGTTATTACCAGCCCTATCCGACTCCCTCGTTCCTGAACCGCTAGCGGCATAACAAGCCAAGAAGGGTGGTTCGGTTATAGCGTCACGTGTATATATTTGAATTAACGCCAAGCATTTTTTTTTTATCGGACTATTTTTCTCGTCATTAATTTCGGAATTTCGTTTCTTTTTTTCAATATTGAGCAATTCGGAATTCGTAGAAAGCAAATTTCAGGTATCCGCTGGCCAAAGAGCCGATAATTCCACGCGTCGTTGGGGTAATTCGTTTCAGCATAATGCTGGAAAATGATGATCGAACTATAGAACACGACGGCGAATGGTTTTGCGGACTCAGAGCATTAATCAGTGTAGGCGAATTCTCGGGTAATTTCACGGGCCAATGTCGCTCAATAAAGTAATAGAGAGTAATTTGTACCTTGGGATAAATTGAATCAGCGGCCACTGAGTAGAGTATGTGCCTATATCTATACGTATATACTCGTATACTCGAGCGAGGTGCAATCTCGAGCGCTAAAGGGGAAGCACCCCATCCAGAACCATCGAGATTGATCGTGGGTCCTCTGCTCGACTCGTTTTCCCATCTAATCGACCCGGTTCTATGAATCTCGAATTATCCCCGTCCGGCAAAACAATTTCATACGGTTCGGGAACCCTCTCTCGTTCGATTTCGGCCGAGGATTGCAAAAACTACCCGGAAAGGGTCTCGGTTTCTTGTGGAATTTGATAAAACGCATTCCGCTGCATTCCGACTCGATTTTAAATAACTAACAATAGACGCGATTTGATTATAAATACATTTGCAACGAGAGGCGGAATTTCATCAAGTGCATTCGAGTGAATTTGTTAGATGCGCTTTTTTAATAAATGCACCCGAGTGCACTTCAAGTGCAGTAATTATAATGCATCACTCTAACACAATTTTAATAATATTATAATAAATGAATTTGCAACGAAGGACATCTCCATCGTATTTTAATCATGAAACCAAAATATGAACTTTTTTCGATGGAATTGGAAATTTCTATGATGTCATGAATTTGTTATCTCATAACGCAATATATCTAAGCCGAATTGTTCGATTCCCGAGAGGTCTTTTTTTCTGAAAGATTGAGTGAGCGAGAGGAAAAATGATGCGTCAGACACCACATGGCCACTCGATCGATAATCTCGAGCATTTCGCACGCTACGAGAGTCACGAAAAGTCAGATTATGGAAACTTACGTAAAATTTGAACTTGATTTTAGGCCGCGGCTTTGTTATTGTGGGAATTATCGGGTTCGTCAAAATAGATATCTCGCGATAATCATAAGCGTTTGAAAATTTTCCTCGGTGAGAGAATTTTTGATAGGATTCTTTCACCAATTCTTAATCTATATACATTCTTAAAATTCTAAAATATTCATCGATAAAAAAACAATAATTAAAATTTTTTTAAATTTTAGGTTCTATCAACGATTTGGACAATTTTAATGAAGGAAATTATTCAATTACCTGATTACCGAAGACTCCGATACTGCATGCGCTGCTGACCTGATCCGGACCGAACCAAACGGCAGCCAATCTCGCCGGCACGGAAAGTATGAATGTTTGACTGAGGGCGACGATGGTGTGCCCCACGAAAGTCACCCAAAATCTGTCCGGCGCTACGCTCAAGACCTTGACCCAGGAGCCGATGCACGTACCGAATGCACCGATTATAGCAGCGTACCTCAGACCCTGCGAAATTCCAGCAAAAACTTATTAGGCTCTCGATATCTTTCGAGGAATCCCGGAATTGCCGGATGACGATTAAAACAAGTAATTGCCGAATTTTGTTTGCACAAGTTTGAGTAGAATAAACGAGTTGAATTCAAACAAGGATTTCCTTTGATTAGCTGAAATTCTTACAATTTATACAATCAAAGAATTATTAAATCGGTAAAAATTGTTTGTATTCAGCACTATACACAGCGATGATTATTTTCAAATGAAAATTTACGTTGAAACCGGACAAATGACTCCCGTCGGGAGGTTTAATGTTAATAACGGATATTCATGAATTGTTCCATATTTCATATTATTATTTTACAATTGGAAAATTTATCGAATGTCCAAAATAATTTTTCGTTGGCATTTTGTTGAATCAACAAATTGTTTCTCTACGAATCAATATCGAAATATTGTTACTGTAATTTCGTCTCAAGCAATTTAATTATCGTAATCGTAATTGGCATATCATTTCGATATTTCGATACAATGGTATACGTTTTTGTTAAACTTTATCGATCCGCGGAGCGATCAAAAATGATCTTATCGCGATTGAATCCTGTCGTTTATGTGTTTATTGCCCCGTGTCTGTCTCGCAAGATCTCGAAACATGTCGTTTTAATTTAATGACGGTGATTAGCGATTGAGATAAGAGTAAAACTGAATTATTTAAGATTCGTAACAGCTGATCAAACTTATTCTCTATTAAAATTTAATTTTCAAAATTTTCATCGATTCTCGTTACGTTTACGTTCAAACTGTCTTTTTATATCACTCACTATAAGATATTGAATCGAATACTCCTTCTAAGAAATAAGTTGCGTACCATACAGATCAAAATAGTTAATAACTGAAAAAGTTATTACAAAAATAAACAAAAACTAAAAATTTGAATATTTGAAATTTTTATTCCGACTAAAAGTGTCCGAAACTAAAATAAATTTCTTCGTCTCGTCATAATTTCGATCTAATTTCGTGATGCTGCAATAGACTTCTCCCACTTGATTCGTAGTCATAATCAGATTTAGTTTGCTTATCAGAGCCGTGACTGCGCGTCGTGTACCGTCGTACAAAAGCACTCGCGCTCCACTATTTTCCCCTTTTTTTTATTCGAGCTCCACTGGCCTACTTGCCGTTGGTTTTAAAGCCCTGAGCCGAAATTTCACGCGGGACAATACATTAAAGGGCTAAAGCAACACTTACGAACTTGTCGAGCAGATAGCTGGCCGGAAATACGAATGGTATATACGTTATCATATATATCATACTCGTCATATTGACGAGGAAGTTGCCGACGCCGTAGTACTCCGAGACGAGATTCGCGATAATGCTGTACTGGATCCACTGCATCGCGTTGCTCGCGCTGTACAGCACGAAAATTCCTAGGACCACCCATCTTCTTTTGTAGATCTTTGTCTCGACCGCCTGTTGAAACAAAGTAACAATTGATTAGTTGTATACATTTTGTAACATGTAGGATCTTCTTGCGCTGAAAGGCTGCAAAAAATTCTTTACTCAAATTACAAATTTATACAGCAATGACCATTCTCGGTATTCGGTTTTGTCACGAGAACGATCATTACTCTCGCAAAATAAAATGATATATATATATTATGTATGTTACTAATCGATAAATTAGGAACTCGGTAATTAATGTATTATTGAACTGTCAATGAACAAGATTCGATTGTTATAAACAATTGTTGGTATTGTTTTTTATTGTGAAAATAAGTAAAGACTGACGCAAGATAATGAAAATTATTGCTGTTATTCTTTATTGAACGATTAACAAAAGAAAATGACAATAAATTTTGATGGCGTTTTTCACCTGAGTTGGCGGCAGACCACCCTCGATCGCCTTAACGTAATCCGCCTTCACCATTTTCTCCGGCTCCGCTGTCGGTGGTTGCTGTTTTTCCGTGATATACATGAAAGCGATTTCGTTAGATGTTAATTAAATGCGAAAAATCACTCGACTATCTACTTTCGCTCGTTTTATTTTTAACTTTTGGCTCCTATTATTATGTCCAGTGAAGTTTCGATCGATATCTTTTATCCTGGAACACGTCGTGCGTTAACGAAGAATTTTCACGGGGCCAGGGGACGTCATTAGATGTAGAATTTGTCACCGAGAAGCTCGACACAATGAACGGCTGATGACGATATAAGGGATAGAGGGACATAGAAGTGCATCTCGGAACTTATTTCCGGACTCGGAATAGAGAACGACTGAAGCACCAACAAATCCTTATACAAAGACACAACGCTAACGAACCCGCGGTTAATTGGACCTCGTCTAGAGCGAAAAATCGCCGGAATTAATTGCCACTTTGTCGCGTGGATTTTCTTTTGTTTACGGCGCCGGAAAAATCCGCTCAAACTCTCACTACGAGAATAGCGCGATGAATCAAATCGGCCGTTTCGCATTCCGGACGAGATTAACTGCCCACTGATCATAGTCCGGGTGCGTATAGATATAAGTGCGAGTACTCAAAGAATCGCGACACAGAACACAGGAACGACAAATGACACAGTTATGGATCAGCAAACTTCACTGAACATTGCGAGTTTTCACAAAAAAAGGGATTTCTCACTCACCTGATTCTCCTTGGGGGAATTCGTGGTTCTTCCGGTTTCGAAAAATTCGACAAATTGAATTTTACCGAGATACTCTCCCGGAGCGTTACTTCGGAGATCGAGTCCTCGCGGGGCACGTGGTACCGATACCCTCGACACGCGAAAATTGACTGACGATTTTCCCGACGAATATTCCGATGAATCTTCTTCGCTCGGTGTCTAAACGATAAGAGCGGTCGGTGCTTGTTTGCGTCGCGCTTTTACGATACTCCACGTGGTGGTACGGTATCGCTCTAACTGGGTCGTGCGAACTTCCTCAGGTGGTCCAGAACCACTCTTCCTTTTCCTCTCGCTTTTCCGGGCACTTAATTCACCCTCAACGAGTTATCGGAAGAGGCTCCTCTTATTTTCTCACCCCTCGACTTCTACCCCGCTCGCATCGACTTTCCCAATCCTCTCCAACTCTCTCTACTCTCGATCGGAAAATCGATTTTACGTGCTATTCGATTTTTCCGCAATTTTTTCTCTATTTTCCTCGATATCTCTCGTGTTATTTATCGATTGGTCTCGTGGTCGAGTTTACGGTTCAAGGGGGGGTGATTCGCAAGCCTCGATTTTTTCGATTCTCCCAACGCGTGTTCGTTATCGTTGCGTGTCGATGGTCTGATATCCGTGCCCGCGGAAAGCCGGACATTGACTAAATCGCGTCCACGGTGGGCTCACCTTCTTGTGCGTTGCGATTGAGCTGCTCTTCGCACCGCCACCTCCGCCTCCGGAACAGCTGACTCCCACCTCCACCCGCTCCAGTTTGGCGCGCGCGCGCACCAGCGTTCTGCGCGGATTTTCATTTATCTCTCTCGCGCCCGCTCTCTCCCTCTCGCTTTCTTGCTCTATCTGTATCTATCGGGCGAGTGGCGAGATTTATGAAAAAAAAATTGAACATGTGGTGGGAGTCGGAAAAAACAACTTTCTTTCGGATCAATGTTGAGTTAATCTTTTTACATGTCGTTACTTGTGTCGATGTTAATCAATTGTCGAGTGGAGAACGATATGGATCTCGATTGTGGAAATTGTAGGTTTCGAGAAACGAAGTCGGAACTTTTTATTCTTCTTTATTCGATCGTATTACAATCACAATAGATGAACAATCATGTTCGGATTCATAGAAGTGGTGCAAAACTTAATAGTCTTATTCTAAGTAAAAGTATGTTGATATTTTTCTGTCATTTCGTTAATACAAATTTGTTAGATACTCTTTAGAACATAAATATCACATCTGCTGTTTTTTCTTATTATAATAACATTGTGCGAAGTTTGTTCAATTCACATACCTTAGGAGCAGAGATATGTGCTTTAGAGATGATGCTTCTAATGTATATGTTGTAGTATATACGATTAAAGCGTTACATCTAATAAAAATATTTCAAGGAAAAACTAAAACTATAATATCTCATATATATGTGTTTCAATTATATATAAGATATATATAAGATGTTCAAGATGTGTTAAAAAAAAGAGATCGCTAAAATAATAGTATTGCGCTAATTCGTCGAGATCACCCAGGAACCAGAATTAGAAAATAAATAAATGTCTAAAAAGCATTTTTTGCGAGGTATCTTATATACTAATATGTCTTAAATATACTCCTCAAAAAATTCATCATTTTTAAAGGGCCAATCTCAGCTAGTAATAATCGAATCAAATCGATCGTAAAATCATTTAAAAAGCTAGGTCTAAACGGTTACTTATTCGACTTGATTTGATCATTTTTAACCGAAGTACGGCTGTTTGAAAAAGACCTTACCTTACTTTTTTGAGAAATATGTAATATAAAATATATTATACGTACAATATCGAGTCAAATGAACACAATACATCGATTAAGTATATTACATGAACGAAAAACTGTTACAAAAGGTAATAGATAACAACGGTTAACGGTAATGGACATGCTAAAAAATGTTAATGCTTAATAATATAAATTTTAAGGCATTATTGTTCAATGAGATGTTGTCCTGGGTATAAAATGAGAGCGATCTAAGAAATAACGGTTATTGCAATATACATTATTATTAAGTTGTAATTTCATGCGATAGAACAGCAGAAATTAATTACGCTAATACTTAATGAGATTTAGTCTCAAGCAAGATTTAAAATCAATTTAATATAATAAACGCTACGACAGATTTTTAAAATATACGATAAACGGGGTTTACGTCGGAACATCAAATTAAAGCACATATAGTTTAATTATTGTGATATCATTTTTTTCTAAATATTGAAAATTAAATATATAGTGAGTAACGTCATAAAGAGTTAAAGTGTTTGTTACTCTATGGTAGAATACTCTAAAGAGTGTTAAGCGTGCGATATCTGATATACTCCCGATAAACGAGAGCGTCTAAATCAGCTTATTTATTCATCTAGTTATTACATGTATATAGAGTCATAATTGAATCTTACCGAGGTTGGAACAAAGGATTTTAAATCTTTTGTTTTATGGCTATTCCTGCAAAAATTAATTTGAAGTTAGAAATTTAAAAAAATTTTTAAATAAAATTTCTTTTAAATTTTAAGCATTTTAGAACATAGAAAATAACTAGTTTTTAGCAATATTTATAAAAGTTCTATTAATTTTATTACTAAAAAAATCTCACCTTGGTACATAACCAGATTTGTGTCGTAATCTTTTACTTTCATCGAAATGCTTTCTTTGCCGTGTGACATAATATTGGCCTATTGTTATTCATCGTATCAGTTCCCTTCGAAACTAATTCGTTGAAAATCAGATGTCGGGTTATAATTTAGTGGACATCGAGGTATTTGCTTCACCGGTCTCTTCCGAGACAGATGCAGTAGTCAGAGAAGACGGAGGTTCTGGGGTTGTATATTCGAAGCTTGCAAAACAGTCGTCCGAAACATCTTCCGGAGTGTTCATAAATCTACGTAAAATTTTTGGAGTCGATGGTCCATGTTCTGGTTCGGGAATTGAGTCGCTGGTGGTCTCCTCGGGTATGCTCTGTGATGATAGTTCATCGACGTATTTCGAAGTAGCGTTATCCGAAGAGGAAGCGTCCTCTGCCAGTTCGTAGGTATCCTGCTCTGTAGACTTTGGCTCTTGCTCAACATCCATCTGCTGTGAACTTGTAGACGGCTGTGACAACATTGTGCTGTCTTCGACATTTTCCTTCGGTTCGGTATTCCGGGCCCTCGAGGGACCAGCGGCAATGGATTCCAATAATTCATTACATTCCCTGTGTTGGTCCTCTTCGTCATCCTGTGGTAGTTCATCGGCATTCTCGGCTGTTGAAGATTCTCTTCTGGTTTCTCTGGGTCTCTCGTTTTCTCGGGGTAACTGTTGTCTCTGCTCCAATTGCTGGGGCGGCTCGTCTTCTTCCTGGAGAGCCGGCAGGTCATCCGAGTCCCTTCTTGAATCTGAATCATCTTGTGAAGCACCTTCCAGTGCCATTGATCCTCCCGGTAACCAAAAACGAAAAGTCTGCAAATGATATTCTTGTTCAACTTGCATATCGTGAAGCTGCAGTTGTATAGCGCCAAATTGCTCGCTCAGACTCGTGTGAAGCCTTATATGTTCTTCATTGCTGGAACTGTCAGCTAGTCTTATCATTCCTGACTCTATTAATCTGACTTTTTCTTCATTGTATTGAGTCTTCATTCTTTCGCGGTGCCTTTGTTGCAAAATACGGGCATCGGCCTCCTGTTCTTCATCAGTGCGATCGGAAAGAAAACCCGCTTGTTGCTCCTGGAGCTTAGTTATGTATTCTGTAGCCAGTGAGTCAATTCGTTTAGTAGCTCTAGGATTGGCTATTGGGAGCTGTCTGTTGAGGACCATCATATGATAGAAGTAGTAAGCAGCGCATCTTGCGGCTAAAAATTAAATTCTATATTTTACATATTTCGCCAATTGTAGGACTTTTGTATGCTGATTGAAAGTCAGATGTAAAAAAAAATTTTTTCTACGTCTCATTTCGAGTGCCGTTTAATCTCTCTTATAACTTTGCCAGATTTTAATACTTACAGTGTAATTTTAAGTTGACGATCAAGAATCTCTCCATTTTATGATGATGCACATTTGATGGTGAACCGTAGATACTGTTTTCATCTATTAACTCGAGAATATTACCCATTTCACGTTCAGTCACTTGAAACAGCTTCTGAGTTTCCACAAATTGCATTCCAATCACAGGGGGTAGGTGAAATACGTCGTAAGATTGCAATGTTGCAATTGAATCTTCAATCACATTAAATATTTCAGATAGGCTCCACATTTTCACGAGTTGGTTCAAAACACGTCAATTTCTCTAGAATTTGTCAGACAACGAGACCGGTTCGATCGTGCTCAACACCGAGATTGCTTCCGTTTGGTTTTTTTTGTATTTGGATTTAATCTTACCTTCATTCGGCTAGCATCGACTGATTCGGGATCGTAGTCATTACAACGGCCCCATCTCGTGTTATCGTCAGAATTGTCTTGTGTACATCGAGAAACGTCAACCAAAGAAAAATAACAGAATTTAAAATTTTTCTAATTCAGTCAATACTTTTACATTGAAAGTTATTTTAAAATCTGGTTCATCAGCATGCACTATGTACTTTTCCATCACAGACGTGTATGTCGAAAACGAAATGACGGATTCGATGGATAATATATTTTTATTATCTTTTTTTATCGTTCTTGTCGGAATAACAGGTTTTAATTGCTCTTTGGCTGATTACGGCGGTGATTTTCAAAAGGACACCGATGTTTATTCCTCGTATATTCGAGACGATAAACAAAATATAAATATGAGACTGATGATTCGAGAATTCGAGTCCTCGACGGCAAACCGCTTTTGGTTTGCGACAAGTTGAGAAAATTAACGGTCGGTTTTAAAAAACTTTCCGAGCTTGAGAAATCCTTGACAGATTGGTTGGGAATACTCATAGCGAATACAATTATCGCTATATTCGCAAATAATGAGTAAAACAAGTGCAATGTGCAATAAAATTTCGACATTCATTTTTAAAAATTCAATACTACGTAATGAGTATATGACAAAAACTGTATAGTTCACTCGAACCAAAATATTTAGTACTGTCTATCTCTCAATCTCAGAGATTCAAGATTCTCGTAGCAAAAGTGGTATGTATAGAAACAAATGAGTTTTTATTTTAGAACTCAATATCGATCGCAAATAAATACACTCGGTGCTAATGGAGCGTACATGCAAATATACAGGGAACCTCGTAGCTCGAGTCTGAATAAAAAACGAAACATACGATCGTTTAATTTTAGTATCACGAATTTCGAATCAAGAGTGTACACAGATGTACTTCCAACGGGTCCAAAGGTGTACACTAAAATTTTCGAAATTGCGATTAACTACTCGTGGATAATTGTTTCCCGGTAGCAATCGGTTTCTCAAGTATTTGCAAAAAGAGTGATCTTTTTTTCATATTCATATAATTTACAGTTATCTTGAACAATAAGCGCGTGGAGCGTAAATACTCGAAAAATTGAGAGATAGAAACGGTGAAATCGATCGCTTAAATCTCGCGTTATGAGGTAATAACCTGAATGTCCCTTTTGACCGTTTTCCTTATAATCGAATATCGATTCAGTATCTATACTCGAGTGGCCGATTTCCATTTCTTTCTTCTTACGACGGAAATATTCTCTCTGATAGCGTTTATTACAAGAGCGAGTGTCGGGGGCAATAAAAATTGAATTCGATTACTATTTGCGATATTCATTGTTTGAGACATCGATCTGTTGTGTATAAATTTAATTTATTTTCTGCATATAATTTGTGTAAATAAAATTTTTATAATAATTAAAACAAAATTTTAATCTGTAACGACGAACATAATTGTCAAAAATGAAAAAAAAAAAAATAGCAAAATGGTCTGAAGAAATGAAATATTAATACAAATCACTAAGTGCTTATATCTTGATACCCTGTACCCTTTTAAATATCGATAGTTTCGCGTCATCACGTCGAGTGTACATGGATAATTGAAATACAATCGTAACGTTATGTTCGATAAAAGTAGGTGAGATGACAAGTTGAGTAAAATTTATCAATATTATTATCTAAATAACTATTTATATATCTGTATACTATTTGTATAAAATATATTACAAAGCTACATAATAATAAATAAAAACAACAATAATCTGCAATGGTGGAAAAAAATTATTTGATATTCTCGCGTTTGAAATATCAAGAGTATCGTGACGTCACCGTTTCATGTAAGACACGGACAATTGATGTACACTTATGACTCGTGTTTATCCAACGGATAAGGTGACAAGTTGGCCAAAACTTGTCAAGATTCTCTACTCTTGGAAAGTTAACGGTATCCAATAAACATTATCTAAGTCGTTAGTAATATATTGACTTTAAAAATACTGACCGAATTCATCTCGTGTACTACAACGAAAACGGTCAATACTTTTGAAACCATTTAATACTCGATTTATGTGGCGGAAAATACAAAAATACTCGAGTAGAATTTACACGTAAACGAATAAATATGAATAAACAGTACCAGATAAGTAATATTATGTCAAACAGATAGCAATAACGAATTTCATCTAGGAAATTAGAAATAATTTATCTATTGAGAATTACAACAGCTGTACAGTTGTTTCCCGTCGAGGACGCTTTCAAATGTTCTTACCTCTTGTGTTCGTGATTGCGACGTTTGTTTACTATGAAGAAGGACGGCCGATTCCTCCGCGACTCCGTCAGCGTCCTCTATAATAATTTCGTGCGATGCTGACGATTCTCCCGCCATGGCCGACTTTCGGTATCTTTTTTCCCCAAAAAAACGTTCAAACCACTATTTCCGCCGTGAAATAGAGTTTTCGCGATGGATAGACGAGTCAGCCTCTTATCTGTTCACGCCTCGACTTTTGCGAGGATTAGACAAAAAAAAAAATAACACGAGCGACGATACGAACAGTTTATCCGTTGCTTGTAGCGTCAATAAAGACGGTTCACCGCACTCTTTATCTTTTCGACTCGATTCTACAAAATTCATCGTTGCCATTTGATGGAATAGAGTAGATATAATTCGCCAAATGATTTTTATGCATACAGGATATCCCGAAATAGTAGTTCATTCTTTGGAAAGAAATTCTCAACAAACAAGCCCCTTGTCATTTTCGTATCTAATTGTAATTTCCTGAGATAATCAAATTTTTATTAATCAATCAGAAATAAATTTCAACTTGATCGATGGAGATTTTTAAAAATACTAATTTATATGTAAGACAAATTGTAAATTAGAATTTTTTTTGTTATTATTTATTAAGAAGTACAATAAATATATTTATTCGTTAACCAAGTTCGTTTATGACTGACTAATTGAGAATTCGAATAATTCTAAGATGATATATTGTATTTTCGAAATAGCGAAAAGAACATTCTTGTTTGGAATTTCATGATTTTTGTACTGACTGAAGAGATTGCTACAATTTTCGAACACCCTGTATACTTGTAAACATGTATTTAGAATGCATACAGATACATCGAATGCGCGTATTGGGAAAACAGAACCGCACCGACCAAACAATAGCACAGTGATCGATTCAACGGACGCAACAGCATGTCTTCATATTTATTCGATGACAATAAATTTTCATCACACTGGCGAAACAATGACACACGAGCAGTACGAATGATCGTCTTTAACACGGATATCTCGAGTGAAAAAATTTATCTCTCGAGTGCCCATAGCTAGGGACAGTGACGTAGCGTCTGGTGTGACGCATTATGTTCCTTCTTAATAAAAGAAGAAACAGACGTTAATATTCGTACGATCGATACAAAACTCTGTTCTCGGTAAATTCAACGCACTGCCATTTCCGTAAACCGCGCTATCTGCACTGACGAGGTAGTCGCGAATTTGTTATTCATTATTCATTGTAAATCGCTTGCTATGCAAAACTGCACTCAACGCGGGCAAACCGATCGGAGTGCTCCGGGAAGATAACTTACCATTCGATTTCGAATAAAAAACAGATTTGTGTTATCGACCGAGGAGATCGTATACAATTTTAAAATCGTTTTTCGATTTGCATCGCGCGTATATTTCAGTGCGAGAAAAGTAATAACTCGAAGGGGCTGTTGAGTTTAAATCAATTTTCGAGAATATAGGGAAATTGGAAACGAAAAGACTCGGGAGTTTATTTTTCTCGCGGTAACGCCTGAGCGCAGGCAACCACGAATACAAGCGCGCGCGGATGTAATTCTCGTTGCAGTGGGAGGGGGCAGATAGGGGCATAAAATGAAATTACGTAACCCATTGCTTCTCTCGCTCGCTCCTATCTCTGTTTCGAGATTCTGCGAGGTGTTTTCTTGGAATAGTCATCGCGCGAGATCCTCGTACCCTCTTGCTTAGATAATTCAATTCTCGGTTACTGTGATGATGTCAGAGTGCATAGAGTAGATACGACGAGTCCTAGACGCGTTTCAGACATTTAGATTGGCACTTCATACAAAATCCCTATGTTGAACAAATTATACTGTTTGGACAAAACAACAACAAATAAAATGTTGAACGATAAAAAAAGCAATAAAAAAAATAACGATAAGAAACAATAACACAAGAGCGAGTAATAATGATAAACGAAGAAAATGTTACGTCAAAAAACAACAAAAGTTAAATTACATATACTGTTTTTAAAAAAATATTCTGGTACAGAAACAATCTCTGTGATTACGTGACCCAATTTACCGAAGAATCTCACATCGATTAGGTAGAATCTTATCTCGCTGGAGGTTCGCGCATCACGGCATAATGCTCATTTCCACGAGGTCGTAACGTTACAGTTTACTCGGATAAGAAGTCCAGGCCAATCTCGGCTGAAAGCGAAACAAATTTAGCGGAATATGAAAAGAAAAATACAATCCGATTAAATTCGAGTGCGAGGAAAGAACTCGAAACAATTCGAACGGCGCATCCCGATTCGGTCGATCTCGACAGGAAGCGATAATTACAGACGCGGGAGGGATAATGAAAATTAGCTACTCGCAATTAAAGCCGAAAAACAATCTCGTCGCTAATCTCGACTCGGTTCGATGCTCGCGTTTCACAGACTCTTTCGCTACCCGGTGTCGGCACGTGAAATTAGCGTCGGGACGTTTTCACGCGTGCGCGAGTTATTTTTCGTGAGTCGCGTATCGAATCTTGTGACTCTCTCGAGAGGCACGTATCGACGCGAGATCTGCACGATCGGCCGGATACCGACAGTCGTGCGTGCGCGCGCTCCCGCGGAACATGTGATCGGGTTTTTCTTCCATTTTTTTCCCACTCTTCCAAATTTTTGTTTGTTTGTAAAATTCTCGACTAAATCGACAAAGAAGGACGCGTAGGAATTGTTGTGAGATCGACGAGTGGCGCGAGTCTGTAACCAAATTTTCGAGGTTTCTTCGAAGGTTATGAACGGTGACAATAACAGTGACGTATAAAGAGTTTGATGTTTTATCAGCGGTCATTAGAGATATAGAAAACGTTATCAACGGTTAACAGACAGGAGTCAATAATAGAACGATTTCGTGTTTCTATTGTCGATTTCGGTCCCGTGTAAATAACAGGAGAATGATCGTGTCGCCGAGTGTAAGCCTGATCGCAGCCGGCGTTGCATCCGGCATTTGCTTCGTCCTCATAGCCACAATTTGTAGAGGGTAAGATTCGATTTCCTTGTCAAAATCAACGCGAGTAAATAATTTCATAACAATTACGAAAATTATTTGTCAAAATTAAGAAAACGAGATTACAAGACTGACAATTATTTAATTAAAAGATGTTTTGAAATTGATAACAATTTGATAAGAATTACACTATATTTCTTTAATTAGAAGTTTCTTTATCCATCTTGTCAGATTTTTTTTCCAATATTTCTTTTTCTTGTTAGACACGCGAGCCGTGACGTTATTTACCGAGACACGAAAGACTACTCGCGCTTCCTCCGCGCGCAAATATCGCTTGACAAATCGCGCGTCTTTCGTTCATCGGGAATTTGATCGCGAGGTCAATTTACCAGCCTGGGTCGCGACCCAATTTAATAATTCACGAATGAGAATTCTCACTCGCGGAATCTGATTATTTTTACGATCGTTCGTCCAACTCGGACGAACACTTATCGATGGAACAATACGAGGCGATAATCCGATTCCTCGCTATTGATTCCGACGAGCCATCGATAAGGATTTCTTTTCAAGGATGACGGAATGTTTCACGGCTACGCGAGCGGGCCCTCGCACGGCTTTGACAAACAAACAATTTTTTAATCACCAGATACTCGGAATTTTTCGAGTGCCGAGCTCTTTGATCGATATTGGTTTTGGTTTGGTGGAGTTCTGCTCTGGTATAAAAAAACCGACTCTATCTCTAGCTTTATAGACGAATGTTTTGAAATCTGCGATGGGACTTTTCAAGAATGGGAATAACAAGACTTGACATTGAAAGTCGCTATTCGTACTCGGTCAAGGCCAAAATGGATTTCAATTTTTTCTCATATAAAATCGAGCGTGGCAGCGTGCATTTTTAATTTGCAAGTATGTTGAGTATGAAATAAGTTGACTAACATAACTCGAAAGTATATCTCAAAGATACTCTACAGGTTTTGTGACCCGTCACAAAATTACGCGTTTAGCATTTATATTTCTTTATGCGTAAAAACTGACTACCTTCCCAAGCCTAACGACTAGAATATTATAACGGGAAATGAAAATTTTTCAAAATTACTTGACATTGAAATGCGCTAGTTGACCCACCTTGAGTACCTATGTTTTTTCTCATACACGAAACAAATACAACAACATTGATTCCAAATTCTTGAGCTAAATAACTAGAATACTGTGATAATGAAATTTTTCCGAAGGGCTCGACCTTGCGGATGCGGCAAACTCGCAAGGGTCACTGCGTAAGCGCTTCTGTGTATTTTTCCTCTCGTATTTCTCGGAAATTAATGGGATCCAACGATTAAGTCAACAGTAAATTACGATGTGTCGAAGAACGAACATCATTCTTCGACTCTTGCGGTAATGCGCTGTCAGAGCGACAGCTAGAAAGTTCGCGGTAAACTTACGAGTTACTCTGTCCAAAGTTACTCGCGATTGTTCGAAAGGGCCTCGCGTACGTCACGATTAGGAACAGAGGAATGAGTGCATCGGCACCCCTTTCTCTCTCTCTCTCTCTCTCTCTCTCTCTCTCTCGCCTGTTTCGAGGTCACAGACGAGACATTAGAGAAAATCGCGCGAGCGACAGGGGGGAAATGAGTGTCGCGAATTCACGGGCTTCCAGTTTATTGCGCATAGTTTCCGCGGGAAGATAAATTACGGTCACGTGACCGAGGCGACCGAGCCGCGTTACGTCACGGGAATAATCTCGGGATAATTAGGGGGAATAATTTTTCGCGTATTCCCGAGTCGA